>CM014730.1:15462517-15793911 GCA_004329165.1 Spatholobus suberectus | reverse complement strand
AAACAAAGTTTTGTTTATGACATAAAAGCACATTTAGACTTTTTAGATAATCACTTCAATTTAGACTAATCTTTACCAATGCATGGTGTGGCCACATGGTATCATTATTAAAAGTAAGGCTTAAACATCTTTTTTATCCCTTAAATTTGTGCAACTTTGTCTTTGGTCTCCTATATTTAAAAGTGATTTTTTTAGCCCCTTAGTTTGGAAATTACTCACTGTTGGTCCATATTAAAGACTTAAAAAAAAAAATACAAAATAGGGATAAGGGTTTTCATTGAACCAGATTTACTCGATAAACCCGGCAATCCAAACCAAACCGATTAAATTGATTTGGATTGGTTCAGTTATCGATTCTTTTTACTTCAAATTTGAACCAAACCAATTATAATTGGTTTGATTATCAGATTTATCTCTTTTCAACCCAAACAAACCAAAACCAATTTGATCAATTATTTTTTAACTTTAGTTTAATATATTTTAAACTTAGAGCTTAAATTTTGGTTTAGCTTTTGTATTTTTTTTCTTTTTCATATTTTAATTTTGTTATGATCTTATCTAATATTACCAAATGTCTTAATTTGGTCATGTTTATTATGTAAAAAAATTTTGGTAAAAAAATGAATGATATATGTAAAGTGATAATCATAGAAAAATTAAATATTTTAAATAAAATAAATAATTAGTTATTAAAAAAAAGAACAATTTTACCTTGCATTAATATGAAATTAAATATTTATATAAAATAGACAATAAGTGGAAATATAAACTTGAAAAAATATAAAAATTTATTTTTTATCATAATTTGATGACCAAAATGAAAACAATCCAATTTTAATCAGTTTGGTTCTGTTCAGACTGGTCAAAAAATTTTCAAAACCTGAACTAAATGAATCCAATCAAATATAATTGATTCGGATTTAAATTTACCTTAAATCTGAACCAATTCAACATATGAATACCCTTAAATAGGAAAAAAAAATGGGCAATTTCTACATTAATAGACTAAAAAAATCAGTTTTAAATTTGAAGGATCGAAAGCAAAGTTGAACCAAATTTGAGGGACTAAAAATATATTTATACCTAAAACCAAACATATATGAAGAATAATATATGAAAAAAGTTACGTCATTGCATGTATTATTTACACTAATAATATTATCATATGCAAGATCTCAAGGAGCTTTATATTATTATCATCAATTACCTATATGGTTAACAAATGACCTTGCCCTTTTAAGTATGTGGTTAGGAGTTCAGTCCCTGTGTTTGGAAAAAATATTTGTTAGGAGAGAACAACCCCTTAAATGGATCTTAGTACCTTAAAAAATTAATCATTGATTTTCGACTAGAAGATACCCTAGGTTCACCCAAAAAAAATATATCACCTACAATTTTTAATAAAATTTAATTAATGAATTGAGAAAAAAAATCATAAAAAGAAAGTGAAGTTGTCACAAAAACCAATTCAAAACTAATATTATAATATTATCATATGCAAAATCAATGAGTATTGAAATGAAATTTTGAAAATAAAAATGGAAACTAGAAAAGCTTGTTCTTCTCTTCTCAAACCATTTGTCTTTCTCGTCTCCACTCATCCTTTTCCACTTGCGCTATTCAAGGCTTCCATTTGAAATTGGACCAAATTTCTTGCCTACTTGCAAATTGCCTCAGCTGACCCAACAACAGTATTCTATCTATAATTGCATTTGATTTCCTTGTTATAATTTTGGGTTTCACTTTTCCTACTTGGAAGAACATCCTCTAAAACTTGGAAGAATATCCTTGACATCACACATGATGACAAACCTGCAAACCCACTTGAGTCTATTCAAGGCCATTGTTATTTGCCCAGCCCAAAACCTGCTAAATAGATGAGCAATATGGTAGGAATCACCCATGTAATGACTACATTTGATTAACTTCAGTTGAAGCTTAACAAGCTCAAATTTGATTAAATTTGACTATTTCTGGGCCCTATCTTTAGTCATTAATTTATAGAAATCAGTTTTCATAATTTGTTATAAGATTTCATGCATTTCATTCACAAAAGTCATTTATGCTATTATGTAAACAAGAAATATAAATGATCTTCCTTAATCAAGAGAAAAAATATTAATTGAATTCTATATCTTTTATTTTACATGAAACACTTGTTTTTTTAATAACATTAGAATTATATTATTCATACCAAAGTTTTGAACAATAATTTTTTTCTCTATATTTCTTTCCATTACATCAATTGTCCTACTACATACTTTTCTTTCATCTCTTTCTATCTTTCTCTTTATTGCACAAATTTTTACACAAAAAAATTGTATAAATATAATTGATTGTGACATTATATATTTAACAACAATCTTTCAATAGTGTTAATTTTTTTTTTGGGTGAAATTTCAATAGTGTCAATTAATCTTGTAACACCCTTACTTATACATTTATTATTAAGTTAATTATCTTTATTATTTATTGTTAATCAATTCAATTAATATAAAAATGCCAATGATTTTTTTTATCAATGTCATATAGAAGGACAACATAAGTAAGAGCATCACATAACTATTCAATATATCCATACCATGGCCACATGCACTTGGCATATAAAATATATAGCTACTGGTCACATCATGCAATGTACCAAATACTACAACATATAAGGCCTAACATCCTATCACATAAGTATCTCAAAAGCCAACCACAGGATTGCATCATATATATACATATACACAACAAAAGATCATGAGTACTCCTACTCGAATATAATATAGCAAAAAGGTGAAACCTAGCAGCCTATAAAAGTTATACTACCCAACCCCACCATACATCAACCAAAGAAACCCTAATGAGACTCCTTGAAAGAGTTTGTACCATCTCCCTCCTCCAGCCATCTGTTTGAGCCATGATAACCTGAAGCAAGTCTAGAGGCCCAACCAAGAAACAGAAACCCCAAGTTAGGTGCTAGGAGAATAAAGAGGCAGGGTTTGAGGAATCACACTTCTAAAAATGGAAGGAGCCTGCATAATTTGAGCAATAGGAGCCATGTGAGTTGTTAGTGATATGTAGAATGGTGGTGCAAGCGGATGCCCTACATATAAATAACCAAGAGAGGGTAAGAACGTTAGCTGCATAGGTATATCCAAGGTACTAGGGAAACGTGCGCCAAGAGGGTAAAAGTAAAAAGAGACTAGTTTTGTATAAGTGTCAAATAATAAGCATCGTTATGGGACCATTATCCCTCAAAATCAAAATAAAGGGACATCTTCCCCATGTAGGGGTAATATGAAGTCCTCAATATCTGCCATTATACATAACCATACACATACAATACAAATAAACATAGAAGGAGTGAGGTATATTCTAAAGTCACAAGCGCATGGTGTCAGGGTTCAAGCACAAACAAGTAGAGTAATCACGTCTCATGATCATCTGAGATATGCATACAATAAGGAATCCTATGGTTCACATAGGTCTGATTGACTCTTGCATGTTGTCCTCATCTCCTAACGCTCACCATCAATAAAGGTAATCAAATACACCACCATATATCATTGGGGAGATTTAATTAGGAGCCTCTTGTATCCCATCTTAGTATAAATCACAATCACATTTAAACAAAACAAAGCAACTGACTATTCTAGCTTTGGTTGCCAAGGATTGATACTACTCTCTAACTCTTTGGCTTTTACTCTACAGTTGTTGGGGGGTACTTAAGTCAGTTAAAGGCTTTTCCCAACTAAGTACAAATCCAACTATTGGGATATCCAAATTCAAGTCTAAACCTCTAGAGGTTCTATTGAACCATTGCCTATGATCCTCGATGTACCAAACCGTCATCTTATCCATTATCATTTTTTTTATACAGATGCACATGATGCACGAACTATTTAGGACACATGCATTTGGCTTTATCAATCACTCATATAGCTCTACCAAAAATTTGGTAAAGTCTTCTCTATTTATTGGCACATCCTATCATACTTCATTAGCTATGGAAATAGATAAGCAGAGGACCAACCTAGTCATCAATTTTGTCCTTTCAATACAACACATCATTATTTCCACCACCACTTTCATTTCACCACATATCAAGTAATGATATTAATCACTTATCATACATAGGTCACATTATCACCACAGTCTCAATTTCATGGCCAAAGTTACAATCCATATCTATCACCACAAAGACAATTTAAAAAATTGTTACATGCTTTCTTGCATCAAGGCTGAATGGTCTATACTCAACAAACAACCAATTTAACCTTTATTTAACTTACATTTCCTTTGAAACTAAATTTGTCATACTTGTACATCCACATAACAAAGAACATACCATCAATTTATCATCGAGTCCAAGGTTATGGCAAATTAAGGTTCAAGAACAAATCCCAATTTAGGCTTCTTAATTTTTAATCAAAACCTAAATCATATTTACTTAGTCATTCAAAGCTAAGAACCTTCAATTACCATGGATTCCTTTTATTTGTTACCATAAACATACTTTGGCAAAATAAACCATATTAAGCAAACTCTAGAATTCAAGTAACTAAGGCTTAAATCACATGCTTTAGTTTATCAATCAGCACAAGTCCACATTTAAATCTAATGTATATAAGAACTATATTTCAAGTAACATCATAATTATAGTTAAAATTTGGCCTCCATCTAACTATGGCTAAATTCTACAAATCAAGAGAAGACCATCTAATTAAAATTCTTCAATCAATAAGATGCCATAATAGATAAGATTCATGCATAATATCAACAACGTAAAGGATCAAGCTAAATTAATGCATATACAGTTTAGGATTCAATCCAATAAAACACTAATCATGCACTTTAACTCATCAATCACCATATCCAAGCTCACAAGTGATTCTAAGGCACATACTAATCATACATACAAGTATTAATGCAATCAATTCAAGTCATGGCCCTTGGTTCCTCTTTTGGTCGAATTTGGCATACTCAAAAGGCACTACAAAAAAATTATGTTTTTATTGGTAGTTAATTTTTAGTGGTTATCAGAAATTGCTTGAAATAATTTAATTTCTGTCAACTTCTTTAGCTGCTACAAAATTTTAATTTCATTATTGTGTTTGTAAGCGCAATAGATGTGTCTTTGAAGTGTTCACGCACGTACGTTCTTACGCTCTGCACTATCTTTCTCCTTGAACTACGATCTCCTTTCTCTTTCTTTCTCTTTGTGAGTTTGGATTTCTTCCATATTCAAAGTTTCTTTCTAGGGTTTCATTGTGCCTCTTTCACACATACTTACTGTCACCCTCATCATACATATCGTATTTTGATTTTGATCGAGTTGATTCAATGGCTTCAAATTTAGATTTGGTGCGTGCTATTGTGTCTCTGATGGGCGTTTCACTCACCAATTCTATTTTAGATTCGTTGCTTCTCATCGCGATGATATTCGTAGCAGTCATAATTGGGCTTTCCAGTATTCTTGTGGAAGAAATCTTCAGATAAGGTTATTTTTCTTTTTCCTTGCTCTTCTATCATTTCTCTATGTTGAATCAAATTGAATGTGTTGGACATTTAAAAAAAGAGAAAAAAATCATCTAAAATATATTTGCTATTTTTGGTGCTATGAAATTGAGTTTGGTAAAGGAAGAAGATATTATAGTTTTAACTTGTGCTGAGTTGGTTAACCCTAGGTTGTAATATTTGTGACGGAGCAAATTGCTTGACCTATAATTTTGTTTTGATATGTTCATTTTGCTTTTAACAATTAATTAATACAAATGAAGGTTGTCTTCTGTGGCTTCTCACTCAAATAATTTTGTGGTTTTAACATTTGATACCTATTTATGTTTGTTACTCTGCTCCCAAATTGTGGATATTTCTTGTTGCACCTTCATTATTTTCTATGCTTATGGAATTCATTTGTTGTTTTCTGCCTTTCTGAATTCTTATTGCTACAGACCACATTTGCAGTATCATTATATTATTGAAATCTTACATGTTGGGCTCATCTGTGAATAATTGAGAATTCGTTTACACTGCATGTTGGGAAGAAGCTAGGGAAATACTCATTGGGAAGCCAATGGGAAACATAAATTGTTGGGGGGGGGGGGGGCTCTATATGTTAGACATTTGGGGGGCGGCCTGAGTAAAAAGTTATTTATGAAGGTATGTTATAATTTAATTGAACAATTGAAATCTGTATATTTTTGTTGCTTTTTTTGCTTTTAAATTGTTATGTGTATTATGCCCTGATTACTATACTTTTTAATAAAACAGAACAAGAAAAAAAAGGCTATATAATGTTTATGCTTTAGCTGATGCCAAAGTAGGTCTCAGAGATATTCATAATTTTGTGAACCTTAGGACTTTGTATCCTTTCCTATAATGGATATTAATAAGATTTCTTTTTTGCTTCAAAGCTGAGTAGTATTATCTTAGCAGCCTGGTTTATGAAAAGTGGTCTAAGAATGGCACTTGACGAGGCTTTAAGTGAAGTATTACAAGTCTATCTATGCCTTTGTTCTATCATTTTTGTGGTTGGAACCTTCATTTCTCTCTCTCTCTCTCTCTCTCTTTCACACTCTTATAGTCTTACCTTGTATAAGAAGCTACGTACATTATAAAGTGACCAAAAATCTGAAAGGCTTGTGCTCTGACATTTGTCTTGGCTTCTTAATAGTCTTTGCATAAAAAATATTTATGGTGTTTTTTTTTTCAACATATGAATTATAAATTAGGCCATTTACCTTGTTATTGTTATGCATTATACAGTATATAAGAAAATTAATTCTTATTGAGGCATTTACTAATCAATTATTGAGTTAGTGGTGAAAATTGGTAAATCTAGTTAATCTCGCTCTGGTCAAAGGATTTATTCAATCTTTGGACATTGTTGGAGGGACCAAGTTAAATATTCTCAATTTTCAGATAAAAAAATAAGGTAGAAGGTGAAGACTCTATTTGTATAAGTACTCTATTTAGCTAAAAAGCAGTGTTGCTACATTCGTCATGCAAAAATACTTCCCTAATGAAATTTTTATACACACATGTTCCCCTAATTGTAATCTCCTAAACTACATCTAGGAGATATTTATTATTATTATTTGTTTAGGGCCATAGACTTCCTAACTTATTCAAAAATTTTATTATAAAATAGGTTTTTAAATATACTTTTACATCATTATACTTCTAAAAAATTCATTTTAGGACTTAATTAAAAACATGTCAATATTAAGTAGATAGATTAGACTCTTGACTTTTAGTTTATAACACAAGCAGTCTAATCTAGTTTTCTTTCACCTTATATAATATATTTCTTTTAACTTATATGAAGAATGTACAAACTCATTCACCTTGTCAATTTAGTTTTTATCTAAGAGATTTAGGCATAATAAGAGTTAAATTCATGATGCTTTGATGAAAGATACTCTTAGTTCCAGTATTATGAATTAATATCCCAAGTAGTTGATTAAAGATGTTCTGGGAAATTTTTCCCTCCGTGTAACTTGTAAAATATTTGCATTATTAGTTGTGATAAATAGTAACTGCTACAATTCATATGATTACAATTCGTCTGAGAGTTTGTGGATACTTCCCCACAACTTACATGGGTGTTGCATGTATTGTTCACTTCAAGTACGTTTACAAGTTTATGTTGAAAATGACATTGTGATTACAGCAAGTACTGCATGTAATGCTCCAAGCTGATCGATTGAGAAAGTCCTCATCAAGATTGACAAGCAAGTATGGTATACTTCTCATCTCTAAGATATATGTCGGTTAACTTCTCTCCTTTGAAACATTTTTGCAGTAAATGATTGACGACTTCATGTTTTTATAGCATTTGTGAATGTTATGAATGATTTTATAACTTATACAATATTGTAGTAAAGGTTTTTTGTACAAATCCAACATTCTTATATAATATTATGTTATAAAAGAATTTATAATGAGTGAATGTGTGCTGTATTTTTAATTAAAAAATTTAATTTTTTCAAGCTATGGCAAATTTTATGTCAAAAGTGAGAGGAGGTGGGGTCAAATTTGACCCAAACTATATATTGATAAGTGGAGGGGCTACAGGGGCAAACTAATTAACCATGTTTTGCATGGCTAATCGTAGAGATGCTTTTATGATTCCCACCCCATTTTATACAAGTATGTACCTTCCCTTTCATAATATCTATGTTCATTCAATATGTGTCACTTTAGGACTCACCTGTTCACTGAAAAATCCTTTTATACTACTGTTAGAGAGCTTATAGAGAATTCACTTGACTCAGTAGAATCCATATTCGAGCTTCGATGGTCAAAATTACTATCTAAGTGCACAAGTACGTAATTATTTATGCAGCTTTTACAATCTCTTTTATGAATAATTGTGTTAAGGTGATTTTGGGTTGATTTCTTTGTTTCTTTTGAAGAAAATTTTGACTGATTGGTCTCTTGAAATTGTGGTTATTTTAACATGTTGGTGATTTGGCAATGCAGGTTGGGCTCAAGAAAGCTTCTCAATCTTTTAATGAGGCTTATACAGTATAGTTTTAGTGAAGAGAATGGAATTCTAGGTGACATATGTGTAACCATTTTAGGGAGGATCTTATGTTGTTGTTGATTTTGATTCTGCACATGTTAGTTGATTCAAATGGGTGCTCATTTTTTTTTTTTTGAAATAATTTTGATATAGTTGTTGATTGTATGGTGTTATAATGTTTTCAATTATGCATGACCAAAGGTTATAATATGTGTTGTTAATCTTTAATTGTTTAGTAGTTAGATCTCTTATAATTATTCACTTCTTGAAAGTACAAACTTTTTTGGCAGTAGTATATACGCATTTCTAGTGGTTAAAAACTACCACTAAATGCTCTTAAAAAAAATAAAAAATCCTGTTTTTGGTGGTTTTAAACCACTTGTAAATACTAACTAATTTTGGTAGTTTTAAACCGCTAATAATTGTCTATCGATTTCTAGCAAAAATATCAACAGTCACTCAAAAACTGCCGCAAACTGTTTCTCTCACAAGTAGACTTGATGTCTTTTAAAACGGTTAGAATTGCCATTTGTGGTGGTTAAAAATAGCCGCAAACCGCATTTTTGACCGCCATAAATCACAATTTTTTTTTGTAGTGGGGACATCACTCAATTTGATTTTTATTTTTTTATCAAGGACATGTTATAGACAATAAAATTCATTCACCAAGCCAACAATATAATTAACCAAATAACTACTCACCACTGGAAACCAATTTTACAAGGCAATCTATCATTTAAGCATGACAACAACCAAAGCTCTTTACTAACATCTCAAACACATAACTAATTACATGAATCAAGAGCCAATTACATGAATCAAAGTGAAGAACATATTTCTCCCAATTTGGCACTCATGGCTGCGAGGATCAACACTAAGCAAGAACCAAAATTTTGCAGCATTCAAAGCAATCAATGCTTAATCACACTTAATCAACAAGCAACTAATCATCCATGACAATAAATCTAAAATATATCAAGCTATTCCTAAAACACCATGGTTACTATTCATCATCTTCTTCAAGCTTTCAAGATGACAAGATGACACCATATTTCATCACAAAAGCAACAAATCACACTTAGGAAAGCTAAAAGGGATCACTCTCCAACCCCCACACCCATCTCATGACCAAGTAAGAGTCACAAAAACTCCTCCCCTTCACCTGTTGTTGGCACCAAAAAGAAGAGGAGAAAATGAGGTGTTGGTGAGCTTCCAACTAGCTTGATATTGGCTTGAGCCACTTGATCTCCTTAAAGAACGTTTGCTCCTTAAGAGAACTTGAAGAAACATAGAAGAAATAAAGTGTTTGTGGGCTTAGAGGAGGGGACCAATGGCTTTTGTGAATAAGGGGGTGAAATATCAACTTTCTCACCACAAAGGCTCGACACATGTCATTTAAACTGATCGTGTTTAAAGTTTTGACAACGTTAATTTTATTTTTGACTCAAATGAATATAATTATTTCACAAAAGGGTCTTAGTTAAGGATCTTTAATATTATTAGACTTATTCTTATCCTTCTCTGACCATTTATCACTGCGTTATGAATTAAAATCACTGAACTAGCATTACAAGCCTTATACCAACATATCGTTGGTCTGAGCAGTACTAAGCTTGGATCCTTTAAACAAGGTCTTGGATTCAAACCTGTGCATGAAAAAAAAGTGGTTGGAAAGGGAAACTCCACTAAAGATAACCAACTAGGTTCCTCGTCAAATATTAGTCATTGGCAAAGCTAGTGGATGCTTTGCACCTATGTCGTGGTCACCCCCCAAAAAAAGAATTGTAAGCCTTATTTTGAGATATTTATGAACTTATTTTTAGATAATAGTGATAGAGATCTCAATTTGGGTTCTCTTTTTTCAAATAAGTCTTGACATGATAAGGAACCTCCTATATATTTTTTTTGTAATTTTTAAAGTTCATTTAGTATTTCTAATTGTACTTTATAAGCATTTGTGAGCACTTTAGACTTATATATGATGAATTGAAAAAATCTCCGAAAATTTTCTAAAAATTCATGATAAAATTCTAATTATTTTTCTAAGTCTAAAAGTTAATTTTCTTTAATTTTTTAACTATTCTATGATTTATCTCTTAGTTTTCTATCTTCTAATACGCTTAATTACCAAATAACGTTTTATATTTTAGACACCTTTTTAATATTATTCTAAGCGTAAAACATATTTTTATTATATTTTTAAACATTTTTGTTAATTATTTAACCCTTTTTGCTTTAGTTTTAATATCTTTATTATTAAAATTAGACAGTGTTTGGCCATTTCGAGCTGAACCAATCTTCAGAATCCTTAAACCATGCTTAATTATTCAAGCACAAACACACGTCAAGCACATAGCAGATAGGCAAGAATTGAAGCATATATTCTAAAATTAGAGGATGTTACAAATATATAACAATATAAAAATTAGGTGATACTAACTTTTAGTGTACACATTTTTTGTTCATTTTACCCTTCAATTTCTACTAATACACTATAATTGTACACTCTCCAATTTCAATTTCCTTTTGAAGTAGTGTTACGTTGTAAATTAATTCTTCTCATCTTACTAAAAATAAAAAAAAAGCAAACAGATAAGCATGATAATGTCTTTTCACTAGTATAACATAAATACATAAACATTTTTGTAATTCCAATTAAATCTTAAGATTATATTACTTATATATTCTTGACTTTTAAGACCAACAAATAAGTCATATAATCTAGAAAATTTTAGTCATGATGAAAATATCTACAACCATGGTGGATGATTTTTAGCATCCTTGGCAATCTTTAATGCTTCTAGCACTATCATAACTAGATTGTGATCTGCGCAATGCACAGATATATAAATAAAATCATTGAAAAATTTATATATCTTTGAAAAAATAGTATATTTGTATTGTAAATATAATATTGGAAATAGATCCCTTAAGCAAGGTCTCGGATTCAAGTCTTATAGATGGAAAAAATGTGGTTGTTTGGAGGAGATACCCCACTAAAGGTGGCAAACGAGATTTTTCAGTGGAGATTAGTCATCGACAAAGCTAGTGGTTAACTTGTACCTATAACATGGTAACCAAAAAATAATTATGCTTTTAGTTCTTTAATTTGAACTATGCATAATTTTGGTCTTTAAGGGTTTTTCGAGCAAATTTAGTTCATCTATTTTTAAAATTAAGCAAATTTCATCCTATTATTAATTTTCTTTTACCTAAAGCCCTTAAATTCTAATTTATTTTACTCAAAATCTTCCTAATTTGAATTGGTTAAATCACTTTAATCCTTCTACTCAAGCGATAGGCGAATATATCAAATTTCACCCATGATAAAAATTTTCAAACTTTTCCCTTTTCAAATCCTAATGCCACATCCTATTATTTGTTTTTTAAATTTTATCAAATTTTAACTAAATTTCTGAGTCCTAAACTTTCAAAATTATTTCATATATCAAATTCATAGTAAACCCCTATATGTTTGCATCATAAATAATAATTTGGGAACATTTAATGACGAAAATTAACAATATGATCAAATTTAATTAGCTGTAAAAATTGAGAGACTTAATTAATTTGATACAAAAAATAGAAAATCAAAGTTGTACATGGTGCAAACTAAAGGAAAAAAAAATGTAATTAAGCACTAGTAAAACGAGTTGTTCTTGTCATGAATAATTTTAAATTACTAACCGTTTTGGCATATGAAATTTTTTAAAAGAGTTTTCATACTTTTCGCCTCTTAATACCATTTTACCTAAATGAAGTATAATTAATCTTTGGACATGCATGTCAAAATATGAGAACTATAACAAAGAACAAATAAATTAATTGGCTTCCATTTGCATACATCAACACCCAATATCTATTCCTTTTAATTTTTTCCAAAAAAGCTATAAAATATCGGCTATAATATTCCTATTTAATCTACGATTAGTGCAGCTTAGAATTAATACCCAATTAGGATAAACACAATAGTGAGCTACAAGACTTTGGTCCCTTACCCTTAATATACTTAAAATCTATTTTAGAAATTTTGTCCATACAGATATGTGAAAGGCTATGTCAATTTTGAAGAGTCTGTCAAAAACTTAATTCCCTTTTGTAAATCAATTATTTCTTATTACTTTTGGCAGAACCACAGAAGGAAAGCTTGTCCATTCATAATCTTCATATTAATATTTTGTAGTAAGTTATTGTGGTTGTAGATAGTTTTTACGAAATGCTACCAACGAGTATCTTAGAATTTCGTAATTAATTAAAGATTTTATGAACGAAACCCAAGTCAAAAGATGGAATCATGGGCAACGTTCCTTACCCAATTATAGGTTTGTATCCCTATGTATTTTTTTTTCAAGATCTAACATGATTAATGCATGCATGCATGTTTGTCAAATAATATGTAGTTATGTACTAATTATACATTGTAAGAGATGTAAATTGATCCCATATACCTGTATAGCATGTTCCTACAAATCCCATTTTTCTAAATTTAGTGTATTATTTTCAATATGAAGATAATTTTGAATTGATTATGATTTGAATGAAACTATACATAACATCTTTTTTGCCTATTTTGTTTTACTAAGGGATGTTGATGTTCAAGAGACCATAGACTACTTTAAGGTGTAATTGGTTTTTATATCCATGACAATATTTAAAAATATTAATGTTTTGATGTTGTTGGAAGCAATAAAATTTTCTCAAATTAATTATTCTTTACTTTTCACTAAAAAAATGCCTCTTAAAAAAATTCTAATTGATTACACTATTTTAAATATTAAAATAATGTAATTTATTTATTTTGTTTTGTATACATATGTTAGTTCATTCAAGGGATTATGATGTTAAATTGATTTTTTTTTTTTGTATTTGATTACACTATTAGTGGTCAGAAACTAATATATTCTTGTACAAACTATATAATTCATATAACGTCTAAAAGAAAAAACAAAAGGAAAAATTGTACAAAATCTTGTTTCAATTGTAGAAATCTTCATTATCCTTCATGCTTGAGTGCTATTTGTTAGCAGTTGCATTAGGAAAATCAAAATCCAATGTATTGATGTCAAGTATTTATAACATTATGATATTGTTCGTGCCATGCTTGTTATCTTAAGCCATCTAGAAGCCAATAATTGTAATTTCAAAAGTTGTAATTAAAAATAAAATAACATGATCGTTAATAATAAATAAATAAGATGAATGTGGTGGAGAAGTGAAGGATTTGACATGAGAATGATTACCTCTATTTGGAAGTACGTGTTGATAAGCAATCAAGCTAGCAATTCTAATTCGGTATGTTTTTCATGGGCTAGGATCATAATTTGTACAAAAGTAAGCTTTTAGGATCTGATGTGTTACAAATACCAATATTTGAGACTGAAAATGTAAAGCAGTTGAATCTTTGTCCTTTTTCATGAATTAGAAGTGACTGAGGCACAAAAAACACAAAAAGAATGAAACCAATAGTTAGACAATTGAACAAAAAATTCAAAAGATGGTAGATTTTGAATTGAACCATGTACTTGAGGTTCCCTCTTCTATTGAAAATGAAATGAATGGAAGACAGTCTATCAGCTTAATTGTTTATAAGTACTCTGGTGGTATCAATCCTTCAGAATAATGCTTTGGTAATGGTCATAATAAGTAAAGGTTTAAATTCATGGGATGCCATTGAAAGTAATCCATATAGCCTTGCTTCTGTTTGTATTCCATAGTGAGCATGGTAAAAATATGTATCAAGATGTAATACAAAACATACAAGCACATTAAAAATAAATTATTTTGATATTATGAAAAATGAGATTAATGGATTACAAATAAAGCTTATTAGTTATCGAATACTATGCATCAATGATTTTTTTTTTTATCTTTCAAAATATAGAATTGGAAAACCAAATAAAAAAAATAAGGAATCAACACAATTGCCTATGCAAAAATTGTGTTATCCCTTTTGTTCCATCAAACCAAGGATTTCCAATCTGCCACACACAAATTGCAAACATGGTTAATCAATAAGGACAAAAATAAAAAACGTACACTTGGTTAATCCGTAACTCAAACATAAAAAAGTCTGACTAAATGAATTGTGAAATATTTTGGAATCCCAACTTGCATTGTTTGATCCCATGCCAATGGAAAGCAAGGTTTTCTAGTCAGTAATCCGCTAATGATGGTATCATCCCCTTGTGCCTGGATTATTGGTCCTAGGTCTTCTCATCAAAGGTGATAACCAGCTTTTTATAACAATCAGGAGATGCTCATATTTCACACTTCTCATTTGTAATGTCTAATTCTAGCCTTAGCTTTGCAGAAATTCCCTAAATTGAAGAAACAACATAGAACCAATAATGTTGGCATAGCCCTTAAGCTTAACATAAGATCAATTGTGCCTAGCTAGTGATGGATGTCTAGTATTGTGACAGAACTCAACGACAAAAAGAGTGATAATTTAGAATTATTGATAATCAGTTTCAAGCATACCAAATAGGTGAAGAGTAACGGTTAGCTATTCATTTTTGAAACTATTGATTGTTGCTAGCAATTGATTATTCATTGAACCCATTAATGGTTGTAAATGAGTCATGGAACCGTTTAGGTTTTGTTGAATAGAAGGGGGAGATTCACACAGTTAAATTTTTTTGATGAAACCAACATTCCATGTTGACAGGTGTTCTAAATTGATGATGTGCCATGAAACGAGAATTGAAAAATAATCCACATGGCAGCTTCTAGGCTTGTGCTTTAGATTTTATATAACCAACATTTCATGTTGACAAGTGTTCTAAATTGTTGATATGGCACAAAATGAGAATTAAAAAACAATCCACATGGTAGCCTCATGGCTTGTGCTCTAGCTTTTATATAAACAATGTTCTATGTTGACAGGTGTTTAAAGTTGCTGATATGGCATGAAATGAAAATTGAAAAACAATCCACATAGCAACTTCTAGGCTTATGCTTCAGTTTTTATAGATTATAAACAGATAAATAGATATGGAACCTTGATGGAGCAAGGGCATGTGAACTTATCGGTATATAAAATGAACAATGGATTTGCAAAGATAAGGCAATGACAGAATTTGAGCTATTAGCAGAAACTGCACCAAGTGGGTTTCCCAATTTCCACCTTTTTAGGTTCCATCTTTAGTTTGATGCCTATTTTCCTCCCCTCTTCAATTTCAATTTTCCATCGGCATCTTTATCTCTATCTTGTCACTAGGTACAAAGCCAGACCCAATCCAAAAGCTTTGTTGATCAATTTGGTTGGTCTGACCTAATTTACTCGTGCCTATACTAGAGCTTTGTATCCTCCACTCCTCACCAATACCTTTTGAGCCAATTCCAAGCTGCATTTAATTAAAGTACCCTGAACCCGAAATAGGTCTTAAGGCTTGATCCAATTCCGAAAAGGATATAAGGTTGAAACTCCGTTTTACGCCACTCTTCATAATTAAAGACGTCAGCTATGGTTTAGGATAATGGACTGTGTCTACAAACTTGTTTTTGGTTTACTCCTGATCAATGTGTTTTCAATTGGCTGTCCAACCAAAAGAAGGTATTGCAATACTCTTGAGAATTTTGTTGTGTTGACAAAGTTGTCTTTTAGATTTCTCCAAGAATCGCTGATGTTGCCATAAGTGGAAAAGGATCATTTTTCAAATTCCTTAAGTCTATCCAATGCTCAAAATCAACCTATATGAGTTTACCTTTCACTTTAACTTTGGTGGTTTCAGACTTCACTATAGGACAAATAAGAATATTTCCATTATTTTTCTAGACACAATGGTGCCATTATCTTCCTAGTTGTTGATGGTGGAAGTTTATTTTCTTTTCTTGTGGGGTATGGCCTTTCCAAAAATAGAATTCTTAGTGTTTTTTCTTTAGGGGCCTCTACTCTATTCTTACTGACTTGAATAATTGGTTTTGGCCATGATTCCTTCTTCTCCTTAATCAATTGATTACCATTTCTTCAATTTGATCAAAGTCTCAAACACTATTTTTAGACTATCACTCTTGACAACTACGATCTCTTCCTCACTATTGACCTCAGTGATTGTGTTTTCCTTTTCAAACTCTGTAATGAATTTGGATTATTCTTCATTTTTTTACTTATCTATACCAATCCTTGTCCGTGATTGTTTCAGACTCATCATTAAAAGTTGGTGTCTCTCCCATATAGTATCTAGCAAGCAAAAGCTGCAGCTATTGAATCCTCCATGGTTTTGATTATTGCAAGAGCAGCCATGTTCATAATGTGAAATTTTGTATTGATCTCCCTATAGATCCAAAATTTTGGACCAATGGATAGAACATCAAGACCAAAAACTAGTGTATGAGTGTTATTTAATTCATAAGAACTGAACTGTAGCATTTAAAAGCAAAATTGAAACACAGCCTAGGCTCTTAGACTCACTTTACTAGAGCTAATGCTTTGTAAGGAAGAATCCCTACCCAAAGTCTAAAAATACATCACACAAAAAACTGAATTCCCCTTGATAGCCTCTCATGCAATTGGTTTCATTAAGCATTCAATTCTCTTGATTGCCTCTCTGTGTTCTTTCCTTATATGAACTTTAGTGATAAATGGTTTCATAAAATAATATTCCTAATAATTTGATTTTGATTCCATTAATTGGTCCATCCCTTTGTTTTTTTCTTGTTGATGATTAATATTTGATGAATGAAGCTGTCTCAAATTGTTAATTGTCTATCTCAACATATTTGTGGTTTGCTTGATGATAGTTATAGTCTTTTTCATATTCAAACTAACTATTACTAGACCAATTTTGTCTTGGACTTTGTTTATAGTTGTGAATGGCCATATTAAATGACCTTAGCATGAAAACATACAAGCCAATGTATTGGACATAATTGGATCCAATATTCAGTCCACATACTTTAAGGTCTCAGCTAACCTTGTTGCAAAACTTAGTATAAAACTTCCAATCTTGGTTATGATTATCTAGAATCTAAAGAAGTATTTTGCATTTGAGATTCAAGTTTGGATGATAAAAATGTTAGACAATGATTTCAAGCTTCAAATTTTCAAGTACTTGAGTTTGCCTATGTTTTTGTGTGCCTGATGGGTTTGCCCATAACTTGTCAATGTTTAATTTCTTGCATATTTTATGCATGAGTGTTCGCGTCTACCTAATATAGAGAACTTTGATTATTTGAATAATAACACTGTGGAATTTTATTTTTTTTTTGGGTCGCTGTATTTTAGAGTTAGAAAGTCTTAGAAGAATCTTGGTGATGTTCCCCTAGTATGTGATGGAATTCACAATTTGAGATTGTGTATCCTCTCATCTATTTTTTTTTATAAAGGTTTATGTGAATGTAAATTCACAAATTTTATCTTATACTTGATGCATTAGTTTGCATGTGCAGAATTGCTTTGGGATTAAGTGACATCAGTTATAGTTCTTCTATTAGGTGATATTTACTCATTGGTCATTTGGAAGTAAGATTAATTAGCTATATTAATAGGAAATGAAACAATACGTACTGATCTTACTTTTAAAATTTGACATATTTAGTTTGCTACTTAGTAGACATTACCCATGAGAAGTGTGTGATGATAATCATGCTATCTATTGATCACAATAGGAACGAGAATTTTCTCATTTGTTTTGCATACTTCAAAAGGAAGTATAGGGAAAATAAAATGATTCTATTTGGGACTAAACTGTTTTGAGTGATTCAATGACTGAAAATCTATTGTATCATACAATCTTTTCTTTTTTAAATCACCAAAAGGATGGTTATTTTGGTGGAATAGTTTTTATTGTCAAGCAATGTCATTTTTGAGGTGTACTTTGGTGCTTATAAAAAGAAAAAGAAAAGGAATACTGTGACATTTTTATCTAAAACAAAAATCTTACTATTTTTTCAGAAATACAGTGATGTCATTTCTCTCTAAAATAATGTCAATTTGCATTACAAATTATTTAGTGTTCTCTTATTTTCATGTCATAATAGGTTGTTACTTGACTAAAGCACTACATTTGCACCATGCCAATGAGGTAGTAATGGATGAGGGATGGAATCAAATCTAGCTTAATCTGGATGATTTCACCAAGAAAGAACATGGTACTAGTTATGTGGAGACACAACAAGTTTAGGTCTACGCAAAATTGTTGCCTGAGATGGATATACTTCTCTGATGGCCTCTAGTTTGAAGAGGACTCTTGTCAGAGTTTAAATTGTATCTTTTGATTCAAGTTAAAGTTGCCTGCATATAGTGTCATCTTGCTTTATTTTCTTTTTTGGAAAAAATCTCACCTTGTGCTTATCATCTTGCAGGAATCCTAAAATTGTTGTCGGAGGATGAAATTGGAGCCACAAGAGAGTTGGATGTTATTTCATATGCATATTGTGTGTAGTTTTAGTTGTTGGCTTCTTTATTCCTAAACTTGTATCTATGATAAGCTAGAATTAATAAGAACTTTTGCAACTGCTCTTCCAATCACATTAAGCTGAACAATGTTCTGATGCTTGTCTTTGTAACATTGGAAGTCAATTTTAATAATGATTTGTGCTTTTATATGATACTTTCTAATTGAAGAAAGGATGATAGTATTTTAAATGCACTGCATTAATAATGTATATGCTTGATATAATATTATCCAATGAAAGGTTTCCCTTCTCGTGGAAAGAACAATGTACAGAAACATGAAGTAATGAGTCTACTCAAATCAATATAAATTGATGAGAAAATATGCTTTCATTTTGGGTTAAGATTAGAGATGGTTACATTGCAATTGGTATAAGCCATCTCCCACCTCCTCCTCCTTATGTCTCTTTATTTTAATTTCATAGGAACATAGTAATTATGGTGAATATTTACCATATTTGGTTAAGTACAAGCAACTGGTATCAGCATTATACATTATCATGTCCAATAAATGCAAAATAATATCTTATTTAACTTAATGTAATGTTTTGACCCATTTTATTTTTGGTGGTTGGGGGGGGGGGGTATGCTTCCTTCTTTGAAACACAAGTTGGGATAAATACAATTTTAAATAAGTTCTAAAAAATAACAGAGTTTTTACATTTAAAGAGAAGTTGAAAAACAATAGGTTAAATATTACTTGAAACTTTTGTAGTGTCCAACCAAAGAACACCAAGTTAAAAGACCTAATTTGATTATTTCTACAACATTTTCAACTATCCTAATCACGTGTCAAGTTTGAATTAAATTATGGTCTAAATCAATGTAGGACAACAAAAACTAACTCATATATATATATATAAAGGTTTGAAGTAAATTATGGTTTGAAGTAATGCATTCTATCACGTTATAAATATTAAGATAAATTAAATTAAAAAGTTTTGTAACTTGTTCGAGCTAAGGTAGATAGGGAGTAAAGTGAGAAAATCATATTTATAATAATCTACGAATTAAAATCTTGTGAGTTAAAAGAGGATGAAAGGATAAATTATTCGAAGTTTCCTTTTAAATTCCATATATGGAGTTTATAAAATGAATATTAATAAAAAAAATTACGTTGTTAAATGTTCTTTTTATAAAATAATTTTAGGAACTTAACTACAAAAATAATATAACTAGCAAGAGTTAATTAAAAAACTCTATAAATTATAAATCTAAAAATTATTAAAAGTATGAGAATCTAGTTAAATTCTCAAACTATAAAGACTTATTGAGAATTTTTCATGTAATCACTTAATGTTGAATGTGTACACGGATGTTTCTATTTATTTATTATACAAGAAAAGTTTCACTTTTTTTTTCTCTGCATTCAAGAAAAGGGTGAAAAAAAAAACTTTATAACAAGAGAAACAATGATCCTTCTAAGTTTAGCACTCAATGTTGAAAACAACAAATTTTAGCACTTCAAAAGTTTAGAATTTCAAGGGTTGCAATATTAGCTGGTCATATGCATATTTTAGAATTAATGTGATCAAATGAAAGATCAAAGATTTCAATAGATAAAAGATTAAATTCATATAACATTTTGCTCATCTAAAATTTAAGATGAAAAAGGATGAAAACTATTTATAACTTGCAGTAAATTCAAACTAGTAATTATAAGAGTATTTTAGTTTTAATTATTTTGGATAAATGACATAATGTTAATCAATGAAATACATTCCTTGTGAGTTTAAGTTTTAGACTTTTATAATACAATAAATTAAATTTCATATTATTACTCAACATGCACTTCTACAGTTAGTCCTAAAATTTAAAAGTTAAAATCACTTTTAACTATATTAAAACCTTTGTAATATAAAAGAACAATTATCTCTTTAGAATTCATCCATTCAAACTGTTAAACAATATATCAAAAACTAGTTGTGAATGTCACAATGATTTCTCGTAAAACATTGGAAACAGAATTTAACTGTGAAATGTTTTGTCCAATAATAATTAATAAATAAGTGACGGGTGTACAAAGACAAAGCAAATATAAGTTTACAAAATAATTATTTAGTAATTGCTAGGAAGTTTCAATTTGATAATTAATCAGAATTAGGATCCACAAACACATATTGAATGTGAGCAATCTTTGGCCAGTCTTCGCCTTCTGGTTTCCGGCAACGCTGTTTGAGCAACGGACTATTGCCCCAAATAAACAAAGATGAAATGGATTTGGGCAGCCCCTCCTCTGGTAAGCATTGAAGGCTGGGGCAGTCATAAATAACCAACTCAGTGAGAGAGGAGAGGTGGCAGAGACCCTCTGGCAAGCATCGGAGGCTGCGGCAGTTACCAAGAGACAATTCCTCTAGAGAGGAGAGGTGGCAGAGACCCTCTGGTAAGCATTGGAGGCCGGGGCAGTCATCAAGAGACAATTCCTTGAGAGAGGAGAGGTGGCAGAGACCCTCTGGTAAGCATTGGAGGCTGGGGCAGTTATAAAGATACAATTCCTCGAGAGAGGAGAGGTGGCAGAGACCCTCTGACAAGCATTGGAGGCTGGAGCATTCAAAAAGAACCAATTCCTTGAGAGAGGAGAGGTGGCAGAGACCCTCTGGTAAGCATTGGAGGCTGGGGCAGTTAACAAGAGACAATAACTCGAGAGAGGAGAGGTGGCAGAGACCCTCTGGTAAGCATTGGAGGCTGGGGCAGTTATCAAGATACAATGACCGGAGAGAGGGGAGGTGGCAGAGACCCTCTGACAAGCATTGGAGGCTGGGGCAGTCACGAAGAGCCAATTCCTTGAGAGAGGAGAGGTGGCAGAGACCCTCCGGCAAGCATCGGAGGCTGCGGCAGTTACCAAGAGACAATTCCTTGAGAGAGGAGAGGTGGCAGAGACCCTCTGGTAAGCATTGGAGGCTGGGGCAGTCTTTAAGAACCAATTTCTCGAGAGAGGAGAGGTGGCAGAGACCCTCTGACAAGCATTGGAGGCTGGAGCAGTTAAAAAGAACCAATTCCTTGAGAGAGGAGAGGTGGCAGAGATCCTTGTAATCCAGTTCTTTAAGATCTCCACAATTTTGGATCCATAGAGAAGTAAGGGAGCGTGACAGCAAACCTTCATCAAGAGAAGACTCCGCATCCAGTTTTATAATATCCAAGGTTTTCAGTGAGGGATTGTCTCCCAAAGCCCCTTTCATTGAGGCGATAAGTTTGGAGCAATCACCGAGTTTCATCTTTTTCAGATTTGATGGCAAACTTCCGTCAGGGGACAACTCAACTTCTGGACAATCTTCTATGTTTAGCTCATAAAGAGATGGAAGGAGGATATGCATGCGTTCAGGCAATAATTCAAATTGAGGGCACCCAATGATTGTCAGTGTCTCGAGATGATTATGAGCGTGTTCCTGTGAAATCTTCTGTAGATTACGACACCTCCTGAGAGAAAGGCACCTGAGTGTTGGGAACAAATCTAGCGGCAAGGTTGTTAGAGAATCACAACCATCAATGATCTTCAACGATACAAGGAAATCGTAGCGACGACTCATGGGAATATTCATATTCAGGCAATCCGATACGGATAAGTATTCAAGAGAAGTATTAGATATCATTTGCTCAATCAATTTGACCAACCATGCTTCCATTTTGTTTTCCTTAATGGTGAGCTCTTTCCCATCAAATTTCAGCGTTCCATGGTCCCCTAGAAGTTGTTTGCAGCGATAAATATGTAATTCCTTTAAATGAAGAAGTTGCTCTGGCAGGTGCCCTTTCAGCTTGGGACAATGATATATAGAAAGATATTGAAGACGTGGAAAAGCACCTGTCACAGCTTCCCATTTTTCCCATTCTTTCATAGAGGAGAACTCCAATGTTTCCAAGGATGTAAATGAAGAAGAGCTATTTCCATAAAAATCAGCATCAATACTCACTATCCCATCAAGCCTTTCAATCACCAGGTCCTTCAGAACTGGCAAAAGTCCCAGGTGAGGCAAACACAGGCAGTACTTACACGTGACCAACCTTAAAGACACCACATTCGATAATGAATTATCGGAAAACCAAGATGGAAATTTTGTACCACCGTAGTTGCTGATTGACAACTTCTCCAAGTGTTTGGAAGGTTGTAGATTCTCAATTACAACTTCATCCCTTTCTTCGGCAGAATCATCAGGGTTCCGGTCCTTTTCCCATTTTAAGTCTAGCTCCACAAGGTGTGTTTTATTTTTCAAATCCACTGCTGATGCATCCGAGGGATTCTCAATATTCTGCAGCATCCTAATTGATAGGCTTCCACGAAGATTGAGTTCTCCTAGTTGCTGAATACTGAACTCCCTACTTTTGCCAACATTAAACTCACTCATCAATACTTGAAGATTCTTCAGTTTTCCCAAATCCACTGGTGCCTTGATCAAAAGAGTATCTATTAATTCAAGGCAATGCAAATTGGTGAGTTTATGAAAATTTGAGGGAAGCTCCTCCAAATATTTACAAGAGTTTAGCTTCAGTATTTGCAAGTTGGAGAGTGAACATGTTGAGTCAGGTAGTTTTTTTATGGCAGTATGGGAAAGGTCCAAGGAGCGGAGCAGTTTAAGATCGCCAACAGAGTCAGGCACCTCTTTTAGGTCAGAATAAGACAGAGATAAGACGCATATGAACTTTAACTTGGAGAACAATTCATGTATCAACATCTTGCAATGCCAACGATTTTCATCTATCAACATCTTGCAATTCCAACGATTTTCATGTACACTTATTGGCATAAATGTACGTAACTTTTTAGTATCACACGAAGGTTCAAACCCATCAAAATTTTGAACGTGATTGGTTGCAATTGAAAAATGACGGGTTGTTTCTGGTGTACTTTTCGCTTGATCAACCCCCAATCTGAAACAGATGTCCCCACAAACATATTTTGTCAAATCATTGAGAAGGTCATGCATGACAAAACATGTTTTATATCCAATGTCTGATTGTTGAAAGAAGGACCTTGATAAGAGATCATTGAAGTACTGTTCACCAACTTCTTCTGGACTCTTACTCTGTTGAGGGCTTTGTAGAAATTTTTGAGCCATCCAGAACCGAATTAAACACTCCTTGTCAAACAAATAATCTTTGGGAAACAAGGCACAGCAAGCAAAGCATCTTTTGAGATGGGAAGGAAGGTGGTGATAGCTTAATGCTAAAGCAGGGACAATATTACCATCCACTAATTCCCATATCTCGTTTTTCAATACACTTTCCCATTCTGAAACAGATGATTTGTTGTGTAATAGACTTCCCATTGTTTTCAAGGCTAGAGGAAGTCCTTTACATCTTTCAACTATCTTCATACCAATCTCCAGGTAGACTGAATTTGGTTTAGGATTAACATTTTGGAATGCATGTTTCGCAAACAACTGCCAGCAATAATTTCCTTGTAATTGCTCCAAGCGGTGTTCTTCTGACCTCATGGTAAAAACAACGTTCTTGCTGCGTGTTGTGACAAGGATCCTACTTCCCTGAGCCCCAGAATTAATTAGAGGAGTTTCCACAGCTTCCCATTCCTCTCGTTTTTCGTTCCAAACGTCATCCAAAACAAGAAGAAATTTCTTCCCTGTCAGTTTGTTTTTCAATCTTTGGTGAACCATCTGTAGGTTTCTACTATCATCAGTTGATCCAGTGATGGCTTCAAGAATTGTTCTTGTTAGGCTGAAAACATCAAAATCATCTGAAACACAGACCCAAGCTTTGATATCAAATTTACCCTTTATCCTTGGGTCATTGTATACATGTTGGGCAAGTGTGGTCTTACCCACCCCACCCATGCCAAGAATTGAAAGTATTGATAGCTTGTTACGATTGTCAGTGTCAGATGTAAGCCAATCAAAGATCATTTCTTTGTCGTCATCTCTGCCATAAATAACACTTTCAACCACCAAATATGTTGATGGCAATTTCTGTGACACTATACTACCCGACCCTGATCCAACCCCAACACCATTAGCCTTTTTCAAACCTAGATAATCTTTCTGGCTTACAAGATCATCTAGGTCATCAAGGACTTGTTCTATCCTTGATTCAATTTCATTTTCAAAGGAACTGACAGAAGATTTGACGGAATTCCACACCTTGTTATAAGCACTCTGAGATTCAGCTTCCACTTGGAATTTGGAGAGTTCATAATCTATTTCATCCAAGAGATCCTCTGCTTCAAACACAACATCTTTGGCCTTAAGAAGCCAGTCTCTCACACGTGGATCTCTGAACTGCTTTTGTTCTGCATCATCAGCCAGAGCATCGATGGACAGCAGCTTCACCTTCAACTTGCTCAGCAGCGACTTATTGAGTTTTCTTCCACGAAAGTAGTCCACAAAATGAGAAGCCAGCCTGTCAAATGTCACCTGAAGGAAAGAAGAAAGAAGAGCACCACCAACGAATTCTGCTGCCATGGTAGGAAAGGGGGCGGAGAGGATGAATGGAAATGAGTAACTTGAAGTGCAGTGTAGGATTAATCTACTGATGAAATGAGTAACAAGCTATTGTCTGGATGATGGCTTAATTAGGTAGGTGAACTTTTTTCCTTTGATGGGCAGTCAACCAATAACAATTGAGTCTTCCCGTCAACACAAACTTTCGCAGCTGTCTTCCATGAGTGGATGAGTGGCTATGATTCTGCTGCGGGAATCTCTTAGGGATATTTTCCAAGACTTCTGATAAGAGCCTTGTCATTATGTTGTGTATAGTCACATCTTTATTTCATTAGTCTACTTTCAAAGTCTTTATTTTATTAGTCTACCTTCAAGTTCATTAAATTGCGTTGCAACTTTCTGAACGTTTCCAAAACTCAAGTGCACCGCGTAACTTATCATATTATGCTTGATTTTGCTTTTGTACATTTAGGAAACAACATTAAAAGAAGGGGTCTTACTTCTTAAATACTTGTCCTGCAGATTTTCAGACAATACTAAAACAGAACAAATTAAATAAATAAATAAATAAATCACTTGTGACATCTGAATTGCTATATTTTTGAAATTTCTAACTGCATGGATATTCTCTGACTTGATAGGATTTCTGATGAGCTTTTCCTAATCAAATATAATATATGCATGTAAATTTATTTGATGTATTAACATCCTTGCTTTATTCCCTTCATTGACCATAATGAAATATTTAAGTTTAGTACGTTTTTTCAGTTAGTTTAGTATGTTTAAATATTTTTAATCAAGGTTTAGTAGGTCCATGGAATGGTATTAGTTGGTAGCTCTTTACACATGTCTGATCTTGGTTAAAAATCATCATAGCCTGATGAAAATACATGCTAAGTATGTAAGAGAGAGAATTGAAGTCACCATCTTAAATTTATATTATAAAAACCATTTCCTTAGAGTTCTTTTAATCTCCTTGTTTAGCAGATCAAGTTTAGGAGATCTGTTTGCATACGGCCAAGTGGAAAAAATTGATCCGCTGCTTTGTTCGGTAGAAAGCAGGAAATGTTGATCCTCTGCATATGGCCATCTTGTGATCTTTGCATATATTTATTAAAGTGAACATTAAAGTTTTATTCACACAAATTGGGTTTCCTTTTATCTTCATTACCTTCAGTTATGTTTTTTTAGTGCATATATTGCTGTTAATTTTTTAACATTCTACTGTGAGTATCTAATCTAACCTGTTTTGGACATGGAGGAATGCTAGGGTTACTTTTTCTAATATTCTCTTTTTAACATTCTTTCTACTATTAATTAAAATTTGTTGAAAATTACAAATTTTGGTAAGTCTCATCCCTTCTCATGAAATAAAAGACAAAATTTACCAAAATTTGTAATTTTTAATAAATTTTAACTAATAATAAAAAGAATGCTAGAAAAAAAATGTAATAGAAAATAAAACTGGCATTCCTCTTTGGACATGACTCCTTTCATTCATCCATCATTATAGCTACAGTAATTTGACCAAGTCATCTTACAATAATTTTACAATACAATGCGCAAAAATATACAAAAATCAGAAATAATGATAAATAACATAAAATACAAAATGCTGGTAAAATATTTTAAAATTGATAAATAATAAAAAATAATATTTATAAAATGAGAAATGATGGTAAATAATATTATAAAATTTTGCCATATTATTATAATAATTATCTTTAATTTCATAAAAAAATAAAAACATATTTTAAGAAAAAAGGACAAAAAATATTTTATTATAGTCACTATAATATAGTATTTTGTTTTGTTTTTATCATTAACAACCACCCTGTTATTACTTTTTTTTATTAGTACACAGTAGCATATAGTTTGAGAATAGCTTTTCTAAAATAATTACCTTTTTTAAACTCTCAAAAAGTCAATAAAAATAAGTAACTATTTCTCTAAAATGAATTGAACTAAACATATATATACTAACATTTCAACTTTTTAGATTAATAAACTATTGATTTAATCCTCTAAATATTTACTTGATCTTTTAAGTTTTATAGCGTCATTAAAAATATAAATAATAATGTTATAGTGACATTGAAAATAAAAAGTAAAAATGATTTATAAATATAAAAGCTAGAGATTACAATAAAAAATGAAGTCTATAATAATAATAATAATGATGATAATGATGATACTAATAAATATTACTAATTAATTACATAAAATACTAATATAGACATTTACGAAAAGTATTCATAATAAAATATTTACTATAGGCTACAGAAAATAATATTTCTTATATTTTTATTATTCATGCATATACAACATGCCGGTTATGTTTGACTCTGTCAATGCAGATAGACAGAGTTAATGTACTGGCAATGTGTAAGATAGCCTTGATGGCCAATCAATAGTTGTTGACTCTTCCAGACCACACAAATGTCGGTTAGATGTATGAGTTTAGATATATTTGGAGAATATCAACTGTAATGTATGCATGCGGGTTTTTTCAATTTATCAAAAAATGTGTTTTGTCAACTTTGGTGCCTAACTTATTAATAAATAAATCCAATGAACATAACATCGTACATCTACGTTATTTAAGTGATGACAGCGCCTACTGATATAACCACGAAAATTCTGATCAAATTAATTAAATAACTCAGATTCATTTTTATTGCACCTTTCTTCAATTTCTTAATTTTCGTTCAATCTAATTTATTTATATTTGGACTAGCCAGACTCGGTGCAGGATTAATGTACTGATGAAATGAGTAATAAACTTTTTATGAATGATAGCTTTAATTTAGTTTGGTGAACATCTTTTTTTTTTTTATGACTCGTCAACCATATAACTATTAAGTCTTCTATTCCCGACAATTCACAGGTGGATTTCCTTGAATGAATCAGTGTTTATGATTTTGCTAAGGGTAGCTCTTGGGATATTTTCCAAGACTAGTGTTGTGTGTGTGTCACATCTTTATTTTATTAGTCCACCTTCAAATTCATTAAATTGTGTTGCAATTTTCTACTCCAAAGAAAAGTATTTGATACAGTGTAGAAGTTTTTATTCCTTTCTTTACCGGAGTAGGAGCTTTATTGAAACTTCAATCTTCACTGTCTGTTTTGTTGGGTAGAAAGCAGGAAGATTTTATGGTCAAGGAGAACCCTTTACAGAGAATCATATTGTCTGTAATGTATATTAAAAAGAAGAATCATATTGCATGTCACTGTGAAGTCTATTAAAGTGAATCGTATTGTAGATCAATGTGAAGATTATTATAGTGTGTACTAATGTTTTATTCGTGGTTCATGGGCTTCATTTATCTTCATTATCTGTGCCTGTTCTTTTTATCTTTTTTGGTTTAAATGCATCACTATTAATTTCTTACCATTCTACTTTGACTATACAACCAAACAAGTTTTGGACACGGCTTGATTCAGTCATCCATCGGGACCATCACCGTAGGTGAAATAATTTCACTGACTCGTGTTAACTCCCCATTCCATACATATAATATTATACATATATACAATATACTACAATCATAAAATAATATTATAAAAACAAGAAACAGTTTTAAAACAATAAAATAGTATTTAAAAATAAACTGAGAGTAAAATAATAATAAAATTCTAAAAAATATTTAAAAAAGTTAAAACGTATAATATCAAATATAAGAAATAACAGTAAATTAACATTACAACAAGTAAAAATCATTTATAAAAAGAGAAACTATAAACAAAATGTCTCACTATATTATAATAATAACTAGGCTTAAATATGTTTTCAATTCCTACAAATATGACACTATCTAGTTTTAGTCCTCATAAATTTTTTTGTTATTTTTAGATTCCTGACATTTTCTTAGTATTCTATTTTTGTCCTTATCATTAACTATGGTTAATTTAATGCTGACAAGGTTAACAAAGTAAAGAATATTAATTAAGATAATTAACAAAACAAAGCATATTTTAAATTAAGATAATTAGATTATTTTTAGGTTGGCATTCAATAAGTAATATATTTATTATTTTATATAAATAAGGTAATTACATATAATTTAATTTTATAATTTATTTTTAATTTTTAATATATTATGAATCGTGATTTTTATTGCTTTAATATTGTTCTTATTTTTCATTTCATTAATTTATTTTTAATGTTGTAAATTTTTAAAAAATTATAATTTACTTAGATATTTATAATTTATTTTTAATATATTACTTTAGTGTTATTTTTATATTTTAATTCATTAATTTTGACTGATTGTAATATAATTTATTTTTTTAATATATCACAAGCATTGATTTTGTCTCTAAAAAAGATAAAATTAATATATAAAAAATAACTTATAAACGTCTATGTAAATTATATATATTTTAAAATAATGTTAAAAGTAAATTAGTAAATTGAAAAGTAGGAAAATATTAAAAGCAATAAAAATTACTGTTTATAATATATTAAAAATTATGAATAAACAATAAAAGTAAATTACATGTAATTACCTTATTTATATAAAATAATAAATATATTATTTAATTGAATTTCGCACATAAAATAATCTAATTATCGTGATTTAAAATATTCTTCATTGTCTTATTTCTCTTAATTAATATTCTTTTTTTTGTTAGCTATATCAGCACTAAATTAACTAAAATTAATGTTAAGGACTAAAAAAAAACACTAAAAAAATATCAAGGATCTAAAACTAATAAAAAAATTTGCAAAGACTAAAATCAGATAGAGCCGTATTTGTAGGGACTTAAAACATATTTAAAATGTAATAACTATTATTAATTAATTACATAAAATACTAATGTAAACATTTTATGAAACGTATAGGAATAATAAATACTTTATTATTTTCTTCATAAAATATTTACTATTGACTCTATAGATTGTTTTTAGTTCCTAACTTTATTGTTTCAATCCATATAAAACTGTAAACTTTCTATTTAAGTCCTTATATTAGAAAATTTTATTATAGTCCCTATTATTTAGACAACACCTAACCTGTGTTCCAATATCAGTTAAATTAACCAGTTATCACTTAGCAAGGAATCCCTGAAGTAAGAGATTGCAATGAAAAAAAATGAAATATAATATAAACTAAAATAGGCAAAAAAATGTTATAGGGATGAAAATAATAAAATTTAAGAGAACCAAATCAAAACACCCATGCATATACGGATAAAAAAATTACTTAAGCCAATTAATTCTGTTTAAACTAATAATATATTATGAAAAATAAAAGAGTACATACCCATATCATCACTCGGTACACAATGTAGATACTTCATATGATAAAAAAAAGAAAAAAAGTTAATACATAATGGATGAAATTAAAAGTTGTTGGACCATATTACTTATGGTCAGATAAGTTGCTTACTAGTGGCTTATGTAAATTTCATGAAAAGACATTTAAATTCTTCTAGATGACTAAAAAATAATAAAATGAAGTTAAAACGAAAAAAATTATAAACCAAGCAAATTTTCTGTTTTTTTTTTTTTTTCAAAGCATGTTATTAGAACACAAATTTAACAAGTGGATTTTCTCTCTCTCAGATCTGTTAAACTATTAATAAGTCATGCTAATAAACATTTTTTCCTTCTTTTCATCTGGAAAATAGTTATTAAGAGCTACTTGATAGAATGATTTAGAAAAAAATAAAAATTTCTATAACAAAATATCAAATATCTTAAAAATTTAAAGAGGTTTAAGTTTTCTATATTATACATTCTCAACATGCTCAGGACCAAACCCAGACATTCAAGAGAGTAAGATATCAATTACTTCAATTACTTTATATTAAAGCATTGTTCTTATTGGACACGAGGCACCTTCTAATTTATTTACTTTCCAGCCAAAATTTTACTTGATCATTTCATATGGCCGACTGAGTGGTTCTGAACTCTTTTTAATAAAGTACAGATTATTGTAGACCTGAAAATCGTACACCCTGTATTCACCCAGGACACGTAGTTAATCACATATGTAAATATGACTAACTTTGTTCCACAAATGGTTAATCATTATTAGATATTTCAATAACTTTATGACACTAGTAACCCCTTATGAGGTTATTAATCACATATCAAAAATTGATACAATCATGTTCATTTACTCTTAACTATTTGTAAGACAAAGTTAACCATATTTATTATAGATGAAGTTAACCACGTGTAACAGTCACTAATCATATGATACTATTAATCACTTGTGAGGCAAAATTAATCATATTTACACATGTAGTTAATAATGTGAGATGATTATAACTTTATGACATTATCAACCACTTGTAAAGAAAAGTTAAGCACCATTAAACATTTCAATAACCTCATGACACTATTAACTACATATCAATAATTGTATATAATCATGTTTATTTACTTTTAACTACTTACAAAACAAAATTAACCATATTTAAACATAATTAACCATTTATTGGTGGTCGACGCTAGGTGTAAAATTCTTTTTCTGAATTCTGACACCGGTTCTGCCGTGGTCAATATCCCATTAATAAAATTGATATAGTATATATTGTAACAGAGTTCAAACATTTAAATATATTTACCAATAATATAATCATTGTTTTAAAAACTATACTAGTCCTTTATCAAACTAGTTTTAAAAGTATTTTTAGTTTTATAATTAATTTAATTATTAATACCTTTTTGTCTAAAGAATAAGGCAAAACTATAAAAGCAAAAAAAATAAAGACTGTTTGACTATGAAAATTATGTAGTAATAAATTTTAGATAAAACCATAATTTCAAATACGTTTCTTCTTTTCTTCTTCTTAGAATATGAATTAGATATTTTTATTTTAATCATAAATTATAATTGATTAATTTTTATTTATTAAATTTATTTTTCAATTACTTTTAATTTATAATTAATTTAATATATAATACAAGAAGAAGAATATATAATTTTAGATAAATTTCTTCTTCTAAAATCTAAATTAGGTATTTTTATTTTAATACTAAATTATAATTCTTTTATTTTTATTTATTAAATTTATTTTTAAAGTACTTTAAATTTTGAAATTAATTTGATATTTAATGAATTTTTTTTGTAAAGATAAGGTAATATACAGATTAAGGTTGAAGTGGACATATTTGACTTTTCATTTTGAAAATTATGGTACCTTTATTCCATATCTATCATGTTTTAGGTTAATATATACAAATTAAGAAATACTTTATAGATGTAAAATAGTTTTGTATTTAAACTAAAAATATTATTATTTAATATTTCATTACTTGTGATGGATTATTATTTTATTAAGTGGTAAATATGGTTCTAAGTGGAAAAAAGAATTAATGAGATTTTAAATTTATAAAAAGTAATAATCTATTTCCATATTTTAAATTTAAATACTCATTCAAAGAGCGAGACTGGTCTCACTTTCTCACTCTCTCAATTAACCCACATTTTATATTTTATCTACATACAATTTATGAGGCTATGATTAGTTTTTTAAGATTTTACAATTATTTTCAAATTTAAATTATTTTTATTATTGGTATGTTATTATCTTCAAATTTAGATTTAAATTAAATCACATTTTATTTCAAATTATAACAATTATTATTATTAAATTTAAATTAAGTTATATTAGTAATATTAATAATAAATTTGTATATCTTAAATTATATAATTAAATAATTATATATTAAAAAGTATTTATTCCATATATTTATAAGGATTAAAATATTAATCGGTCATTATGTATATTTAAAGAGTGTCCTCATTGACATGTGTCATCTCCTCCTCAGAACTAGCCCAAGGATAAAACTACTCAAGCTCAAGTTTTAGGTCCACCAATAAAAAATTATTGTTATTAGTTTTTATAAAGCAAAAAGGCCACATATGTTGATAAGAAAGTCACATATGTTGACAAAAAATCCCAGTATATATGTGGAAAGTAGGCTTTTGATTGGATACATCCAACAACTTAAAAATGGATGGAGCTAGAAGACATAGAGAATAAAGATATTCAATGAGTTCTAATTGAATTATAACTTCCATTCAAAGGCACAAAAGTTTAGGCACTTTATGCATTTCAATTACGAGAAGTTAAAACTTTTTTCTCTTTGCACATCCTACTTTTTTTGTATGCATACTTTATACATTTTTGCAACCTTTATTTTATATTGTATTTTGTCTAGAGTACAAACATTCTAGTAATTTGTTAAAAATAAATTCTTGATATTTTTACTATAAAATATTAGTGAAAAACACAATAGCACAAATTATTTCATGAGAATATTGATTAAATATGTAGATATAGTCATAAACTATATGTATAGATTAATTAACTTATTATTATATTTATATATCATTTTAATATAAGTGTAGAAGCAAGAGTGAACCATGTCAGTACATAGGTCCATATATTAGTTTTACATAAAAATGTGAAACTACCAATGATGTACAAAGCTACTCCTTCTGAGTCTACTTAAACTGGATGACTAATAAATGAAATAGACACTTGAATTTGAGCCTAAAATTTTTTAGTTTGGTAATTCTCAATATACTTATACAAAAATTACAAAATGGAGAATTTTATCATACTTTAAAGTAACTGACGATAGCCATTTATTAAACATCATTCTTTTATTGAGAAGTTGTCAATGTGTAAAGAAAAAAAATTAAGTTTCCTGAATGATCTAATGGTCAATGCCATAAGTCAAAAAAACTTATTAGAAAGCAATAAAAATGAATTCATTACATAAGAGTATGTGTTGGAGAAAAAGTACTAGGCTACTAGGCAAAATCGGAACTAGCTGAACCCAAAACTTGTAAAAATGGAGGTAAACTTTTCCATCATTGAAATATCATGCTCATAATGAAGATATATGTGATAGAAATGGATGGGTGGAGAAGTTGTTCCTTGGATTTGTACGATTAAGATAGTACAACATTTCATGTAGGAATTCCCATTTCCCACCCATATAGGTCAAAGAACAAACCGGTACAAAAGAGGAAAACCAATCCTTAAGACCAGTCCAAATATCAGTGTGTCGCTTGTGAATATGGTTTTTAAAAGATTCTGTAAAGTACGCCATCCATTCCCGTCTCTTGGTCTCTCCCCCTTGGCAGCACTTCAGTTTCCTAGGACCGGTTTCTAATCATATGGGAAGTTCAGATAAAGAATCTGAATATAGGAATAGAAAAATTAAAGGATAAATCCTGAAATGGACATGTCCATACCAAAAAACTGATTCTAACGCATCACCTGCAAACCAGGGGAGGAAGGGAAAATGGGACACACAAAACATACCATTAAGGCATCCAGAGATATTTAATATTTTAGACCTTAAAAAAAAGGCTTTTCTTAGTGTATCAACCAACACCAAGCCTAATAACCAGATGTAAAAATCAAACATTCTCAAATTGATATTAAAGTTAAAATAAAAAAAGCTGAAAGTCAGATAAATGGCATTCTTCTCTGGCTCCGTATTCAAACAAAATACCTAAGTTATATATTATATTATAAGTTTTCTCCTGTATCCTTCCTTTCTTATGAAGGCCTACTAATAGTTCTCAACAATTAAGGATTAATATTTGTCTAGGTATCCAACTTACTCGAACTAAAAATGCAATTTTATCTGGGTATTTAATTTAGGATATGCAGCCAAAAATAAGCCACTAATTGCTAAGCTGGCACCCTCGTAAAATAGAGCGCACCAAAGAATTGCTTGTTTGGATCTGTTAGAATGCTTAGGTGAGACAAAACATTGAACAGGGATTGAAATGAAAAGATTACAATTTTAGTGGTCGGTGCTTGGTAAGAAAAGGTGGAAAGATGGGAAATTATTTTGGTTAAATTGTTTACAATATACTACAGTCAGAATGTAAAATCTATTCTTGGAAAAGTGCTTTCCTTGGTATGTTAAACTATATCTTGCAGAAAAAAGGACCACCAACTGATCATATGTACTGGTACATATTTAAGACTTAAAAGAGGATTACAGATTAAAATTTGACAAATTGATCATTACTGCCACATGTTTACAACACCATTAATTGAAGCTAATACACAAGCAAAACCATACCTTTCATAAGATAGATAATGATTGTTAGGACCAAGGTGGTTACGGACCCAATTGATACAACAGGATATGGACAGGTGCAGCCCAATTGGGGGCCTAAGATTTTGGCAAGTATATTCTAGGAGAGGAAGGAAGGGAATTGCTCAAGATAGGAGAATATGGTGTGCTGTTGTAGTTAGTTATGGGGTAAGAGAACCTATCGCACGTGAAAAATATGAACTGATGACCTGTAAAACTTTTCTAAAATACTTCTTTTGCAAGTGTAATTATTTTGTTTATTTTAGTTGGTAGTGTTTTGCTATATAGGTAGGGTTGTTTACCTATGACAATAGGTATACGTCCTCTGCCAAATATGATTGAAAAATGAAGCACTGTATGCATCAGCATTTCAAAACAAAAATAGTTTTGATTTTTATCCTTTATTTTGATTTCCAATGCTTTTTATGGTTATGGCTCTGCTTTCCCATTGAAGGTTAACAATGGTACCTAGAGCTGTGTTCTTATAGGCAGTGGGTTTAAATCAAGAAAAATATTGAGAGGTTAAACACTGATGAGTGACCAAATTAAGAACAAAATACCCAATATCTGCACCTTTAACATCAATAACATTTGGCAATATATTTTTTACTAAGTAAAACTAAAACTATATCTTAAACATCAATCCACCGATCAAATAATTTAACCTATCAGCAGGTAACTTAATTCAAGAGGACAAAAGTCAAAAGTCAAAACCAAACAATGAGGAACCAGAGAGAAAAAGTTAATAAATAATTCAACCATGGACTGTCAACATATGAGACCAGCAGATCAATAATGAGGCACTCACCTACTACCTATGAATTCAGATGACGAGGAGTACATGACATTTTCAACCTTGCGAATTACTGCATAGCTATATGATGTATAACAGATTTCAAAAAATAATTTAAATATGTATATATTCTTGCTAATATATAATAAAATAATCCTCAACAAGGCTTGGCTAACACGATAAAATCTCAAGCTAAAGAAAGGATAATTAAATCTATGCTATTTAAAGCTCATAATATTAACTGACATTTAAAGCTCAGAAGAGTCAAAATCACAAAATAAATAGCATGCTGCAGGTTCAGGGAAAATGAAAAGTATGCAATGGTAAAAAACAAAGGATCAGAAGTTGAAAATATGCATTAGGAGTTAGGACCGATATGTGTTAGATCCACTAAATCACAAAGGTCATGTGTGCACATAGCAGCAAATAAGCAAGTACACAGACATGGGTGTTTGTTTGCATATCACCATTACCCAAAATTTAACTCATCATCAGTAAAACAATAATACAAATTTCATAACTGAATTAGGTTTTGTTGAGTGTATAATCAAATCATGTTTATAGTGGCAAAAATTTACCTCATTGTTATAGATTCAAATTAAATGAACTGCTAACAGATTGTTTTGAAGGAAATATGAATCAAACAGAGAAAGTAACTTGCTCACATGTTGGATCATCCAAGCTGTTAGTCTTCAAATAAATATTGCCATCCATAAGATGCTTACTTAAAGATAACATTAAGGAGAGTAATAGAAATTATGCCATGAAATTCACATAAAAGATATTTAAGGAATCGAAGTCCATTAGACATCATTATACTGTTGTGAATCTTTTTTGAGTAACTATAATGTTACCAACATGGGAGATGAAATTTGAAGTGAGCTAACAAACACAGGCATAAATTTGTCGGTATATTGCTTTGTGCTTGCTTAAGAAGGTCCACAAGATAAAAAGAAAAAGGCTAATAAACCTGGATAGTGCAAAAGGAGAAGAAAAGTCGCTGGTTTGTTTAAGGTGCCTACCTTCTCAAAGTAATCTTCATCCAGATTCAAGGACATGGCAATCAGTGACAACAGCTCTTTTCCAGCTTCCCAGGGGACAAATAAGAAGAATATTCAAATTCTAAATCTTACAAGAGAAAGATCAAAAGAAAATGTGCATTGAATGCTCAGCCATGCTTTCCTTCTGCATATAGCCACATATAGCACTCATGCACATAAACTCACAATGAAAAGATAAATGAATAAAGTTCCCAATAAATACACAAGCAGCAAACCCCTCATGTCATATATATAAGTGAAATTTACAGAGGAAATCAATTTGATATTGACACTCTTTGGAACAAAACCTAAAAGAGCAACAGACGTTGTAACTTTATATTTGCCTGTAAATAACAACTTATAGTGCAAATTTGATAACATGGAACAGAGAAACACATTTGAGGGGCTAATGATACTCACAGTAGTTTCCAAGATAAGGATTCCATTGTAGGTCTCCAGTTTGGAAGTAATTCTGGACTGGAGTGTCCTTGCCTGAAAAAACATATCAAGTTAAGCTCGTGTAAAAACAAACTGTGCGCACAAATTACAATGCAGTACCCATTCTGAATGAAATGAATGCAAAGGAAAGCCACACCTGATTTAGATGAACAATAGTGGTATCTTCTACAGAACCAATGTAATAGCTCTCTTTTGGATCACTTAAGGAATGGTAAAAACTTTTCTGTCTTTCTAGAAAATAAACAATTGCATAAAGACATACATTGTTTTCTTTGACCATTGGCCATACACATACCATTTACATCATTGCCATTCATTGATATGGGTTGAAGGAAATCACGTTACTAAATGCCAAAAGGATGAATATTTTTTCCCTTTAAGTACAATATTTTTATTCTTGATTATCCATTTGGCTTTAGATATTTTCTTCAAAACAATAGCTTCATGCAGAGCAACGATTGATAACTTCAAAAACCGTCATTATGCTCATCCGTAAAATGCCTGCAACATTACAAATTCTTTACAACGCCTCAAATAACACTAATTAACATATGTCAGAGTCTCACATTGAATGAATTCAATCTAGAGCAATCTCAATATCACATACGACAAGAATAGAGAACGAGATTGTACCGAGGTTTTGGTATTAATGTCGAATTCACCGAATATTTTGTTAGTGGTCTCGGCACTCGAATTGGTAGCAAGAAGTTCAACTCCACATTTTCCTTGCTTTGGAAAACCAAGAAGCTCCTCAACGTAGGGTCGCTGAAGTGGCTAAAAGCGGGGGTGATATCTGAAATAAGGGTGAAAGGAGAAGAAGCAAGAGCTTTAAGAAAATGAAACTTTGGAATTGTGGATCTGTTGTCACTTCTGTGAACTGTGATGAAGGGGTTTTGTGAGGAAGAAGGACCAGAGTGGCGGGAAATAAAGACTATTCAAAAGGATATTACATCTGTTATTTATGTAATCAATTTGGAAAATTATAGAATCGATTAATTACATAAATAATCAATTAGAAAAGGTACAAACTATTTTCAAAAATGTCATTGTATCATTTTTTTTACATCAATTATGATTATTATAGGAATCAATCTAGAAAGTATTTTTTAGATTGATGGTTCAAGCAACTGATCTAGAATCTTGATCTCAATATTACAAAAGTGTCACCTGTCTTACATGTTAGATTGATTGTCTTGCAACTGATGTAAAAGTTCAACAAAAAAATTGTTTTGAACAAGATAATGACCGTATATGCATACAGTTGAGGATTTTCCAGCACAAATCTCATTCACTAAAGAGCTTAAATGTATGAATATAGAGAAATAATGTTGAATTTTCATGAATTGATTAATGATTTTTACCATTGTTCTATTGGCGAATTGATTTATTTTTAATATTATTACTATTATACAAAAGTGCTAGTATTATTTTATCAATGTGTGATTGTTTATGTGATGTTTTTTTTATCTGATTTAAATTCATGATGTTAATTCAATTGATGGAATTCAATTTTTTATACATTTCGGAATAAGTTGCAGAAGTCTAAGTGTGTAACCCTAGAAACTTATTTCTAAAATTTTTCATTGAGTTCTTTGTTATGTGTGCATTGCTGCTTGAAATGGTACTCCCATTGCTAGGGTGAGAGACACTAAGGTGATGGGTTTGTATTCTACCTTGAGATTGATATGCATTCTACCTTATAAGACCAGCAACACAATCTTCTCTTGCTTGTTGATGACTCTAACCCATCATATCTCTTATTGATCCAGGTTGATAAATGATTGGAAAGTCAAATTCTCTTAAATTAAGCTTTTAACTCATGATTGCTATGGAAGGACTATTAGCAACCATTTGATACTCACTTTGATCTTCATTACCTCCCTGGTTTCGATCCATGTTTTCTCTTTCAACATCTTTAGATGATGATTGATCCATCTATTGTTGTATCTCTTCTTGACTCTCCATGATATACATCAATAGCTCCTCAGGCTTCAACTCGTTCCCAAATTACCTCCTAACTCTTGAAAGTGTGCTCCTTGAGTACATTCTAAAAACTTATTTTCAAAATGTATAAAAATATTGACTTATAAAATTTAAATTTCGAAAGTCAAATTTTTAATATTTTTGGAGCTGTTATTGCATATTTTCTAAAATTAAATTCCATAATAGTATGTAAACTTTCAAAATTTAATTTCTAGAATGCTAGATCCAACTACTTGTATAAGGGCATTATTGAAATAAAATTTGACAAAAAATGAAGGAGAGTGTAGTCAGGAAAAAAAAAACAGGGTGAAAAAAGAAAGACCCATATATAAAACCCCAAATTGTTTAAAAGGTTGGGCTTTTAACAAGAAAGTGGCCATACTAAGGACAAGGGATACCCAATGACAAATGATAGAAACAGATCTAAAGTATTGAGAAATATTCCTTTAATAGTTATTACTTTTCTTTAACATTTTTTCATTTTTATTTTAAAATTTTAAATTTGAGAATAGATAACCAAGAAATCACTACAAAAAAAATCATTTACTAAATCTTTGTCATTCGATTGGTTATCGTTAATATAAATTTTTCCGAATACATTTAACAAGGCACCCAACCGTAAAATTTGAGTATCGAACACATACATATAAGGTGATTCACACTCTTTCCCTCCCTCTCTTTCTAAAACAAGCTAGCTTCTTTCATAGAAATATAAAGAGATTAGAACTCAAAATAGATACTACGTTGAGCATTACGAAACCTACTTTTACATTTATGAATATGCATATTGACATATATATCCACTATACTTGAAGACTAGAAGAATGATCATTGAGCAATATTACTCATTGAAATCATATTTATACAAGTCACAAATGATTATTGAAATACATGTTCTTAGTGTCAATTGTCATATGTATCTATCTTGCATTGTAGGAAATTTCTAAACCAAATGGCTGACAACTTTGGATCTCTTTTATGGCTATTGTAATCTACAAAGATCGTTCCAAACCTTGAAATGTAGCCTAAAGTCCATTCGAAGCTATCAATTAATGACCATGCAAAATTTGCTTTTACTTTCACGCCATTCCTATAATAAATTCAAAATCAACAAAATAAGCAATTCATTAAATATAGTATAACTAGTCAGTTTTTTATAACATTATTAAATATTTTTAAATTTAGATAGAATTTAGAAATACAAGAAAAAGATGCATTGTTGTTAAATAATAATAATAATAATAATAATAATAATAATAATAATAATAAAGAAGCAAATATAATAGGAGATGTCTTTATTATTTATAAAAAAGAATTTTATTCTATTAAATAAAAAACAATTAAAGAAATAGATGTTTGAAATCAAAGAAATTGTGAAAATAAATTTTGTAAATCAAAATACATCATCTTTGTGTCTATTAATTTGATAAAATGTGTCAAAAATTAAAATATGAATTATTGACTAAATTTAAACAATGGTAGAAACAAAAACAAAATTGTAAGATACATTTTGTAAGGAACGTACATGATTGGTTTCAAGAAAAAGAAAAAATATATATATTGTGGATTAGTGCCTCTCAAATCTATTTTTGGGCCTGATATGTTTTTGGGCCTTTTCTATTTTTGTGTCTTGGGCTTTAAATTGTAAGAGTTTTAGTCAGTTTTTTTTACTTCATTTTTATTAGAGATCAAAAACAGAAAAGCAGAGTGGGAACTAAAAGAAGCTGGGACGTGACAATTGAGTGAGAAGAAGAGGGAAAACCAAGAGAGAATCAAGAGGGTGAGATCATGGTTATGATGCATTAGAAGCAAAGGCTTGGGTATTGCTGTGTATTCTTCTTGAAGGTGAAAGGGGCAAGAACCAAAGGGGTTTTTCTTGTATCTTGGTTTGGATTCTTGATTCATAGTGGAGCTGCTCTCTCCCGTGGATGTAGGTCACATTGATTGAACCACGTAAATCTTGTGTGTTGTTTTCTTCTCCTCTCTTTCTTGTTAATTTTGTCTGTTATGCTGTCTCATTTTTCTGCATTTTCTCTGCGCTGTTGTTTTTCATTTGCTGTTGCACTTTGCATAATTGATGCAGTAATTTTCTGCATAATTGCTGCAGCGATTTTTCTGCATAATTGCTGCATTTCTTGATCCTCTATGCATAATTGTTTGTTCAGTTTTACTGCATTCTTGTTGCGTATTTTGCTTTGTATGTTTGCTATTTTGTTTGGTTTAGCTGTGTGCAGAATTCTTTGAGGCTTTGTAATTGCTTAGAACCAACAAACACACACACACATATATATATATATATATATATATATAGCACTTACTTGATTGCATTTTGAAGATAATAGAGATGATCATAATAGTAATCAATCCTTGAAGTATCAGTAAGGGCATCCTCAAGTGATAGTGTTGAATCATTGAATTCATCTATGCCTATATAAAATGAATAAATTGTTTCCTAAAAAATATAAGTATAAGAAGAAAACTTAGTATTGATGACTTTCTCTTACTCCAATGAATTCATAAATGAATATTTAATAATTAAATTCAAAGTAAATTCAATTGGTGCACTACCATTTTCAGTGATGTAGATCAAAGGGTTTTTATACTTTGTTTTGACATAAAGCAATAGTTTGTGTATTCCTTTCGGACAAACAAACAACCATTTTGAAGTAGTCTGCAAGTATACAAGTTTCCTTTTCTTCATCAAGTCAAAAAACTAATTGAAATGAAGCATTGATATGTAGTTGCAGTTGTAATTAAAATATTTACAAACTTACCTTTTGACCAATAGGTGTTCCATTACGCTCACCTGTCACCATGTTATACATCATGCTCTACCACTAACAAAATCAATAATATAAATCATTTGGACTGTATCATATATTTATGATCTCATAATCTTTCTTTCATGTATTAAAGTCTATTCTATAATGAGATATAAAAGTGCACTTACTTGTAAGAATAACAAGAGAATCTGTGAGGAAGCTAGGCCTTGCTTCACTTAATTCAGGTGCATTAGTAGCATAATAGGAAGTATAGTAGTTTATTCCAATAAAATCAAAGGACCTTCTTACAAGCTTGATCTGATAGGTAGAGAACTTTGATAATCAACTCCCTACCAAAGATCACATGGAATGGGGGTATTCTCCAATTGTTAATGGCTCCATAAACCTATAATACAATATTTAGATAAGCTCTCTAGACAAATATGTTGGATTATTTTTTTGTAGATTAACATAAATTAATTATAGAAAAATTATTAGTTTAATCATAGCATTTGACTAAATAATGAATATTTATTATTGGATTTTTATCTGAATAACCTGTGATGGATTGGACTTCTCACTTAGTACTGATTATGAGAAGTTCCATGCTCTTATTTGACCTCACTATACAAGTTTTTGTCCAGTTATTTAGACCATTTATGAGTATGCCTAGTCATAAAATAAAAAGTAGTTTTCTTTCTATTGTTATTTCTCGACAGCATTGCATTAAGATTGTGGATGTAGATTTAGGCTTCTCTCTAAGTATGCTCACACATTCACATACATTCCCCAGTTAAACTATTATGTGGAAAACATATTATATCATGCATCATTGTTTGACTATTTAGAATCTTTCTTCTACAATTCAGCAAAATATTATTATATTGACTGAAAATGACAATAAGATACACTAGTTTATGATTAGGTCTCTTCTAATAAAGGTTGATGACTATAATACTCTGGTTGAGTTCTACATAAGATTTTAGATTCATAAAGTAGTTACCATCCAAACATAAAATCAAGGGCTCTTTGTGCAGCATGACGATCCATCTCTGTATCATAGAGTGGCACTATCCAGTGACATGGTAGTGATATCCCTATCATACCCTTTTGACATTCCTATATACATGAAGGAAAAATTAAAAGGAAAAATTAAGTTTAGGGCTAATATATTATGACTCTTAATTAAATAAGGAAGTCCATACACCTTTTTAATTAAATTTTCAAAATACAAATATATAATTAACTTGGTACTTAGTCTTATAGACATTGACAACAGCTGCATGAGCAAGTAATTGATTAAGTCACTATATAGGGCTCAATGGTTGAATCACCACCAGTACAATCTAAGTTCTGCCAAGATAAACATCATCCAGGTGCTGAAATGCCATCAGCATAGCTATATTTGCTAAAGGTCCATGGTTCATTTAATGTAACCCAATACTTCACCTTGTCTCCAAATTCCTTAAAACAAAGGTCAACATAGTCTCGAAGATCATTCCTAGATAATGATAAACAAAGTAAATATTAAAGTTTGTTCACCTAAATACATTTTAATTAATTATTTGCTATAAGAGATATGAATTACACTATATTAGCACTTAAAAAGCCACCATATTCATCTTCTAAGGCTTGAGGAAGATCCCAATGAAAAATGGTCACAAAGGGTTTAAGACCTGCATTATTGTAATTGCTTCCATTTTAAAACTAAATTAGTGAAAATGAAAATCAATAAAAAGAAGAAATATTTAACTACATATTGACCTTTGACTAACAATTCATTGATGAGGTTGTAGTAATAGTTGATTCCTTCCTTGTTCACACCTTTACTAACCTTTCCCTTTGAAATTAGTCAAAGAATCTAACATTTAAATAAATGGTCATCCATTTATACAAGAATAATTTTATTGATATGATTAAGAAATGCTAATATACCAAATTTAAAAAAAAAATTGTTTTTCGTTTCTTACTTGGCAGGATTCTGGACCAAGATATTCAAAATCTATAAGCATCCATATTCATTTCCTTCATGATTTCAACATCTTCCTAAATTATCATTTATAAAAGGAATTTCAATTATGCATTATTTTTATTGCTTCATTATATTAAATACAAAGGTTAATGTATTAGGATCCTTATTAATTATCATACCTTATAACGATGGTATTGATCAATGGTAACATCTCCATTACTTCTGTCCACTATCTTATCTGACATATTTCAAGCAAAATATGATTGAATTTATAACCAAAGACATGTCTCCAACAAATCAGGTATAACTACTAATGTTAGCTAAATAAATTAAGAAAACTAAATTGAACTATATTACATTTTAATACAATATTATAACCTCTATCATATCATGTATTGTCTTTTCTAATTAATAATTTTTTGGTAAAATTTATGGAATACCTTTCTTTTCATTTAAACACATTTCTTGTTATCAACATTACGTTGGTCTGAGTGAAATTGGACTCAAATCTCTTAAGCAAGGTTTCAGGTTTTCTCTAACTTTTCCTTTCTTTACCATTTTTTTTTCAAAATATTATTTTATTTAGTTTAAAATTTAGGTTAATTCAATTGTATCTTGAGTTGTATTTTTATATTTAGGAATGTAAACATGCCAACTAAACATATATTGCCTTTTGTTGTAACACTTTATTTACCACTCTTAAGGGATCCCAACTATGACTAAAAGTAAATATTTTAATAACATAGGGAATTGAAATATGATTTTTTTATTTATAGAAACTCAAATAAAAAAGTTTAATTTCTATGCATGTATACATATTTTTATATTGTCAAATAATTATAAATAATCTTATATATCACTTTGTAAAATAATTATTAAAGCCTAATAACTTACTATACATAACAAACTATATGATTGAATAATATATACAAGTGTATTTAAATTAAATTCAAATAAAAACCATGTAATGTAAATCATGTTTAAGTTTTATCACTAATAGTGACTTGACTTTCTTTCTATTATACGATCACTTAATAAATCTCATGAACTTAATGGATATGGATTATCAGTTAAAAGATTTTGCACTATCAATTAATTAGAAATTAGTTTTTGTGTGACTTTTAAGATGATTATTATCAAAGTCAACAAACTTACCATACATAGTAGTTTGTGATTAGATAACAATGTAAAAAAATCTTATACTATCAATATATAAACTTTTTTCATAAATCTCATTTAATGGAAAGAATTAAAAATAAATATCTCATAAAAAGGATAAAGACATTTCTTATAAGGACCAAAACCAATTTTGTAATTATAAATCAAACGGGTGTATCTCCAATTGAACCTCCAGTAAATGCAATTAGTTTCTTTTGTAGGTAAAAAAAAGATTTATTGATAAATAATAACCAAAACTCAACACAAGAAATGTCAAGAGCTGGCCAAACAAAGAAAGATACAAGATGTTGTTGAGGAAAAGTTCCTCAATGCTGTCAATAAAGATATCTAGCCCCTGGTGTAGACGAGATAACAAACATGCCCTGCCAATTACGAAGTCAAATTTGAAATACTGAGAATAACCAACTTATAGTCATATCTAAAAACAAATGCATGTTGGAGATAAACCAAACAAGCAAAATACACTCAACATAGTGATCCACGAAGGCCATCATTTGAAGAAAATCACCAAAGCATCTGTTAAAAAGTCTGCTTGCGGATGTTAAATATGGACAATAGCACAATTCAAAGGACCAAGTAACTTGTCCTTGCCGACATGTCTCTTGCAACCTGCATCTATGAATTCTTTCAGCTCGTGACATCCCATTTGAATGACCAACAGTGCATTTTAAAGTGTGGCTTATATGCAACCCAGCCTAAACTACAATTATGTGTTCTGCTGTGGAAAACAAATCCCTATACCAAGACTTGATCGAAGAGACAAGGCTACAACTTCAACATTATCCAATTTGGCTTACATTTGAGACAGCACCAAAAGGCCACTTGCAACCAGCACATAGGAACATTGTGAAATAGAAACAATAACATTGACACATGAATTCTTAAGGTGCCAAAAATTTCAAAACAGTTGAACTTTGTCACAGCAACTGACTTGCCTGATACACCATAAAATGCATCCCTAGGCAATAGGAGTTGAACTCTGTCACAACAACTGACTTGCCTGACTTATTCCATCATAGCCTTTAATATAATAGGAGTTGACTTAAAAATGTAGCTATTTCAAGTTGATCGTATAATCCATATGACCAAGAACTAGATGCATTGCCACTTATCCTTGGTGACTTTATTACAGTCAAGTAGACCCAAGAAATGATAAAAATGCACTTGACAGTCAGAATACTAACTGTTGAAAATCCAAGCCACCTAAAACATTCTCCCCACAATGCTGATAACACCGGGCACTGGAAAAATATGTGAGAGACTCTCTCCACATAAGATTGGCATGCTTGACAAAAAATGTCAGAGCCTACTATGATGTTTCTTCGCACCAGATTCTCCCGACTTGGTAAATGATTCAAAGACACCTTACACACCAATCCAGCCACCTTTAACAGAACAATTCTTTTCCATAGAGCCTTATAAAATAGATCATTTACCCACAGTGTATTCACCTGTAGAATCTGCTTTCCAAACCCATTTATCAATGCCTGTTACCACAATAGAAACCGCCTGCCAAGTCTCTAATAATTAGTTGTACAACTCCCACTCCCTTGAAATAACTTCCTCCTTCACTCCACCTTTTGCTGCCACTCACCATCCACCCAACTGCCACTATCCGTTACAGTACCCTCCTTATGAGTCACTAATGTGTATAAACGCTCATATTATTCACATAGTAAACGTCCTTCCAACCAAGGGTCTGACCAAAAACTTGTGCCCCCTACCTATCTCTCTTGTGAAAGCTCCTTTCCACCAATTAACATTCAATCCACTCCTAGGTTTGTCTAATTTATTAATCTCCTTCCACCATTGTGACATCACCTTCCCTCTCCTACTCATTTTACCTCCCACCCCTCCATATTTATTTATCAAAGCCTTAATCCATAATGATTCCTTTTCATTCTTCAACCTCCATTTCCATTTACCTAGAAGTGCATAGTTAAAAGCTAACAAATTCTTAATGCCTAACCCCCCTTGCTCTTTGTCTCTACACACTCTCTCCCAAGCAACCCAATGAACTCTCTGTTTTTCCTCACTCCCTCCCCATAAAAATCGCCTAAAATAAGATTCAATCATTGATATAATACCTAATGGTGCCTCAAAGAAAGAAAGAAAGTACGTAGGAAGGGAAATCAAGACTGACTTCAAGAATACAATACGCCCACCAAAAGACAAGTGTTTGCTTTGCCATGATGATAAACGTTGTCTAACCTTTTCAGTCACTGGCTTCTAAGTTGAAACCTTCTTAAAATTTGCCGCAATGGGTAAGCCCAGGTACTTCAAAAGGATGCTGCCACATTTATAATTTAGGGCCAGGGATGCCCTATGCAGCCGCCCATCCTCAACATTACCCCTATCACCTGACTCTTGTGAAAATTTACTTTTAATCTCGAGATCAATTCAAAAAGTTGGAGAATAGCCTTAATGATCCAAGTATTCTGCTTCTTGGCCTCCCCACTATTAGTATGTCATCAGCAAATTGTAGGTGAGAATAAGCGAGCCCCTTGTCCCCAAACTTGTACCCACTGAATTCATTATAGCTTACAACATTGTTAAGCATGACAATAAAACCCTCAGCTGCAATGAGAAATAGGAAAGGAGATGGAGGACCGCCTTGCCTTAAACCCCTACCAACACCAAACTTTTCAATTGGATCTTTGTTTACGAGCACCGAAATCCTTGCTATTGATAAGCACTCTGATATCCACCTCCTCCACTTGTTAGGGAAACTCATCCTATCCATGACATAATCAAGGTAATCCCAACATACTAAGTCGTAAGCCTTCTCGACGTCCACTTTAAACAAAATCACCTTCTTCTGTCTCTTCTTGGTCTCATCAACAAGCTCATTGGCTATAAGAATTCAATCTAAAATTTGTTGCCCTTTCACAAATGTTGTTTAAGTTTCTGAAATCACATAATGCATAACCTTTCTCATCCTATTTGCCAACAACTTAGCCAATACCTTATATATGCAACCAATGAGAGATATCGGTCTGTAATGTTCTATTTTTTGGGGATTATATCTCTTAGGAAATAGCACTATAAAAAATCTGTTAGACCCCTTCACCAATCTACCATTGTCATGGAACTCTGATAAAAAAACCACAAATTCCGGCTTAATATCCACCCAAACATCTTTAATGAATGTAAAACTAACACCATCAGGTCCTGGACTCTTGGAGCTTTCACAATCCCACACAGCATCCTTAATCTCTGCCTCAGAAAAAGAAGAGATTAATGCACTACTAGCCTTTGACGGAAGTTGTTTAAACTCCAACTGCTCCATCATTGGTCTCTTCATTTACCTCTTTTGAAAATGACCTTGGAAGTGCCTCCTGATGTCATTCTTTAAGTGAATTACCCCCTCAACTCACACTCCATCAAATTCAAGACACAATATCTCAGTATTCCTCCGCCTCTTAATTATACACCCATAAAAGTATTTAGAATTAGCATCCCTTTCTTTTAGCCATTTCACCCTCGCCTTTTGCCACAACAACTACATTTCATAAGTGAGTTTTTGAACCCGTGCCATGCAATTAATTAACATAACTGATGTGTTAAACTTAAATTGGTCATATAGCAAAGTCTCCCCTCCCCCTCCTTCTCTCTCCTTTCCCTATAATCTGAATCATATACTAAAATCAATAGTTAAAATTAGAACCCACTAGCCTTGTTGTGAGGTTCAGATATATAGTTTGTACAAAGTTTTAAGTTCAAACCTTGTTGCAGCCATTATAAATACAAAAAAATAAATCAATAGTTAAAATTAGATTCAAGCAAAATAATTTTGACCATTTATTTACAGTTATATAAAAAGAAAATTAACTCCTCACTTCCTGACTAGATACATGTCTTACACACACTTACACAGCCAAATTAAACTCATACACTTGTAGATACAGAAAAGTGACACAAAATGAAATAAGTGGTGTATTTTCTAGATATGTGTGCACTCTTTATATATATATATATATATATATATATAGTTGTAGTTTAGACAAGTTTTATACTGAACATTGACCGTATAGGCAAAGAAAAAAAAAAATAGCTGGGTAATTATGAGTGTATATATCCCATACACTTGGTCCTCTGTCACCAACATTTGCTGCACCTTCGTACTGGAGTTGGTGCATATATATCAATATAGCATCTGGTACATATGGTAATTAAGCATCTTTTAAAGTTAAAGATTATTGGAAAATTTGGGAATACCTGGTAAGCAGATGAAGCTTTCCCAAAATAAAACCTTCTGGGAAACTGCTCCAGTTCAGGGATGTACTCCTAATATCATCAGTGAACAACGTTGCACCTTCTATAATGATTGTTGCTGGGATAAGAATCAGTAAAATACCAGAGAGAAGATGGACACTGAATGCCATAACTACAATCTTCAGATTTGTTCCATTTTCCTTATTTTATTTAGTGCGAATAATTGTGTGCACTGTTAAATACGAATTTAACTAATGAAATCTATCATTGGAAAGCAAAGATAATATATAATAATAATATTAATAATTATGTTGTCAAGTTAAAGTGATAGTTTTAAAAGGATGAACCTTGAATCTTCTAGCAACATTTTTTTTTTTCCTGAAGAGGTTATAGGAAGCCAGAAATTGAAAATTAAAATGTAATATATATATATATATATATATATATATATATATATATATATGGGTCAATATCGTTGACATCAGGTGTTAAAGTTAATCAAATTACACTTTCAATAACTTTTTGTAGAATACAAATTTAACCAATCTAATCGTTGAATTGTGTGATATTATCTTCATGATCATATACATCAAATTTCACATAATTTGAACTTTTTTAGATATATTATCTAACATTAAATATTTACATATATTTTAATTTTTTATTATACATTAAAATAAAGTAATGCGATGAATTACTAGATAATTTTAGAATTATGTGAAATTATGTATACTTAATCTAATTAATAAAAACATCAAATTCAATGGTTGGATTGATCAAATCTGTATTCTACAAAAAATTATTAAAGGTATAATTTGACTAACTTTGACACCTGGTGTTAACAAATCTTTACTACATTATATATATAATCATTGTACAATTGATTTTTATAATTAACAGCACGAGATGCACGATGAGAACCCGCGGATTTCTTTGCATTTGTCTCCTTGCTATTAAATTAATCTCTGAACCACTAATGGCAATATACATGCAATGTGCCCCACGTATCGGACATCGGATTCGTATCATGTATCTGATGCCCGGGCATTCTCAAAGTCTAAACTATAATTATATTGTATATGTTTCATAAGATAATATTTATTTTTATATAATAAAAATTTATAAAAATATAAATATTTTGCATTGTATAAATTTTATTAAAATTAAAATTTATAATGAATAAATATATTCAAATATATAAATTATATTTTAGATTTATAATAAATAATTTAAATTGTGAAATAAAGTATTTTTAATTTTCACAATTTCTTTAAAAAAAAATTTAAAATTCAATATAAAGATAAAAAGAAAAGAGTAGATTGAGAGGGATGAATAGTTAAGATCAAATATAGAAATAAAAATAAAAAGATGGTAGTTTGAAATGATTAAGAGAATAAAATTTTGTCAGTTGTAGTGGTAGTATGTGAATTATTATTATTATTATTATTATTATTATTATTTTGTTAGCATCTTTATTAATTGCATGGAAATTTTATTATTTTGTCATAGTTAGAGAATTATTATTATATTATTATTATTTTGTGTATCGATTATTGATAAAATATCATTACTAGTGGAGTTATTCAATCAAGTTTAAGAAAATATTTAAGTTACTGTCATATAATTATTTTAATTCATCATTCAACCAATTATTATTATCTTTAATATTACTAATGTCATTATCCTCATTCTTATTCTTAACTAGAGGATGATTAAAATAAATTTTACTCTGAACATATTTAGTAAATGCAAAATATACTCCTATTAATTTGAAGGTTAAATTATTTCGTAGATCTTGAATTTTTAGGTAATTTTTAATTAGGCTTCTATACTATTTTTTTTTAATTGAGTCTTTAATCTCTTAAATTTTTTTTAATTGAGTCCTTGGGATTAACTTTCGTCTAATTGCCATTTGCCCTAGGGACCAAATTAAAAAAATTCAAAAGATTAAGGACTCAATTAAAAAAATAAGTACAAGGATCTAATTAAAAATTGTCTAAAAGTTCAAGGACCTACTCAATAGCTTAACCTTTAATTTACTAATATTATGTTAGTTCAGTAAGGTCTTGGGTTTGAGCTTTGTGGATGAAAAAAAACGTGTTTAGGAGAAGATATCTCATTAAAAGGGGTTAGCCAAATTCTTCAGTAGAAATTAGTCATTGACAAAGCCAATAAATACTTCGCACCTATTTTTAATTTTGTGATTTTAGTCTTCCAAATTTTAAAAATCTGCAATTTTGATTGAACCGTTAAATATTCATCTGTTAACTATTAATTCCTTGATGTTAACTATAATGTGGCATTAAATTGAATACGTGGCAGATAATATTTAATAAACTAATGTCACGTCATAGTCAACGTTGAGACATTAATAGTCAACAAATGAACATTTAACAATTGCATCAAAATTATAGAATTTTAAAATTTGGGGGGACTAAAATCACAGAATTAAAAATTTAGAATGCCCTAGATTCAAAATTTTCAATTTAGAATCATTTTCCTTCTTAAACTGTTCACAATTTTCTTGATCTTGAATTGGGTTCTATCTTTGTGAAAGTTAGGTATGTTAAAGTTTCATGAAAATTTTGTGAAAATGGAAATTTCAATCTATACAATTTGAGGGTCATTTCTACTTAAAATGGCATTTTAGAAAAATGTCTAAGTATTTTTAATGAAATATTAAACAACGCTCCAAGTTAGGAAGGGATCGTTGTGTTAAGTGAAATTGCTTAATTACTCAAATTATGTTACAATTTTGAGTTTCATCAGGTTTATCATGTATAATACTTACTATTCAATGGTTGATTTGATACAACTTGATTATACCTAATTTAAATGTTTTTCTTGAGATTTTAGTAAGTGAGGGTGTTCTAAAGGTATTCTTATCAATATTAGGACGAGACTTTTTTTCCCAAAAAGTACTTAAAAGACCATTTTTATTACAAAAGCCTAAAGTTAGTTCTTAAGTCTTATACTTGTTTAGTTTTTGAAGCAAGTTATAGTATTTGATCTTTAAGACCTCTTTGCAAGTAAGTTGAAGTGGGGCACATTGAGTGTGAGAACAAGATGACAAAGAGTATAACGTGAGTTTATGTTGATGGATAACTGTGTGGAATCCATCTCACCAAACAATAAAGAGGAAGAGACATAATTTGCTCATACATCATATGCATGATACTGAAATAGAGATGGCATTGCTTAGGCTATGTGATGAGTGTTGTAGATAATTTAGCTAGTGGTTATGTTAGTTAGGTAGTTAGTGGGTTGTTAACTAACTACTTATTACTGTGTACTATAAAGAGTAATGCTGTATATGTAGACAGTAGTGATAAAATAAAACTTTTGTTCTCTATTTTTCTAAGTGTGTATTTAGTGTGTGTGTTTTAACAACTGGTATCTAGAGCTATCTTGATCGTGGATCTGTGTATGTGAAACCCACCAGCCTGTGAAGCTTTTTACAATGTAAGAAATCCTTTCTTGTGTGGATTTTCTATCTGTGTGCGCATCTTTCTAGTGTGGTTCTTTTTTTAAGGATTCAAAGCGTGAATCATGGCTAGTTTTAATGGGTCTTTCCCTGCCAACCTATTTGTTTTTTATGGCAAGAACTTTGAGCAATGGTGTATCAAGATGGGTGTCATCTTTGGTTTCCAAGAAGTGTTGGAAATTGTAAAGAATGGTATTCAAGAAGTGGAGGAAGGTGCTACAGAGGAGTAGAGGGCATTTTACAAGGAGTCCAAGAAGAAAGATAGCAAAGCTCTCTTCTTGATTCATCAATGTGTGGATTTTGCCAACTTTGAGAAGATAGCTTCAACAAATTCAGCAAAGGAGGCCTGGGATATTCTGAACAAGTCACATAGAGGTGCTGATAAAATCAAGAAACTAAAGCTTCAATCTTTCGTAGAGAATATGAGTTGCTGTTAATGATTAATCAAAAATCAGTAGGGGATTACTTCAATAGAATTCAAATGCTAGCCAACTCAATGAAGGCTTGTAGTGATAAGTTTTTAGATTAGCAAATAGTGGACAAGGTTTTAAGGACTTTGACTCCTCGGTTTGAACATATTGTGGTGGCAATTGAGGAAGGAAGGGACCTTGAAAAATGAGGGTGGAAGAGCTGTAGAATTCTCTTGAAGCACATGAACAAAGGCTTCTTAAGCGAAATGGTGAGAGAGTTGTTGTTCAGGCTTTGCAAGCAAAAGCCTCTTGAAGAAATGACAGTGGTGGTAGCAAAAACAAGAAGGGAAAATGGAAGAACAAATTGAAAGATTCTAGTGAAGGCCAAAGTAAGAACTTTGGCGGTGACAACCACAAGAACAATGGAGGACATGGAAAATTTAGCAAGAAAGGAGGTGATCAAAACAGAGGAGGGCGGAGAAAATTTGGCAAGAGAAATATACAATGTTATGCTTGTCAAGGATGGGGACACTTTGCAGATGAGTGCTCCAGCAATAAAGGAAAGCAAGTAAAGGAAGATGAAGCTCAAATGGCTCAAGGGGATAGTGATGATTCTGATTCAGATCATGTCCTTCTAATGGTGACAACATCAGATTGTACCAAATCTGATTACTGGTATTTGGACACTAGATGTTCAAACCACATGACTGGGAATAAAGGTTGGTTTGTTAATCTTGATGAAAAGGTCAAAAGAATGGTGAAGTTTGCTAATAATAGCACTGTAACAACTAAAGGGATGGGCAAAGTTCTGATTCAAAGAAAAGATGGAAAGCAGTCATTCATAACAGATGTTCTTTATGTGCCACAAATGAAGAGCAATCTATTAAGCCTTGGCTAGTTATTGGTGAAAGGCTATTTCATGACCATGGAGCATAATATGATGAAGGTGTATGACAGCAAGAGAAAGCTGATTTTGAAGGCTCTATTATCAAATAACAAAACCTTTAAAATTGGAATTCAAATTGGTGAAAGTCATTATCTTATAGCTGCTATGGAAGATCAAAATTGACTTTGGCATATAAGATTTGGGCATCTGAATTTTAGGAGCCTGAGTTTACTAAAAAAGAAAGGGATGGTGCATGGTGCCCTCTATAAAGCAACCAAAGGAGTTATGTGAAGGGTGTCTCATGACTAAGCAAACCAGAAATTCCTTTAAGTCCAACATTCCAACGGTAAAAGCACCATTGGAAGTTGTCTATTCAGATATGTGTGGTCCAATGGAGTCAATTTCACTTGGAGGTAATCACTATTTCATTTCCTTTGTTGATGACTTTACAAGGAAGTTGTGGGTTTATTTGATTAAAAGAAGAAGAAAGGCATTTGAGGTGTTTACAAGGTTCAAGGCAATGGTGGAGAAGTAATGTGCGCGATCCATCAAGGCTCCTATAACAGATATGGGTGGTGAATACACCTCAAATGATTTTTATTCCTATTTTGATAAGGAAGGAATAGTTCATGAAGTTACTACTCCATATACCCCTCAACATAATGGAAAAGCTGAAAGGAGGAATAGAACTTTGATGAACATGGCTAGATGTATGTTTAAAAGTAAGAATATGCCAAAGTAGTTTTGGGGAGAAGCTGTATCCAGAGCAGCCTACATTCTAAATAGAAGTCCAACTAAAAGCCTACATGATGTGACTCCTGAAGAAGCATGGTCAGGAAGAAAACCTAAAGTAAGTCATCTTTTAGTATTTGGTTCTCTTTGTCTTAGACATGTGCCAGATGAAAGAAGAAAGAAGTTGGATGACAAGGGAAAGCCAATGGTGTTTCTTGGGTACCATTCAACTAATGCATACAAACTGTACAATCCTATTAGTAAAAAGATAGTGTTGAGCAGAGATGTTGTTGTTGTAAAGGTTAGAATTGCTATGCTATAGCTAAAAGTGATAAAGTGACTGTACCAATTTAGCTTGATGTGCAATCTAAAAATTGTGCTCAAACAGGTTAGATTCAGGCACATAAACTTCAGAGAACTAGACAGCCACCTCGAAGGTTTGGAGATTATACATCTATTCTTGACTTTGCACTGACTAAAGAAGGGGACATATTGCATTTTGCTCTATTGGCTGAAATAGAACCAGTGTCTTTTGAGCAAGCAATCAAGGAACCTGAATGGAAGGTAGCTATGAAAGAAGACATGAGGGCTATAAAGAAGAACCACACGTGGGAGTTGGTCATACTACCTCACAACAAAAGACCTATTGGAGTGAAATGGGTCTATAAAGTGAAGGTAAAACCAACCAGAAAAGTTGCAAAATACAAGGCTAGGCTGGTTGCAAAAGGGTTCTTGCAAAAGTCTGGTTTGGATTACAATGAAGTATTTGCACCTGTAGCCAGAATTGAAACCATCAGACTAGTGGTTACTACAGCCACTTTTATCGGATGGTCATTACATCAACTTGATGTAAAGTTAGGCTTTCTAAATGGGCCGCTAGAGAAGGCGGTTTACATATGTCAACCTCCTAGTTTTGAAGTGACAGGACATGAAAACAAGGTGTATAAATTGAAGAAGGCTTGATATAGGCTAAAGCAAGCCCCTCGGACTTGGAATAGAAGAATAGATTGCTTCCTCTTGCAGCTAGGTTTCAGCAAGTGTACAACAGAATATGGAGTATATGTGAGAGCTACTATAGGTGATTTAATTATTGTCTGCCTGTATTTAGATGACCTATTGGTTACCAAGAGCAATGCAGCAGAAATTGATGATTTAAAAAGGAGAATAATGTTGGAGTTTGAGATGACAAATATGGGATTGTTATCATATTTTTTGGGGATGGAATTTGTCACTACATGTGATGGAATTTTCATTCATCAAAAAAGGTATGCAACTGACATATTGAAAAGATTTCACATGCTGAATTGTAATTCTGTCTAAACACTGGTTAATTGTGGCACAAAGTTACAGAAGGAAGGAAATGACAAGTCATTTGATTCAACCTTGTACAAACAAATTGTTGGCTCATTGAGATTTTTGTGTAGCAGCAGGCCTAACATAGCTTATTGAGTGGGGCTAATTAGTAGATTTATGGATCATCTAAGACTTTCTCATTTACTTGCAGCCAAGAGGATATTGAGATATGTGAAGGGCACTTTGGACTATGGGTTGTTGTTCTCAAACCATGGCAGAAATGTTTCTAATGAAGTACTTAGCTATTGTGACTCAGATTGGTATGGTGATAAAAATGATAAAAGAGTACAGCAGGGTATGTGTTTATAATGTGTGGAACACCTATTTCATGGTGTTCTAAGAAGGAGTCAGTGGTGGCATTGTCCTCATATGAGGCTGAATACATTATAGCCTTAATGGGAGCTTATCAAGCCTTGTGGCTTGAAAACTTGATGTCAGAAATGAAGATTAGAAGAGAAAAGCCTATGAAGATGCTAATAGACAATAAGTTAGCTATAAGCTCGGCTAAATACCCTGTTGCTCATGGAAGGAGTAAGCATATTGAGACAAGATTCCACTTCCTAAGAGATCATATTAGTAAAGGGAAGCTAGAGTTGAAATACTACAGTATAGATGAACAAGTGGCTAATATTTTAACAAAGCCTCTTAAGGTTGACCAATTCAAGTTGACTAGAAACATGATAAGGGTTCTATATGAATTAAAGGGGAGTATTGTAGATAATTCAGTTAGTGGCTATGTTAGTTAGGTAGTTAGTGGGTTGTTAACTAACTACTTATTACTATGTACTACAAATAGTAATGTTGTATATGTGGACAGCAGTGATAAAATAAAATTTTTGTTCTCTATTTTTCAAAGTGTGTATTCAGTGTGTGTGTTCTAACAATATGGTCCGGTTGAACTCCGACTAAATCACATTAAACTGTAGGGGCCTCACATGAGCTTGTATAGGTATTGGGTGGTAGTTCGGTTCAACTTTAGGTAATCCCAGTATTGAAGTCTAGAAAATTCTAGTAAACCATTAGGAGCTCCACATATATTTATTTGATGTGCTATATGGTAATCTGGTTGAACTCCAGTTAGTCCTAGTGTTGAACTCTAGAAAATTTTAGTAAACCATTAGGAGCTCCACACATATTTATCTGATGTGCTACGTGGTAGTTTGGTTGAAGTCTAGAAAGTCCTGGTATTGAACTCCAGTATATTCTGGTGAACTACTTAGAGACTCATGCATGTTGTACTATATGTGCCTTAGAGTTACACATAATTTAGGTGTGTAAATGAGTACCCATGCATCCTCATATCATTAATGAGGGATTAATGACTAACTAGTGATGAGACATATATTGCATGCATGGTAAATGACTAACCAATGGTTGATATGATTGTGATTATTTAGTAATGATTATGTTATGAAGTGTCTTATGTGGTCTTGATGTACGAGATGTGGAGTATCTGCTATATTGCTTATTTGACTCTTGATATGAGTGTATGTGATGTGTAACATATAGCATTGATGTGTATATGTACATACTTGAAGGAAATTTTACAAATGAAGATCAACAACACTGTAGTTAGATTTAAAAACCAAAAAGGAAAAAAAATTAGTCTTATGCCCTATAATTATACACTAATCGGGTATTTTTAATAATTCCAACAAAAAAATGGCACATTAGCAGTAATAGCACCAAAATGAAAATTTTGTTGCTTCTCTTTTGTTGTACCCATTCCTCTAAGTAAAAGAACAAAGTACTTCGAATTGTTTCTTCAGAAATTGAGAGGCTTCTGGGTCACTTTTGTGGCATAATATTCTTATTAGAGTTTTGGAATCAGTTCCTAGTTTGCTTTTGCCACCTTGCATTTCCATGCCACTAACAGATTTTAAGTCTTCAATCAACTCTCAGTGTTTGCAAAATATACAAATTATTACATGTTTTTTTAGGAATGATTGTTGCAAGAAAATATTTTTATCATTAATAAATTATAGCTGATTCCAAGCTCAAATAACGAATAAAGATTATATTAGGCCATCACCAGCCAAAATTAAAATTTGTTGATATAAGAGCTCACTAGTCAGATAAGGCTTTTATTATTGTTGTAATAAAATATAATGATGAATTTGACAACAAAACATAGAAAAAAGAACACAATCATTAACACCAAACATAACCTTATGATATGGCTAGGGCTATTGGATACCTAACTAATCCATTACCAAATATGGCCTTGAGATATACATGAGCTAACCTCATAGCCGTGCAACTTGATCACATACCAAACACGTGCAACCTAATTTTTTACAACACCATGAGGGAGTTCATCACCTCTAGATATATATAGAATTCCTACAAGAAGCACATCACCATTTAAAGACTTTGAAAAGAAGGTACAATATAAAATCTAAAGAACTGATTAGCCTGTTGCAAATTGTAGGTGTAGTTTCCTTTTGGCATTGAATTGACTAGAATAAGATAACCAACCTTTAAGACCTCCAAGTCTTCCTCTAATAGCTTTGCATCATTGGGAAAGAAAACTGTTGACTGAACCCCACCTAAGATTAACACGGAGTAAGCCATCCTGGCATGCAGGAAAACATTGAAATCACAATACTAGTGATGAAGTTTTCAAAAGAAAGGCTATGATACCAACCAATGATGCCTGAAAAAGACTTTTCACTATGAAGCTCCACAACAATATCACAGAGTTGGCTAAGTTCCTACAACAAGTCAAAAGTGACTTGTCACTATGAGGCTCCACAACAATATCACAGAGTTGGCTAAGTTTCTACAACAAGTCAAAAGTGAGAAGCAAATGATCAATTAAATTTGGTAAATGTTTTAGATTTTCAAGTATCCATATATATATAATATGGTGATTGATGCTTGTTAGATAGATGTTACATTAATAAATACTTCACTTTCAACACTAGTGCAGTTTCCAATATCTATAGGTGTAGTTGGTTGAATAGGAAAATGATACAAACAATTGCAAGCCATAAATCATTTTCTTTATTTTATCACACTGTCAAAAGAGTAAACTCTATCATATTCATATTTAACATATACTTTTTTTTAAATCATCGTAAGCCCAAAAATGAAACATATATTTTATAGTAGTAGCAAGGAAAACAATAAATGAGTGATATTTCCTCAGGCCAGCTTGAAGATATTTTTTATAGTAGACTAAAGTCACATTACGGTCTTTTAATAATTGTGAACACCATATTTTGCCTATTCCTTTTCTTAATGTATTTTACATTGTATTGGCTTGCTTTTATATTCATTTCATTTGCCAGTTTAGCTTATTGCATTTTAAATTTCGTTGATAATCATGCATCATATCCATTTATCTCAATCAAAGCTTTTTATAAAATTTGTGAATAGCATATTTTACCTTATTTATGTATTTTTAATTTCTCTTCTTTTTTCTTTTACTCTTATTTTAAAGTAAAAAAAGAAAAAGAGAAAACACAAACACCATAAATTGGACTTTGTAAAGTGTAGTAACCTTCAATGTCAATTCCACAAATTTAATTTTTGTCCACTTCCAAGTAAATAACTAAGAGATTAAATGAGAAGATAAAAGAAAAATTAAAAAGGCAGCAATGCCCGTTATCTATCTTCTGTATGCATCTCGATTTTCGGTTTGCACAAGCAAGGGTTTCAGGTTGTCTTTCTTTCTTTTTTTTGGCCTTTTGTTCCCATACAAAGAGTACACTACAGAGTGCATCCAAGAGAGAGAGAGATCGCGCAACCAATACAAGTTTATAAATAGGAACACAAGCATTAGGGATGGGGGTTGGAAACTTTGAGGGTGAAGATACACACACAACATCATCTATCTCTTCTTAAATCCTTTTCAACTTTCATTCACTTAGAGGGAATACATACAGGCACAACATCTTCACTCAGGTAACTCATTCTTTAACTGCATTACTCACGCTCCTTTCGCCTTGTCAATAATAATCTCTATTTGCTAGCTGCTATTAGTTTTTACATGCTGACTGAACATATTTACACATAACATTCATCGCTTCACTTTTCACATTCATATACTCTTTTCATAAACATTCACATTCAACTAAGCCACTAAACTGAAGCTCACACACCGGTCATCACTCATTCCACCATAGGTTCAACGTCGAGGCCATTCACAACCCCGGATGGACTAACAGCAACCTTCGCTGTCTCCCTTTCACGAACGAGTTTCATTGCAGAGGTTCAAAATTCATTGACCTTGTTTGTTTCACTACTATACGAAACGGATTTTAAAGCAGGAATTTAAATCGGTTAATATCAAACCAGTTTAAAAAAGAAACGCGGTGGCATTTTTGAAATTATAACAAACTTTTTTAAATTGGTTCAAATCTAACCGATTTAAAAAGTCAATTTTAAAATAAAATAATATTCGCTCCAACTTTTTAAATCGGTTTCGACAGAACCGGTTTAAAAAGTGGCTTTTTTAGCCTTTGCGTGCCTCTCCTTTTCATTTCCAGCAACCTTCTACTTCCCCATTTCCTCCCTTCCAGCTTTTTTCTCCTCCATCCGCCCCTCATTTGCTCCATTGAAGCTCTCTTCTTCCTCATCTGCCCCTCATTTCCTCCATGCAAGCTTTCTCCTCCCCATCTGCCCCTCATTTCGTTGTTGCATTTTAAAAGGACTAGGAGACGTAGTGCGTGCCCTCACTGTTGCCGTAGGACTCATTGCTATCCCCGCCTGCACCGTCGCCATCGTTGGAGTGCGAGCTTGGTGCCAAGCTTGCTTTGGTTGGAGCAAGCTCGCACCATTGCTGTTGGTGGAGGTCTACTGCTGTTGAACGTGCTCCATTACTGAGTTTGGAAGTTTGCACACTGGTTAGTCATTTTAATTTCATTTGGTTCATAATGTTTATATTGGTTCATTTGGTTCATTATGATTTACATTAGTTTACATTGATTTATTTGGTTCATTAATTATGTGAAATTAATCTAGTTAAAATTATATTGGTTCATTAATTTTTTATGTTAATTATATTGGTTTATTTGATTCGTTCTTTGGTTCATTTTTAATATTAATTTGAAATTAATCTTTTATGTTAATTATATTGTTACATGAAATTAATTAATAAAGGTTATATATGGTTGAAAATGTTTATTAATATATATAAGCAAAGTGTAATTCTTTATATATTTATAAGTTTACAAATGTTTAAAGAACAAGATAAATTATTTAAGTTAATTATTAACTTATATAAATACGTGGTAAGAATTTTAAGTGTTGAGGATTATATTACATAAGATAGAATTAGGTGAAATTGATTTTTTAGGTAAGTTAGTAATAAGTAATGAAAAAGAATAAAAGTAAGAAGTTAATTTAATTATATGCTAGCAATTAATTAATTGTCACTAAATATGGTTTAACAAGCTATATGTTCTAAAATATTTATTTATTATAAATTTCAAATATAATATAGTTTGTATATTTATGAGTATTTATTTATTATAAATTTTAATTATATAAAATAAACATTTATCCTGTGCAATGCACAAGGTAAAATACTAGTATAATTAATATAACTATATTTTGTTTTAAACCCAAAGTTCTATAATTAATGATATATAGTGCCAAAAACAGACGTGGTCGTCATCTAATTTTGTATGAGATAAGTGAACTCTTGAGTATTAGATTTAATTTGTTGTGGATTGGATTGCATTACATGAAATTGACATTTGGTTTTGTTATTGAATTTGGTTTTGTGTATAAATTATATGCATTATGTTGCGTGCTTAATGGTGTTTTATTTTTCTATTGAATTTATGCATTATGAGCAAACCTTAGTTTCTCGTTTGATATTCAATACAATGATTAAAGTGGTAATTGTTGTATTGAATCTTGAATTGTTCAGTTGGACAGTTTAGAAAGATCTATTTTTTATACTTTATTAATACGTAATGGTTAAATCTCATCATAAATTTGATTAAATTTCGGTGTACTCATTTCGTGTTGTGTCTCTGAGTGCATACTTGATTGCGGTGAACTTGATGTCACCACTTTCATTTCGTGTACTTGGAGACCAATGCGAAATGCTGCCAAAATTTTGTCAAATTTAAGATAAGACTAAACCAATATGTATTAATCAAGTTTAAAAAATGACTTTCTAAATGGGATAGGACCACACCTTGTATTAAAAAAGTGAGATTTACATGCATTAAGATATGGTTTGTGGATCACAGAAGGAAGTTATGGATCGTAGTTGGATTAATTCTAAATGCACAACTAATGAGTATCAAAATGGAGTGGAAGAGTTTATCCAATTTGTTGAAAGAAATCTTCCTGATAGTGGTGGGTTCTTTTATTGTCCTTGTGTTAATTGTCTGAATGAGAGATGATTGTAACTTGAGCAAATATGGGAGCATTTCCTTTGTGATGGCTTTTGCAAGAGTTATACAACATGGACATAGCATGCTGAATTGTTAGACATGCCAAGTATGTCTCAAATGGATCACTTCAATGTACCTATAGATGATCAACTAGAGGACATGATCCGCAATATTGGACCAGAGTCTTTTTAGCGAGCTCGAGTGTACGACACTTTGTGCAGTGATGCAGATAAGCCTCCATATTTGGGGTGCACTAAATTCATATGGTTGTCAGCAGTGTTAAGATTAATGAATGTCAAGGCAAGAAATGGGTGGAGTGATAAAAGTTTCACTGAATTGCTTGAGTTGTTGAATGAAATGCTTCCAGAAGGTAACACGCTACCAAGATGTAACTATGAGGCAAAGAAGGTGTTGTGTCCAATGGGATTGGAATACAAGAAAATACATGTATGTCCTAGTGATTGCATATTGTACAGAGAAGAGTTTGAAAAGTTGTATAAGTGTCCCAGGTGTGGGGTATCATGGTATAAAGTGAAAGGTGATGATATTGATGAGAGCACAAAGGAGGGTCCCCCTACTAAAGTATTATGCTATCTTCCAATAATTCCAAGGTTTAAGCGATTATTTGCTAATGTAGATGACGCGGAGAACTTTACGTGGTATATAGATGGGAGAAAATGTGATGGACAGCTTCGCCATTCTACAGATTCTCTGCAATGGAAGAAAATTGATCGTTTGTTTCTAGTTTTTGGGACTGAGGCAAGAAACCTTAGGCTAGGACTTGCTACGAATGGAATGAATCCATATGGGAACTTATCCAGTAAGCACAATTCATGACCTATTCTTATAATTCGCCTCCTTGGTTGTACATGAAGCGAAAATATGGTATGCTATCTATGATGATTACAGGCCAAAGACAGTCAGGAAATGACATAGATGTCTACTTACGTCCTTTGGTTGAAGATTTGAGAATGCTATAGGATGAAGGTGTTCATGTGTATGATGGTTATCGTTGTGAAAATTTCATGTTGCATGTAATGCTATTCTGTACCATTAATGACTTTCCAGAATATGGGAACTTAAGTGGATATAGTGTTAAGGGGCATAACGCTTGTCCTATCTGTGAAGAAGACACATGTTATGTACAACTAAAACATAGAAAGAAAACATTTTACACTCGGCATCAGAAATTTCTCAGGCCTAATCACCCATATCGTAGACTTAAAAAAGCCTTCAATGGATGTCAGGAGGATGGTATTGCACTATACATTTTAATTGGTGAGCAGGTTTATGAACGGGTGAAGGGCATCAACGTCCAATTTGGAAAGATCCACAAGAGAGTTACTGAAAAAACCTTGTGGAAGAAGAGGTCGATATTCTTGGATCTTCCATATTGGTACGATCTAGATGTTAGACATTGTGTAGATGTCATGCATGTTGAGAAAAATGTGTGTGACAGTGTAATTGGCACTCTTTTGAACATTAAAGGAAAGACGAAGGATGGTTTGAATGGTTGTCAAGATCTGGTTGAGATAGGTATATGCCTCTAATTAGGTCCATAGTTAGTGGGTAAGCGAACATATTTGCCTCCAGCATGTCATGCCTTGTCAAGAAAAGAGAAAACAAGTTTCTGTAAGTGTCTACAGTCAAGGTGCCACAAGGATACTCTTCAAATATCAAGAGCCTTGTGTCACTAAAAGATCTCAAATTAGTTGGGTTAAAGTCGCATGATTGCCATGTTTTGATGCAGCAACTCCTACTAGTGGCTATTCATGACATATTGCCAAAAAGAGTTAAAGAGACCATTACGCGACTGTGCCTATTCTTTAATGCCATATGTAGCAAAGTCATTGACCTTATGAAGTTGGATGAGTTGGACAATGAAGCTGCTATTATATTGTGCCAGTTAGAGATGTATTTTCCTCCTTCATTTTTTGACATCATGGTTCACTTAATTATGCATCTAGTGAGAGAGATTAGAATTTGTGATCCGGTTTATTTAAGGTGGATGTATCCTATTGAACGATATATGAAGATTCTGAAAGGGCATTGTTGAGAGGTACATTGCTGAAGAAGCCATTCAGTTTTGTACATAATACCTATCACAAGCTGAACCTGTAGGGCATGAGGGAAGATTTTCTGGTAAGGGTACTCGAGGTGTAAACATTAAACAAATGAATCGGGAGGAAGTTCTGCAAGCACATTTCTACATATTGAATAACACTAATGAAGTTGAACCTTATTTTTCTACTCACAAAAACATTGTCAAGAAAAATAATCCTAGAATGCCGGAGAAACAGTAATTGACTGAACATAACAAAACATTCTTAAACTGGTTTAAAGAATAAGTTGTGAATGATGATAATGCTTCTGAGGCATTAAAATAGCTAGCACATGGACCTAACTTTGATGTCATATGTTGGACTGGATACTATATCAACAACTTCTCCTTCTATACAAAGTCATTGGATGAGAAAAGTACCATGCAAAACAGCAGGGTTATGGTTGTGGCTGAGTCCATGCACTTCTTTAGTTCAAAAGATAAAAACCCTGTTATGGCATCCATGTGTTAATTTGGAGTTATCGAAGACTTATGGGAAGTTGACTACACAAAATTCAGAGTACCTGTGTTTAAATGTAAGTGGGTTGACAATAACACCAGGGTGCAAACCGATGAGTTAAGGTTCACATTGGTCAATCTTAGCAAGGTAGGTTATAAGGAGGAGCCTTTTATTATGACATACCAAGCAAAACAAGTTTTTTATGTTAGCGATCCTTCTAACAAGAGTTGGTCAGTGGTTCTCCAAGGAAGAAGTGTGCATGTTAGTCATGAAAAAGAAGACTCAAATTCTGATTTTATTGAGATTCCTTCTTTCTCAACACGAATCCTGACTTTTATTGATGAAAATGAAGTGGATGATGTACATGCCACACGTGATGATCATCACAAAGGAATATGAAAAAACATTCATACTTGACAATGTTAGTAACTTATTTATGTTTATGTTGTATATTCTTGTTGACAGTATATAATTTTTATTATATTGTTTAATTCTTTTTATCGTTATATTTATCTTTGAAAATTTCAAACTTCTCCAATAATGGAACTGACGATTTTTTTTCTTTTCCAAACAAGTCATGGGTGATTCTTCTGGTAACCCATCTTATGAGTCTGCCAAAAAAAAGGGGTAGATGAGGTACACGCCTAAAAGAACTGACTCTCAGTCGAGCTGGTGACCATTTGATACCAATTCAATTTGACATGCTTAGTAGGACACCTGAAGGGGAAAACGCCACAAAATTCATTAGTTTTGTGGGCATTCTTGCTCGAAATAAGGTCTCTATCCTCTATAAGGATTGGGACCATGTGGAGGAGAGCGTAAAGAACCAAATATGGCAAACTATCATGGTATTTTATTTCTACAATCTTAAATATATAAATTATATTTAACCATAATATTATCACACATTAACTATTTAATTTTTTATAGTTGACTTATGATGTTCCACATAATGCCATGTTGAGAAAGAAGTTGCTTTCACTTACGACTGAGCATTGGAGGGCATTTAAGACACAGCTCACCACGAGATACATATATGGAAAGTTGAAAGACACTTCTCCTTGTGAGAAGTATGCATTTTTGGATGAGGATACGTGGACAAAATTTGTTTAAAGTCGAGAGGATTTTGTCTTCTAGGTTTAGTTGCAATCATATTTTTCTAATCATACAACCATATTTGATTAATTTTTATTCAATTTAATAGTGTCTTATTATACGTAGAAGAAGAGAAAAAAAGGACAAGTGATTGAATTCAAGAATGTCCACCCCCACAGATTGTCTCATGGTGGATATAATTTGCTTGAGCAAAAGATGATGACGGAGAAGGCGAGGCAACATCAACTAGAAGCCTCGGCATCTGGTTCTACTGCAGATATTGCTCCTCCATCACCACTACAATGATGTGATAAATGGAAGGTGGCCCGCATGCTACAATTGGGTGGATATATATAGGACGAGACACGCATTGTTGCTGAAAAGATTGTAAGCCATTTTTGATTTCAAATTATAATTGTAACTTCATACGCCATATTTTTTTACACATTTCTTGAATTAAATGTTGTAGGACTCACTGGCTGAGCAGACCTCACAGGGAACATTTGTTCCTCATGGACGTAAGGATATATCAACAATGGCTATTGGGAGACCAGAGCATCTTGGTAGGGTTCGTGCAGCTGAACGAGGTGTTGGCATTTGTGATTACTACGAACCACCCTCACGTAGTGGGTCCAACTCTAGAATTGTCAACAGGGAAGAGGTGGAGCGAATCAGGCAACAGATTAGAAATGAGCTTAAGGAACAATTGAGACGGGAGATTAGAGAGGAGCTGGCATCTTTGGGTCTTTCACAACAAAATACAAATGTCCAAACAGAACAAGCTCATACTCCTGTACGTGTTAGCACAAAGGGAAGCTGTGTTGATCCTTCTAGGGAGGAGACTAACACTGATATCCATGAGCAGTGCTAATTATATTTTGATGGAGAGCCTATTCGTTTAGTGGACTTCGGGAGAGTATATAATTTAGGGCCTACCATACACCACATGACTGTTGAGGATGATATGGCGAGGATGGTCATTGAACAAATATGGGATGTATATGTTCAAGTTCTTGTACCCACTGAGGAGGTTCAGACTGTTGGACAAGCACCTAAACAGTTCATTCAATGGCTAAAACAACTTATAAAGGTCACATTAGTCAAGGTATATTCATAAGTCATCTTAAATATTTTTTTTCTATTACAAATTAAAATAACTTGAATGTATTTTATAACCTTATTTTGTATTTAATTTTTTTTATAGGATGTTCAACTGTTTAAGAAAGATGTTCCACCCAAAAAATCAAAACCTGAAGTTGATTCAATAACACACATATGGCAAGTGGCATCTAGTATGGGGACAGATGTTGTGCAAATAGATTGGGAACCGACATTCCTTGGCAAATCTAATGGTGTAGACTTGTGGATCACGTAGAAGGATGTATTGGAAATTTGTACTGGCAATGATATGCTAAATATCTCAGTTCTTCAATTATGGTTGTTGTAAGTTTAATTTTTTTGTTAATCTCTTAAATACACATCTTAATATTATATTTAATGTTCATTTGTATATTTTAGATACATGCATCGTCTCTCTCTCTCAAAGGGTTGGAAGAATGTATATGGATTTATTGATCCATTACCTATTCAGAAGATAGGGAATAAGGATGAAAATTCTCAGGCTTACATTCAGAATTGGATGTATAATGGACAAAAACGGTGTTACCTAGCACCATACTTGCATTGGTAAGTACAAGTTATTTCTTACCCAAATGATTTTAAATGATTTTTGAATCTCATCACATATATTCTTTTTGCAATGCAGCTTGCATTGGCAATTGCTAATTATTTGCCCTAGGGACAATACTGTGGACTTATTGTGTTCGTTGCATAAGAAGCCAAACAAGATTTGAAACAACCAATAGAAAGGTAATTCTTTATTTATAATATATTTCATTCATGCTTTATATTGTAATTATTAAACCTATAACATGTCTGGTATATTTATTTTTTAATCAGATTCATGATTGGATATCAAACATTGGCGGGTAGGCACGTGTCACTACGGAGGAAGCCTAGTTGGTTTTTTCCTTATGTAAGTAATTTACAACTGCATATTCTATTACAATTTGTAATTGTTTTTACAATCATTTCCAAAAAAATTCTCATCGGTAGGCTAACAAACAAGTAGGGAGCTATGAGTTTGGATATTATGTTATGAAACATATGTTAACCATAGTTTCAGTAGATATTGTGGATTAATGGGACGAGATAATATAATTTTTTTTAAGTTACAATAATACTTATTATTGTAGGTGATTGACTAATAATTTATCTTATTTTTTATGTTACAGTTATTCATTAATAGGGAACCATTCCCGCATGAGGACTTACTAGACATTTGTCAACGTTAGGCAAGATTTTTTGTTGAAATAAGTAATAGATAGTTTGTTTAGAATGACATTAGAGAGAAAAGAATGGTAGTTTTTATTTCATATGTTTCAAATATGTTATGAAGTTTTGTTGGTTAATAAATGAATTCTGAATTCTGATAAATGAATTCTCTAGCTGTTTCTGTGATATCTGTTTGTATCAGGTTTTGGTTGTATCTGTGAAAACAATAAAGGTATTTAAAAAAAATGAAACTTTTTAAATAAAAAGTCATTGGTTCTCTCTAGAACTGATTTAAAAGTTTTTCTATATCGGTTCGCTTTACAGTTTAAAATGTTAATTTCTTTTATATCGGTTGTATCTAAATCAGTTGTAAAACCGATTTAAAAAGCCATTTTTAACCGATTTAAAAAGCCTTTTTGTAGTAGTGTTTTGGGGGTCTATTTTGCCCTGGCCAGTGTTGGGCTTGATTCTACTAGTGAAGGTTTAGATTGGGCCTTTTATTTTATTTTTTCTACAAACTGGGTTGAAAGCACATAGCTCATATCAAAATAATATAACACCACTAATAAATATAAAAAAATTAGAAAAAAAATATATAAATTGGACACTTCATGAGAAGTGTCTGACACGTGTTGAGTAAGTGTCAGTGTCAAAAACGTGTTCGACACCGCGACCTTTCAAACATGAGAGGTGTCCATGCTTCATAGGCAATAAGGCTTGTAATTCATACAATATATGCTTGTAATTCACCTCCTTGTGAGGATAAATAAGGCTTGGTTGTTGTTATTGTAGAGAAGCTTGAAAAAAATGAAACAAGAAAAACTTTTCCAATATATATGATATTTATTGTATTTCATGTCCTTCATTTTTCTGCTATATGCTTTGTGCTTGGCCAGTTAGCCTTACAACACAAGACAAATGAGAGTTAGATAATTTGTTGGAAATTGGAACAGAACACACTCAAATGAACCAAATAGCCTAGGCCCTAAAAAATGCAAGACATTAGATGCATCAAAAGACCATAATTCCTCAACTTTCCAACAACAATCTCCAACCAAATTTTTTTTTTTCTGAAAACTTACGAACATGACAACCACCTCATCCACATATAAGTCAGTAGCTATCAACATCCTTCCCATCATTGGTTACTTTTGTCAGCGTTGTCTATCAAAATTGATACATTCACTGAAACATTAATCAAACCATATATCCTGCAACCATGGTGGATGATTCTTAGTATCCTTGATAATTTCCAGTGTCTTTTGGCACTATCATAATATGGAATCTCAAAGGAGCAAAGGCATTTGAACTTACTGGCATAGAAAATGGACAATGGATTAGCAATGATGAAATAATAGAAATGAGAAATGATGAAATTTAAGGTGCAAGCAGAAATTGCACCAAGTGGCTTACCTAATTTCCACCCTTTTCAGATGCTTTCTTTGGTCTGACTCTTATGTTTCTCCCCTCTTCACCAATTTCAATTTTTCATTAGCATCCTTCGTTTGGTATGATGGAAAAGGAGAGGAAAGAAAGATGATGGAAAGAAAAAATGTAAAAATTCATTCTCTCCCTTGTTTGGTATGATATATCGAGAAAGAAGAAAAGAAAAAAAAAAGTGGGTCCCACTTAATTATTCTTTCTTTCCACTTTGGAAAACAAGGGTTCAAAGACAAAAATACCTTTATTTTATATACATATCTTTTTTCTTCCACTTTTTACACAATCAAACAACCTATAAAATTATCTCACTTTCTTTCCTTCATCTTTATTTCCTTTTCCTTTTTTTTTTTTTTTGGCTTTCACTTTCATTCCTAAACCAAACATAACATTAGTTTTGTATTGTCACTATGTACAAAGCCAGATCCAACCAAAAATCTTTGTTGATCAATTGGTCTGACTTAATTTACTCAGGCCCATTCTAAAGCTTTTATGTCTTTCTAAGCCAAGTCCATGTTGCATTTAATTGAAGCCTGTCTCCGCCCCTGACTACAGGAATCTGCTATCTTAATTTAAAAAAAAAAAAATAATGACGCCTTCCGAAGAGGTGTCTCAGTTAATGAAAATGGATTTGGCGCAATCAAAAATTGCACGCATTCACGCAATCAAGGCTTTACAACCATTGGATGGAGATCGGAGGCTCAGATCTTAAATATTGTTTTAAATATGATTTATCCAGATACAATGACAGCCGTCTGATTTTCATCTGACGGTTACAAATAGCCGACTGTGTCAATGCATGATTTTACTGACTGTAGGGAATCTGGATTCCTCAGTTAACACGAGACTCTTCCCTCTACATCAGATGTGATGAATTTAAAACTGCCCGACATTAATAATTTTTTTTAATATTATTTTAATAAATAGTTATTTTAAATATTATTTTTGACAAAAAGTCATTTTATTTTAGGTTACCTAAACAACGGCGATCGGTGATATAAATTTTAATCGCTAAGTTTATTTTCTATAATTAGACTTACTTTTTAAGTTTTGAAATTAAAATCAATTAATTAATCAATTTTAAAATCAAGCAAGCACACAATAATGTGAAATTGAAATCAATCAATCAAATAATCATTTCTTCAGAGTGACGTGACTTAAGTATTTTAATATATCGAGATATCTGTTGAAACATGAATTCTTCCGTCAAGCTATATAATTTCTTTTTCTCAAATTATTTTATCTTGTTTAATTTTATTCACATTTTTAATGCTAAAATAAACATTTAGTTATCAAATTATATAATTAATTAAAATGTAATTGTTTTCATAATGAGTTTATCAGAACTACAACAGAACTATTTTCACTTTTTTATGCGCACAATTAAACTATCGTAGCTAATATCAATTTTCAAAATAAAAAAAAGCTTTAAAGTTTTTCTTAATTTAAAATTGGCGGCAACCTCTTTTTTCATTTATTTATAATAAATTTTAGTTGTCTCTTGTTATTTGTTACAATAAATTTCTTGGCACATTTTGACAAGGATTGAAAGACTCATGATGAAGCTGATGTGAGAGAAGAAACAAAACTGATTGTATTATCATTCAATGAATGAGTACAGATGAGAGGTATTTATACAATGTCAAGATAAATAACAAGCTAACTGCATGAGCGGTAACAAATTAACTAACTCATACTACACTATATGCTCCAATAAGGATTGAAATTGTGACACAAATGAATATTTAAGGGATTAATTCGATGACACATTAAGTTCTCCCTTGTGAATGCCCCTGTGGATGTGTCATCATTACTCTACTATCGTTGCTGCTATTAAAGAAGTCATCAATCGATCTTGGCGCATTGTTATTCGCCATTCGTTGCGCAAAGGTAACAGAAGTGTGGATTTTACGTCTATGTTGGATCCTAAAGCGGGTGAGAGGTTGCATTGGATTCACCAGGCTCCTGAATATCTGTTGTTTATTCTCTTGGTGGAGGTCACGAGAACAAAGTTCCTGAGATTGTAGTTTCTTTTTCCTCTTTTTGCTTTCTTTTCTTCATGTACAAAGACAAGATAAGAAGAAATTTAAACATTAGTAATGTTAAGATTTTTTTTATTTTTTTATTACTTTAATATATTTTACATCAAAAATAATATGAATATCATTATTTTTTTTAAATTGTGTACTCTAATATTTACAGATAATATGTAACAAGTCTTTATCTTTAAAAAAAGTTTAATTATTCATTTGGTGTCCATACCTATCTGAACTTTACTGTTTTGATGCTATACGTTAAAATTGTAAGTTTTAGTCATTGGATGAGCAAATTTAATGTATTTTGGTCTTTAGCTTCAGTTGTATTCTAACATTGTTAGCTTGGTTGCTGCAACACCATCATAATTTTTTTAGTGATGTGAAACTGTCAGAAATTTTGTAGCGATTGTTAAGTTGGCAAAAATTTCTTCCACTAACCCATAATTGTCTTTATCCGTCGACACATCTAAGAGCATGATTGGGGGGTGACTTGGACATTCCTTAAATTTGTGATAAAATCACAGTGGAGTGGCGACACCATGAATTAAAATAAGTAAATTAATAACGATATAGAACATTATTGAAGTGTGCAACCTCGTTTAGCAACTTTTTTGTCCTAACACCATTCTCAAATTAAAAGATTATGTTTCGGCTTATTTTATTTCTTTTTGAGAAGAAAGTGTGCAATCATCCAGTCTTCACTGTTACTATATCTTCAATAGGCTATAGCTATGGAGAATGTTCCCCACTAGGCTATCCACTTGGCAGCTGAATCCTTGCCATATGTACTGTTGTGTGGTGAACACAAGAATACGTCTTCGGTAAGCTCCCACGATGGTCACTGGCGTCTTCGGTGGCAGCACCTGCAAGGACTCCGATGCTTAAGTCAGTATTAGTCTTAACGTGAGTGAGTATGAGAGAGCATAGTGTACCTGATGGGTGGGGAGTCCTTTATATAAGGCGTTTTGGAAGGAAATTCTGTTAGAATTGGGTGCCACGTGGCAGTATGCGTTTGGGTGCCTAACTACACGTGTTCCTTGCCACCAGGTGTGTTCGTTGCCAAACTGGGGTTGAAGTAGAACAAATCCAGGATAGTAGGTAAACATGAGCCGGGATACACTAGCAATGTTAAAACTGGAATAGGTGACATGGGGCCGACTTAGGGCCATAGGTCCGAGTAACCTCCAGAATAGTTGCCTCCAAGCCGATGATGCTTGGGGAAGCATCGGCGGCTTAAGAGACTAAAAGACGGTCCAAGGTAGTGTTGCCTCCAAGTCGGTAGAACTTTTGCCAGGGAAGGTCTTGCCGATTTTGGATTTGAGTGGTTTGTGAGTCCTTTCATTTTTTCAGACAGGTGTGCCATGACTTTGCGATAGCCAAGGTGCATTAAATGCGTAATAATTCGATATCTTGAACTTTGTGGTGCTTTGAATTCCAAGAGATTTGGGGGTTGTCTTTTGAAAAATCTGGGCTTGGGCTTTTTCCTCGATATGGGCCCTGTAATATAAAAGGTTTTTCTTCTGGCGGTTGTAGTACGCTTGCTTTTACGCTATTTTCAAAGACTCACATTTGAACGTTTATTTGCTCCGTGTCTCGTTCTTTCGGTGAAGGTTGCGACACTCTATTTCTACTTCGACGTCTCTTGTAGCTTCGGTCAGCTTATATATTAGGGTAATATTCTTGTTCTCTTTTTGCTTCAAGTTGTGTTGTATTGTTGTGCTTTTCTTGTGCTATATTGTTGTTTGCTTCGTCGAAGATGAATTCGGTTAGGCGCGATACCTCGTCTTCCACTCGCGGCGGTCGTGGCAGCCATTCGGGAGGTTTTGTCACGAATTGGCTGTTTTGGTCGTCGGCCTTGCCTTTGTCTTGTGGTGCTGGCAATCGTGGTCATAGTGATGACACTAGTCATGCCAGTTCTTCCATCGACCCCACATCTGCACGCAGGGGAGGGCCTATTTGGGATAGGGCAAATAGGCGGCGACTTGTAAGAAGGGCCGACAAGCACCCTTTAACAGTCGACCTAAAATAACCTTCGCCACCAGAAATAGTAATATGTCCTAAGATCTTGGAAAAATTTCGAAGTCATTTGAAGGATATAGGAGTGTCGTATGACCCAGACGAAGTGTTGGAGTACGCGAAGGCTTGGGTGCAATATCCAGATATACCAAAAATTCCTTTCGGGCTAGGCGGTGTTTCCGGGGTTAAAAGGCCAACAAAAGCTATTTTCGGGGTTGTGCTGCAGCTTGACCAGCAACGAAGCTTTTCTGATTCTTCTTTTGATGTTTTTGGCAAGGAGATGGGGAAGACCCTCAAGAATGTAGAGACTACCCCAAAGGCCTATCATGACGTTGTCGGCCTCAACATCGATTAGGTAGATAAAGAGGTGGCCGAAACAAGGTCATGCTTTTCTTAAGAGGCGTTAAACGCTTAAACGGGCAGTCTTAAACTTAGCCAAGGAGTTGCCGAGATGCCTTTTGGTGTGGTGGCTCCTAGAGACGACGGCCGTATATGTTGCCAAGGTTGAAAGGATAATATGGGGACTCTACTAGGTGAAGCCGAAGCTGCAGCAATTGGGTATTTATACTCGAATTTCCTACCAATGTACCTGACCTTTTTTGAACATCTCGGAGTTAGGTTGCCTTTTACGGACCTCCAAGTGTCTGTTTTGAATTTCCTCAACGTCGCTCCTTCACAATTGCATCCCAACAGTTGGGCATTCCTTGTGGCGTTTGAGAATTTATGTGCTCGAGAAGGGGTTGTGTGCACCCAGAGTTTATTTTTATATTATTTCACCCCCCCTCCTTCCACCAAACCTATGACAACAAGTTTTCTTCTGTCTCATTCCGAAGTGTCTGGGGTCGGGCACTGTTAAAGCCATTTCAGGACTCATATGAAGATTACAAAGATAAATTTTTCTTCTTACAGTCTCGTGTGGAGAATTGGGAGGCCCTGTTTATGGTTCGGAATGCAGGGGAAAACATCATTGAACCCCGGTTCCCTTTGTATTGGTCGTACGACCATTATTACTTGGATCCCAGTAAATATCTGGTCCGGGATACTGACCTGACCCCAGATGAAGCTCGAGCTCGAGACCATTTCTCTACTATGGTCAAGAATCTGCAAGGCCGGGTTCTGTGCCAATGGTTGATCGGCACCACTCCATCGGAGTAGTACCGTCGTGATTTTGGTGTGTTTGTGTGAATCCTTGCATATTTATATTTTCTATTTGATTTTCTTAACCTTTTGCGTATATTCTGACTCGGCCTGTTTTGTTTTGTGGATGAAATGGTGAAATTGAAGATGGCCGACTTTGCCTTGGCCCTTCAAGCAGAGAAAGCTACTAAACCAAAGGAGTCCAGGAGGGTCAAGGGAAAGGCCAAGGCAGTGGAGGAATCAAAGGTGCTTCCCCCTGCTGCCCCTCTCCATCAAAGAGCATAGTTATAAGGGAGGCTAGAGCCCGAGATGCTCTTTCATTGAAAATTGCTCCCACTGTTGACGTCCGGACTGGTGAAAGCTGTTTCTGCCACCATTGGTTTTGTCGCTGCTATTTTACAAAAAAGAACTGTGACTGACGAAGTGCAAGAGAAGGCACCGCCTTTGAAGAAACGTCAAAGTGATCAGCCTTGGCATACGACAGTAGAGTTGGCCGACCAACGTATCTTGTCTGGGGAGGCATCCGTTTTTGAAGAAGAGATCCAAGGAAAGATGAGCAACATGCGGGGTGACCTGGGAGTGTTGCAGACTAGGATTAAGGGGTTAGGCAATCTTTTTGGCTACATATTTCGTGGCTATACACAATATGTGTTGATGAAGAATGCTTTTGGTACCACCAATCCTCTGGATGCCTTAGTCGAGAAAGATGCGATAATATCTTGGCTCCAACAAGCAGATAAGGGCGTGCGTAAGGCTAAAGAGGAGTCTGGCCAGAGGATAGCCGAGCTGGAGAAAGAGGTGCGAGGTTTGAAGGGCAGTTGGACGTGGAGAAAACTAAAAAGCTACGGTTGGCCAATGTTGAGGTTGATCTTCAGGAGAAGTTGCTTATGGCTGGCGCTAGATATGCCAAACTTGAAACGAATCTATCATCTCGGCTTTGGGTATCTAAAGAGAAAGTTCACAACTTGGAGGTCAACCTGGCAGCTTCTCGAGAGGAGTCTGATTTAATGCGCCGCCGCTGGATCGAGTCTGTCCAGCTGTCTTTTGATAACACTATGGAGCAAGTGTGCTTCCTTCTTCATCGCAATCTAGACCTTGCCTGTGCATACCCAGATTGTGAAGTTATTGATGGAGTTTGGCATGCCAATATAAATGGAGAGATGATGCCGGAAGATCCTACTATTCCAACGGTTGATTCTGAAGTTAATGACCAGGTCGAGGAAGATGAAGCCGGAGGAGAGCATTAGGGGGTCAAAGTTGATTCTGATTCTCAAATGGATAAACTAGATGCTGCGAGGGAACTTACAGATAGCTTCATATCCACTCCTTAAGTGACGGTGATTGTCCCTCCTTCAACGGAGGTGATGATCCTGGGTGATGATCCTGATTCTGGGAATGTCGGTGTTTCTATAAGTGTTGCCAACACTGGAGTGTGAAGGGTCAGGATGTCGGTTTATCTTGTAATTTTTGTTTATGTTCTTGTCAGACAATATGTATATGTAATTCTTTATATGTCATCAATGAATTTCGATGATTCATAATCATGTCCTTTTTCACTTGACTATGATTTAATGTATATGTCGTGACCCTTTGTTTTTCTTTTTACACTTTCGGTTTCGACTTTTATTCTTCATGTTTTGTCTGTTGTTCCTCGTGCTTTTGCTTTTGATCTTCCTGCCCCGGCTGGAGCGAATCCACGTACACGGGGTACTTTGCAATGCTTGCTTGGTCTTCTATTTTAGCGATCTTCCTACCCTGGTTGGAGCAAATCCACGTACACGGGGTAGTTTGCAATGCTTGCTTTGTCTTCAATTTTAACAATCTTCTTATCTCGACTAGAGCGAATCCACGTACACAGGATAGTTTGCAATGGTTGCTTTATCTTCAATTTTAGTGATCTTCCTACCCCGGCTAGAGCGAATCCATATACACGAGGTAGTTTGCAATGGTTGCTTTATCTTCAATTTTAGTGATCTTCCTACCTCGGCTAGAGCGAATCCACATACACGAGGTAGTTCGCAATGGCTTTATCTTCATTTTTAGCGATCTTCCTACCCCAACTAGAGCGAATCCACGTACACGGGGTAGTTCGCAATGCTTGCTTTATCTTTAATTTTAGCGATCTTCCTACCCCGACTGGAGCGAATCCACGTACACAGGGTAGTTCGCAATGGCTTTATCTTCATTTTTAGCGATCTTCCTACCTCGGCTAGAGCGAATCCACATACATAAGGTAGTTGACAATGCTTGCTTTCATTTTGCTTGTTTACCCCTGTAATAAGCTTTATAAAGGAGGCAAACTCTCATTTTATTAATCACGTGGGCAAAAAAAAAATTACAAGAGTCACAAGTTATAATATGTGACTCAGTCCAACTATACTATATAGTTAGATTAACTAGGAAATTAAAACTAGTATTACCCATCGTTCCTCAACTATAATACATTTGAGATTGCATGCGTTCCAAGTTCGTGGGATGGTGACCCCGGGTAGCGCCTCTAAGGTGTATACACTCGTTCTTGTCTTTAAGGTAATCCTATAAGGGCCTTCCCATTTATTAGCGAGCTTCCCCTGTTTGGCATTTCTTCCCCCGATGTCAGCACACCTTAAGATGAGATCGCCAGTCTCGAAGGAGTGATGTACGACTTTCTTATTGTATCTCGCAGTAACCTGTCTTTTCAAAGCAGCTTCTTTTATAGCGACCACTTCTCTTCTTTCTTCCGCTATGTCTAACTCTAACCTTAGCAGTCCATCGTTATCCTCCAGCCTTAGGTTAGCCACTCTCCATGTCAGCTCTCCAATTTTCGCCAGGATCATTGGCTCCACGCTGTAGGTAAGGTGGAAAGGAGACTCCCTTGTGGAAGAATTGGGGGTCGTGCGATATGCCCATAGGAGATGTGGTAGTTGCTCAACCCAACACCCTTTTGCTTCGTCCAAACACCTCCTGAGCCCTCCGAGGATGACTTAATTCACTGCCTCTGCTTGTCCATTCGTTTGCGAATGTTCAACCGATGTGAAATGCTGCTTGATCTTTAACCTAGCCAAAAAATTTTGGAAGCCCTTATCTATAAATTGCGTTCCGTTATCTGACATTAGGACATCCAGTATCCCAAACCTGCAAATGATCTGCCGAAATACAAAGTTTTCCACATTTCTTGCTGTAATGGTAGCCAACACCTCTGCTTCGATCTATTTGGTGAAGTAATCAAATTGCTACCACCAAGAATTTGACTTGGTTGACTGCTTTGGGGAATGGACCGAGGATGTCGATTCCCCACCATATAAAGGGCCAGGGAGAAGTGATCGTGCTTAAATCTTCTGAAGGAGCGAGGTGGATGTCGAAGCATTTTTGGCATCTGTCACACTTCTTGGCAAACTCCATAGCGTCATTTTCCAACATCAGCCAATAATAGCTGGCTCTGATTATCTTTTTAGCTAACGCTCTACCTCCCAAGTGTTGGCCGCAGCTTCCTTCGTGTATCTCGATCATCATGTATTCAGACTCCTGCTTCTCCAAACATCTAAGCAACGATTGGAAAAAGCCACACCGGTATAGTTTGTCATTCAGTATACAAAAATGAGCTGCAGATTGCTCTAACCTATTCGCTTCCTTCCTATCTTTCGAAATGACACCTTCATTCAGATATTCGATGATAGGAGACATCCAACTCTGCTCCAATTTGATCGCCAACACAAGATTGAGTTTGTGAATTGTCTATTAGATGACCATCCTATTATTGCCAGAAGATTTAGTGCTAGCCAACTTCGATAAGATATCTGCCCTGACATTTTTCTCGTGGGGAATGTAGACGAAATCTACTTTATGAAATTTCCCAATGAAAGTTTTTACTTTTGCCAAGTACTTCTGTAACACTGGTTCTTTGACTTGATAAGCCCCGTTAATCTACAAATCGTTAACTGCAAATCACTATATACGCGCAATGACACAATGCCAATGTTGGCCACCATAACTAATCTGGTTATGCACGCCTCATACTCTGCCTAGTTGTTGGAGGTAGGAAACGTAAAAGTCAGCAATTGTTCCAAGACCACACCATCCACAGACTCCAACAGTATGCCGACTCCACTCCCTTCTCATTAGATGATCCATCCACAAAGAGGGTCCAGACCGATTCTTCGGGTGAGGATTCTGTCAGTGTCAATTCTGCAATAAAGTTGGCTAGCGCCTGGGCTTTCAATGCTTGTCTTGGTTTGTATTGAATCCCATATTGTGATAGCTCTATGGCCCATGTCGTCATTCTTCCTGCTAACTAAGGCCTGTGTAGGATGTGGCGGATTGGCTTATCCGTCCTTACTACAACTTGATACGACTAGAAGTAAGGTCTCAATCTTCTGGCGGCCATCACCAAAGCAAATACGACCTTCTCGACCTTGGAATATCTTGGTTCGATTTCTTGCAAAGCTCTGCTTACAAAATAGACTAGCTTTTGTCCTTCCGGTGTCTCTCGCACTAGCGCGGTACTTACAGCTTCATCAACCACTACTAAATGTAGATATAACACTTCACCCATCTCGGGTTTAGTGAGTACAGGTAGAGTGGATAAGGTCTCTTTCAGTCTTACGAATGCGACTTCGCAATCATCAGACCATTCAAATGGTTTGCCCTTCCTTAAAAGTCAAAAGATGGGGAAAGCGTTCTGTGCCGACCTGGCTATGAACCTTGTTAACGCAACCAGGCACCCTGTTAACTTTTGAACCTCTTTCACGCTCTGAGGGCCCTTTATTTCTAGTATGGCTCTACACTTTTTTAGGTTTAACTCGATACCTCTTTCAGATAGCATGTATCCCAAAAATTTGTCAACTGAGACACCAAACGCGTATTTATTGGGATTTAGCCTCATATTAAACTTTTCTAACTAAGTGAAAGTCTCTTGTAAATCCTGAAGGTGTGCTACAGGGGTAGCACTTTTTACGATCATGTCATCAACATATACCTCCAGGTTTTGCCCTATCTGTGCTTCAAACACCTTATTCACCATTCTCTAATGTCCCCAGCGTTCTTCAATTTGAAGGACATCACCTTATAGCAATAATTGACCTTCTCTGTCATAAAGGCCATTCTCTCTTGATCACCTGGATAAAGAAGGATCTAGTTGTATCAAGAGTAAGCATCCATGAACAACAAGTGACGAAATCCGGATGAACCATCAACGAGCTTGTCAATGTCAGGTAGAGGGTATAAATCCTTTAGGCAGTGCTTGTTTAGGTTAGTGTAATCCACACACATTCTCCATTCCCCATTATGTTTCTTCACAAGCACTATATTGGCCAACCATGTGGTATACTTCACTTCTCGGATGAACCCTGCTTTTAACAACTCCTCTACCTGTCTGTCAATCTCTTGTAGGCCCTCAGAGGCTATCTTTCTCCTTCTCTGACACACCGGTTTCATGGAGAGATCCACCTCTAACCGATGACAAAAAAGATTGGGATCTATTCCTAGCATATCTGCCAGCTTCCATGCAAACAAGCCGATGTTATTCTTCATAAGTGCCGACATGTCCTCCTTCATTTTTTATCGAGGTCGGCTCCAATTTTCACGACCTGATGTTCCTTTGTCCCAATCTGAACCGGGACACATTCTCCATCTGGTTCTAGACGGGGTATCCAGATGTCTCTCTTATCTCATCCCGGCAATCTAATTCTGTCAAAAGCACCTCGCCCTCTTTGAGGTTAAGCTTATGATCTATGTTGGGGTTACGGTTGACCTTTAGTGACTCCTTGTAGCATTCTCTTGCTTTTCTCTGGTCACCCTAAAGGGTGACTACCTCCATGTCATCATCTACAAATTTCATGGCCAAACACGAGACTAAGATAACAACTCCTAGTATATTCAATGTTGGTTTGCCTAGGATCGCGTTGTAAGACAATTTGGCATCCACGACTATAAACCGTGTGGCTACGGTTTTCGTGTGAGGTGGCTTCCCAAATGTCACATGGAGTTTTATGTACCCCACTGGAATAATGTGATGTCCGGAGAATCCTATCATGTCTTTGTTGTACGGCATTAACTCAGACTCTGGGATCTTCAACTTCTGAAAAAGCTCATAGAACATAACATTGGCCGAGCTACCAATGTTAACTAGCAACCTGTGAACCTCCTTGTTTGCCATTAACGCATTTACCACAATAGGGTCGTCATGATTGGGCATTACGTCAGCATAGCCCGTGTCGTCCAACACCAAGGGTGGCACTCTTTTCTTTGCGGGGCTTTTATCAGCGCAAGCCCCGGAAGAAGTTGTCATCACTTCTCTAGCAAGTCTCTTTCTCGTGTTATTCGACAAACCTCCTCCCGAGAATCTGCCTGCGATGACGTATATGATCTCATGGGTTCTTGCAAGTGAGTGCACAGGTGATCTTATGGGTCGCCAAGATGACGACCATCCAAAAGACTAACGATGTATAGCTTGCACCTTGACATCATCCCGCGATGGCAGAGATAGTGAGTGGCCTCTGGCTAGGGTATGTCGGTGTGGCGATCTTTCTCTCTGGGGTGGAGAGCACCCCCACCTTGGGCTCCTCGACCTCTCTCTTCTTGGCGCCGAGGGGCGCCGCCTTCTATCGCAGCAACCTCCGCTTCGCTTCATAAAACGGTCCAATCTCCCTTGTCTGATCAACATTTCAATAGCATTTTTCAACTAATAACATTGGTCAATGTCGTGCCCTGTCGCCCTATAATACCAGCAGTATTTGGATTGATCGCCGGTGTCCTTGTTCTTTATCAACTTCGGGGGTTTTATCCCCTCTTCCACAAACTCCATATTGTATACCCCATTCAAGATTCTTGCTCTAGAGGTATTCAGCAACGTATATTCTTCAAACTTTGGGCCTCTTTTGTATAAACCCCGGTCATCATGACGCGACGATTTGTCAGTCTTTGCCTACGCGCTCTTCTTCTGTGATGCAATGTTGATCGTTTTCATCTGGCCAACCTCTAATACATTCTCGTAATTTATATATTTCTATCCTTTCTTCAAAAATTCCTCCATAGAGTTCAGAGGTGTTTTGGCAATTGACATGAAGAAAGGCAAGCCTGGTCTCACCCCGTCCTTCGCCAACATCAAAACTACTCCGGACTGCAGATTCTTAGCAGCCCTCACCTCTTTGTTGAATCTGCTGATATATTCACTAACAGTTCGTCCGCACCCTGGCAGATTCTTCTTTAATCGGCCTCAGTCTTTGGCCTGGCATTGCTAGTCGCGAAGGCAGTCTTAAATTTCTCCCTTAACATCATCCATGAATCTATGGACCTCGGTTCCAGAGATTGGAACCACTTCAACGCCATCCCCTTCAACGAGAGAGGGAACGCCCTGCACGTTAGTGAGGCCGACGCTCCTCTATATGACATTGCCGATTCAAACACTGACAAGTGGTCACTTGGATTAGAAGATCCATCATATAGTCTAGAGAAGGCAATTGCTGTAGTTGCTTAGGGACCTAGAAATTCAAGATCCTCAGCGAAAAGGGAAGATTGAAAGAACCAGCTTGTCTTCCTCGTCCAACTTTGTCGCCGTGCGCATATTACGTGCCTCCGGTACAGGCTTTAGAGTCGATGTAGCAGTCTTCTTAGTATGGTCGTAAGTGTTCTCTGTAACCTTCCTACTGTCCTTCTCTGCTTGGAGTTCAGCAATGATCTTTTCTTGCTCCTTTAGATCATCTCTCTGCTGCTACAACAATGCGGCGAGGTCCACCATATAACTAAGGGTGCCAGAACATCATGCTGATGGGGAGCCGCCTTAGGAATGGAGGAAGCAACTTCGCCATCCTCAGGTGACGGTGGTGGAAGCTTCGGTGGTGAAGGTGCCACAGTGGATTTACGATTTCTTGTGCTGACCATCGCGTCCTTTGAAATGAAATAGAGAGAAGAGAATCAAGAGCCACAGATGGCACCAATGTTGTGTGGTGAACACAAGAATACGTCTCCGGTGAGCTCCCACGGTGGTTACTAGCGTCTCTAGTGGCAGCACCTGCAAGGACTCTAATGCTTAAGTCAGTATTGGTCTTAATGTGAGAGAATGTGAGGGAGCGTAGTGTACCTGATGGGTGTGGAGTCCTTTATACATGGCAGTATGCGTTTGGGTGCCGAACTACATGTGTTCCTTACCACCAGGTGTGCTCGTTGTTGAACCGAGGTTAAAGTAGAATTGATCCGGGATAGCAGGGAAACATAAGCCGGGATACACTAGCGATGTTAAAACTGAAATAGGTGGCATGGGCCAACTGAGGGCCATAGGTCTGAGTAACCTCTAGAATAGTTGCCCCTAAGCCGGTGATGCTTGGGGAAGCATCATCAGCTTAAGAGACCAAGTCGATCTGAGTAACCTCCAAAACACGTACATTCCAGTTGGCTTGATGAAAGTCATTCTCCGGTCCATTCTTCACTACAGCATAAATTCTTTTTTTTCTTTACTAATACAGTTCAAACTTGCTTTGTAAACAAAATTAACTATTCATGAAATATTACAACATTGTTCTAAAATCATTGAGCAATTTAGTTGATTCTAACCTGGTATGGGCTTAGTGTTTTCCATTTACTAGCCAATGGTTGATGACTATAATATCATCCTACATGCATTACCAAAGAAGTCAGTTACAACTTACAAGTGAGCTAAATCTGAATGTGATATAAAGGTTTTACACAAAAATATAGCAGTACTTCTGCTTTTACATTTTTTTTTTTGTTTAAAGGAAAAAGTATACATTTTGTCCTTTAGAATTTTTCTTCATATTTATCTCTTAGAAAACTCAGCAAAATTTGACGGCATTCAATAATAATGACATCGTAATAACAAAGCTGGCACAGGTTGCGTAGCAAACTTACTTGGAAATAAAGGAGTAGATTTGCTAAAGGCATAGTTCCTCTAGTAAAAGAAGTATCTTGTAATCAAGTCATCTTCAATAGTTTAACACCGCTTAGGCACCACCAAGCACTGAGTTAGGCACTACTTAGACACCAAGTCAAGGACCTCTTAGGACACCACTTAGGCACCACCAAGCACCAAGTCAAGCACCGCGTAGGGGCAGAGTCAAACACTGATTAGGCACTGCCAAGCACAGAATCAGGCACCGCTTAGGCACAGCCAAGGAACAGGTCAGGCACCGCTTAGGCACCACCAAGCACCAAGTCAAGCACTGCTTATGACACTTCTTAGGCACCGAGTCAAGCACCAATCACCCACCAAGTCAACCACTACTTAAGCACCAAGTTAAGCACCAATCACCCATCGAGTCATGCACTATATAGACATCGAGTTAAGCACTGCATAGGCACTGATCAAGCACCAACTCAAGCATAGCATAGGCACCAAGTCAAGCATCAAGTCAGGCAATGCATAGGCACCGAGTTAAGCATCGCATGGGCACCGAGTCAAGCACTACTTAGGCACTGAGTCAGGAACTGCTTAGGCATTGAGTCAAGTACCGCATAAGCACCGAGCAAGCACCATTTAGTCACCACCAAGACCGAGTCAAGCACTGCTTAGGCACAAAGCCAAGAACCACCAATAAGCCAAGCACCTCTTAGGCACTAAGCCAAGCACCCACCAATAAGCTAAGCACTGCTTAGGCACTAAACCCTCTCAAGGCATCAAGCCAAGTGCACCAAACCCGATCAAGCCCCAACAACACATGACTTAGGCATCATGACTTGGGTACAAACCTTCTTAGGCATCATTACTTATGCACCAAACCTGCTTAAGCACCAACAACATGTGACTTAGGTATCATTACTTATGCACCAAACCCTCTCAAGCATCATGCCAAGAGCACCAAACCCACTCAGGTACCAACAACACTTGACTTAGGCATCATCACTTTTGCACCAACCCTCTCAGGCATTAAGCCTAAAGCACCAAACCCCCTTAGGTACTAACAACACATGACTTAGGCCTCTTTACTTGTGCATCAAACCCTCTTAAGTATCAAGCCAAGAGCACCAAACCAACTTAAGCACCAAACACGTGGCTTAGGCATCATTACCTTGTGTACCAAACCCTCTCAGGCATCAAGACAAAAGCACCAAACCCGCTCAGGCATCGATAATGCATGACTTAGGCATCATTACTTGTGCACCAAATCCGCTCAGGCATCAAGCCAAGAGCATCAAATCTACTCAAGAACAGACAACACGTGACTTAAGCGTCATTAGTTGTGCACTAAACCCTCTCAGGCATCAAGACAAGTGCACCAACCCTGTTCAGGCACTGATAATACGTGATTTAGGCATCATTAATTATGCACCAAACCCTTTCAGGCACTGACAATTGCACCAAATTTGCTCAGGCATCAACAACATGTGATTTAGGCATCATTACTTGTGCACCAAACCCTCTCAGGCACCTTGACTTTTGCACCAAACTTGCTTGGGCACTAACATCACGTGACATAGACATCATGACTTTGTTAAGAAACCCCCTTAGGCATAATGAACTTATGCACCAACATCGCTCGAGAACCAGGCACCACATTGACTTGGGCATCATGACTTAGGCACCAAACCAACTCGGGCACCGCATTGCATAGCACTTAGTAGTGTGCTAGAGAATAATAACCTCTTTTCGCAAAACATAGGCAATTTTGATGAATTTGAGGTAGAAGGACAAAATAAAGCGACAAGGGATGAATCTTAGTGGATCATGGCAGCAAAGCCACTTTGCCACTTACAATACCTCATTGCATATTTAAGTCGTCTGCAAAGGATTATACTCATTGCTCGATGGGAATTGTGCTTTAAGGAGTCTCGCAGGGCTAATCCGCCTTATAAGGTTCACCAAAGGCACGTGCCTCTAGGGGCTAAGGCCCTCTACTGCTGATCAGTAAATAGATGACAAGCACATGCATCACTTCTAACCTAGATTCTGACTTAGAGGCGTTCATTCATAATCCAAAACATGATAGCTTCGCACCACTGACTTTTCAACCAAGCGCAATGACCGATTATGCAAATCAACAGTTTCTCTCATACTAGATTGAATTACTATTGCGACTTTGTCATTAATACGATAAAACTAACTTGTCTCATGATAGTCTAAACCTAGCTCATGTTCCCTATTGGTCGGTGAACAATCTAACACTTGGTGAATTTTGCTTCACAATGATAAGAAGAGCCGATATCAAAGGATTAAAAAACAACGCCACTATGAATGTTTGGCTACCATAAACTAGTTTTCCCTGTGGTAACTTTTCTAACACCTCTAGCTTCAAATTCTAAAGGACTAAAGGATCAATAGGCCACGCTTTCATGATTCGTATTCGTCCTGGAAATCAAAATCAAACGAGCTTTTACCCTTTTGTTCCACCTGAGATTTATGTTCTCGTTGAGCACATCTTAAGACACTTGCATTATCTTTTAACATATGGGCCGTCCCAACCAAACTCCCCACCTGATAATGTCTTCTGCTAAGATCGACCAGCTAAGGCTAGCCTTGGGTCCAAAAAGAGGGGTAGTGCCTGACCTTCGATTCACGAAATAAGTAAAATAACGTTAAAAGTAATGGTATTTCACTTTCGCTATTTCCAACTCCCACTTATCCTACACCTCTCAAGTCATTTCACAAAGTCAGACTAGAGTCAAGCTCAACAGGGTCTTATTTTCCCGCTGAATTCTCCAAGCCCATTCCCTTAGCTTTGGTTTCACTGGATAGTAAACAAGGATAGTGGGAATCTTGTTAATCCATTCATGTGTGTCATTGATTAGATGACGAGGCATTTGGCTATCTTAAGAGAGTCATAGTTACTCCCACTGTTTACCCTGCACTTAGTTGAATTTCTTCACTTTGACATTCAGAGCACTAGGTAGAAATCACATTGCGTCAGCATCCGCAGGGACCATCTCAATGCTTTGTTTTAATTAAACAGTTGAATTCCCTGTGTTTATACCAATTCTGAGTTGGCTATTTGACTCCCGTGGAAAAGGCCCTGGAGGGCCCGTTCCCAATCCGTCCCCTAACAGGTATGTGATGACCTGCTCGGGGAGCAACACGAGCAGTCCACTGACAACTGACGGGTTCCAGACTAGGACCCTGTGCCCATGCCTCGGAGTTAATCCTTTCCCTAAGGTTACTGATCCATTTTGCCGACTTCCTTTACCTACATTGTTCCATCAACTAGAGGTTGTTCACCTTGAAGACTTGATGTAGTTTTGAGTATGACCGGGCATGGCAGGAAATCGGTCTTTTCAGATTTTCAAGGGTCACCAGGGGCACACTGGACATAACACAATGTGCGGTGCTCTTCCAGTCACTGGACCTTACCTTCGAAGAAGTTGTTAAGCAGAAAAGATAACTGTTTTCGAAGGGCCTACTGACGTCTTTGGACTCCCTAACGTTGTCGTCAACCACCATGACCCAGTTTAGGAATTTTAACCCTATTCCCTTTTGGCGTATGTGCTCGGAGTGCTATTAGACAGGCTTCCTCCGTCCCTTAAGATCAACTAACCCATGTGCAAATGCCATTCACATGAAACATTTCCCTTCTTCGGACTTCAAAGTTCTCATTTGAATATTTGCTACCACCACCAAGATCTACACCAACGGCTGCTTCATCTAAGCTTGTACCCTGAGTTTTATAACGATCGTTGTGCACTCCTACTCATCGGGGCCTAGTCCTTGTCCTGACAGCTGGATATAGATCGAGCGCTTTACCGCCATCCATTTTTAGGACTAGTTGATTTGGCAGGTGAATTGTTACACGCTCCTTAGTAGATTTCAACTTCCATGACCAACGTCTTGCTGTCTTAATTGACCAACACCCTTTGTGGGGTCTAGATTAGCATGCAGTTGGGCACTGTAACACAGCTTTTGGTTCATCCCACATCGCTAATTCTGCTTACCAAAAATGGCCCACTTAAAGCTCTCGATTTCATGGCATAGCTCAATAGGGCAGTTGTGCCATCCTACTTGTTTAAAGTTTGAGAATAGGTTGAGGGCATTGCGTCATCAATGCCTTGAATCATTGGCTTTACCTGATAGAACTCGCCCACAGCTTCAGCTATCCTAAGGAAAACTTCAAAGGGAACCAGCTACTAGATGATTCGATTGGTCTTTCGCTCTTATATCTAAGCTAGACGAATGATTTGCATGTCAGTATCATTGCGGGCCTCCACCAAAGTTTCCTCTGGCTTTGCCCCGCTCAGGCATAGTTCACCATCTTTCGGGTCCCAACAGGTATGCTCTCACTTGAACCCTTCACAAAAGATCGGGGTCCACGAGGGGATCCCACCAATCAGCTTCCTTGCACCTTTCAAGTTTACTTACTCATTGACTTGCACATATGTCAAACTCCTTGGTCCGTGTTTTAAGACAGACCAAATGGGGAGCCACAAGTCGATGCTCGAAGCACACAAGTGCCAAGATATGTCTAGTCAACACATTTTGCCATCCACAATCACGATGATGACCTCTCCACGAGCATTTTGATAGCCTTGGCCTAGGCCACCATCATAATCTGCGTTAGTCAATGTCCCGAGCTGATCAGCTAATCGGCTCATACCGTTCCACATCTGACTAAGACACATTATCGACCCTCATCCACTTCTCTCCCAACAATTTCAATAACTCTTTGACTCTCTTTTCAAAGTCCTTTTCCTTTTTCCCTCACAGCACTTGTTCTCTATTGGTCTCTCCCCAGTATTTAGCCTTGGCCGAAATTTACCACCCTATTGGGGCTGTATTCCCAAATAACCCAACTCGTCAACAGTGCCTCATAGTGCGACATGGTCCGAGCATGAAAGGGCTCTCACCCTCTTTGGCGCCCTCCCTCTAAGGGACTTGGACTTGGTCTACCATTGAGGACTCTTTTCTAAACTACAATTCGTACGCTGAAGGCGACCAATTCTCATGGTGGGCTCTTCCCGGTTCACTCACTATCTCTAAGGGAATCTTTGTTAGTTTCTTTTTCTCCGCTTATTAATATGCTTAAACTCAGTAGATGCCTAACTTGAGGTCTTGCTGAGAGCATCCAGGGACGCACAAGGTAAAAAAGTTTGCCCTAGACTGAGTCGCACATGATCAGCCTCAAGCATTGCTCATCCACCATTTTATCATGGCTTGCTCAGCCATGAACTTAATTTTCAACAAACCACGAGACAGTGCTCGCAGGAAGCTAGCATACACCCTACGTAACGACTGATGTGAGACGTTTGCGTAAGGATAACGATGTGTGACACTCAAGCAGGCATGCCCTCAACCTAATGGCTTCAGACGCAACTTGCATTCAAAGACTCAATGGTTCATGGGATTCTATAATTCACACCAAGTATCACATTTCTCTATGCTCTTCATCGATGCAAGAGCTGAGATATCCGTTGCCAAGAGTCATTTTATATCATGTGTCATGACAAGACCCACAAGAAGACTGTCTCTAGGTCTCTAAGGCTTGCACCAAACAATTTCAAATTCCTTAGCACGCGAAGTGCCAGGGTTTATGTTCATTGAGAGGAAGCTAGGCAGGGCTTGACCGCCTCCAAATAGGGGGAGGTTGAGGTGTTTGAACACCCCAAGCCAAACCCAGGTGGATAAACAAATTCGCCCGTCAAGTTGATTGCGAGGCATCAACAATGATCCTTTCATAAGTTCACCTATGGAAACCTTGTTACAACTTCTCCTTCCTCTAAATGTCACAGGCAACGAACTGCCCACGTCGCCACAATCTAAACACTTCATGAAACCATTCAATTGGTAGAAATGACAGGTGGTGTGTACAAAGGGCAAGGACGTAGTCAATGCGAGTTAATGACTCGCTCTTATTGGGAATTCCTTGTTGAAGACCAACAATTGCAATGATTTATACCCATCACAATTAAATTTCAAAGATTACCCGAGCCTATCAGCCAAGGCTATAAACTCATTGAATACATTAGTATAGCGTGCATGCGGTCCAACACATCTAAGGACATCATAGACCTGTTATTGCCTCAAACTTTCGTGCCTAAAACATGAGTAAGAAAAAGACTGTCAATTCTTTCAGTTAAGGACTTGTGACCCGTCTAACACCTCAACACAGTAATGCAACCTAAGAGCCCAAGAATGTTGAAAGCCCCCAAGAAAGAGCCCTAGGAAGCACTATCGCACATCATCAGGGCTGGAACAAGCCACACTCCCAGTTTGACCACATATACGATGCCAAAAAAGTAACGTTGCATTGGGTTCCCTCGAATCTCTGCGGGATACTTGCTTTACGAACTCTTCAGCACCTCAACAATGACATTAGACGAGAGTGACTCAATCATCTAATGCCACGGGACGAGAGCGACTCAATCATCTTGTGCATCCTTGTTGCTAGTAGAAGCCACACCACAAAGTCCATAAATTTCTAAGGTTTAGTGTGATACGACCCTATGGCACCTCAACAATGACATTGAGGTGAGAGCGATTCGATCATCTGATGCCACAAGACAAGAGTGACTTGATCATCCCATGCATCATTGGTGCTAGGAATAAGCCATGCCAAAAAGCCCACAAGTTTCCGAGGGACGCACCAAAACTCAACCGAGTTCGACCAAGATTCGGCTTTGGACAAGATCAAAGCAATCATCCAAGGGCACAGGTAAAGTAAGCCACACAAGCCTAGGAATGCTTGTGTGAGCATGAGGGAAGCCCAGTGACAGCCTCGGACTAATAGTCTTAAGGGTGGTTTGGGAAGGTATTGCCCCCTTTATAGTAGGCTAATATGCCATTGCCAATTTTGTACAAGTAGATACCTTTTTTTTTTTTAGCAAACATAATATCTTCTTGTTCCGCAAAAATCAAAACTTTTTTCCAAGGGATTATTTTTTAATAAATTTTTAAAGTGACTAAAATACGTAAAATCCCAAAAAATAGAAAAAGGTATCTACAAATTGAATTTTGATGTGATTTTTTGCAGACATTCACATATTGATATAACCAATATACCCTCCAAAAATCATTGTCAAATTCAAAGGGATTGAATTTTAGTGACTTTTTTACCAAACTTAACAAAATGTAGAAAATTCTTTAAAATGGAGGATGAAGGGCTTTCACCTCCAAACCTTCCCAATGTCATTAGGGATCTAAGGGAACTTGTTCAAATTAAAAAAAGTAGGCTAAATCTCTGTTGGACATGTTGGTGTTTGGTGGTCTATGCTTGGCTTGGTGCTAGTGCTGGTCATTGTGTTGGTGCTAGTCATGGTGCTGATCTTGGTGTTGGTGCTGGTCGTGGTGCTAATTCTGGTGCTAGTGCTGGTCGTGGTGCTGATCTTGGTGCTAGTCATGGTGTTAATCTTGGTGTTGGTAATCGCGTTGATTCTGTTACTAATGCTGGTTGTGGTGCTTATCTTGGTGCTAGTCGTAGTGCTGATCCTGATACTAGTCGTGGTACGTATCCTAGTGTTGGTCTTGGTATTGATCTTTAGGTTGGTGCTGGTGCTAGTGCTAGTCGGGGTGCTGGTGCTGATCTTGGTGCTGGTGCTAATCTTGGTGCCAGTGTTGGTGCTGGTGCTGGTCATGGTACTGATCCTGGTTCTAGTCGGGTGTTAATCCTAGTGCTGGTCATGGTGTTGGTGCTGATCCTAGTGCTAGTCATGGTACTGATCCTAATGTTGATGCTGGTGGTGTTGATCTTAGTGCTAGCCATGGTGTTGATCCTAGTGTTGGTCATGTTGTTGATCCTAGTGCTAGTCAAAGTGTTCGTGCTGGTGTTGATCCTGGTCATGGTACTGGTGCTGATCTTAGTGCCAATGCTGGTGTTGATGTTAGTTGTGATGCTGGTCGTGGTGCTGATCTTGATGCTGGTTATGGTGCTGATCGTAGTGCTAGTTATGGAGTTGGTGCTGATCTTGGTGCTGGTCCTAGCGTTGATACCAGTGGTGCTAATCCTAGTGCTAGCTGTGGTGTTGTTGTTGATGTTGGTCGTGGTACTGGTTGTGGTGCTGATCTTAGTGCTAGTCCTAATCAAGCCAAGCAACAAGTCAGGCACCACTTAGGCACCAAGCCAGGCACCGCCAAGCACCAAGTCGAGCACCACTTAGGCACCACCAAGCACCAAGTCAGGCACCACTTAGGCACCGAGTCAAGAACCATTTAGAACACCACTTAGGCACCGAGCCAAACACCGCTTAAGCACTACCAAGCACCAAGTTAGGTACCACTTAGGCATCGCCAAGCACCAAGTTAGGCATTGCTTAGGCACCACCAAGCACCGAGTCAAGCACCACTTAGGGGAAAATTCAAACACTAGTTAGGCACTGCCAAGCACCGAGTCAAGAAATGCTTAAACACAGCCAACCAACAACTCGAGTACCGCTTAGGCACCACCATGCACCAAGTCAATCACCGCTTAGGCACCGAGTCAAGCACCACTTAGGCATCAAGTCAAGCACCAATCACCTACCAAATCAAGCATCGCTTAGGCACCAAGTCAAGCACCAATCACCCACTGAGTCACACACCAATTAGGCACCAAGTCAAGCACCATGTAGGCACTGCCAAGCACAGAGTCAAACACCACATAGGCACTGAGTCAAGCACTACATAGGAACTAAGTCAAACACTAAATAGGCACTGAGTCGAGGACAAAGTCAAGCAACGCATAAGCACCGAGTCAACCACCACAAAGGCACCAAGTCAAGCACCAACTCAAGCAATGCATAGGCCCCAAGTCAAGCACTGCATAGGCACCGAGTCAAGCACCAATCAGGCAACATATAGGTATTGAGTCAAGTACCGCTTAGGCACCGAGTCAAGCACTAAGTTGAGCAATGCATAGGCATCAAGTCAAGCACCGCTTAGGCACCGAGTCAAGCACCGCTTAAGCACAACGTCAAGCACCGCATAAACACCACTAAGCACGGAGTCAGGCACCATATAAGCACCGAGTCAAGCACTGCTTAGGCATCACTAAGCACCAAGTCAAGCATCACTTAGTCACCAAGCCAAGCACCCACCAAGCATCGCTTAGGCACCAAGCCAAAGACCCACCAATAAGTAAAGCACCGCTTAGGCAGTAAACCAAGCACCGATTAATAAGCCAAGCACCATGTAGGCACCAAACCCTCTCAAGGCATCAAGCCAAGTGTACCATACTCGATCAAGCACCAACAACACGTGACATAGGCATCATGATTTAGGCACCAAACTCATTCAAGCACCAACAACATATGACTTAGGCATCATTACTTGTGCACTAAACCTTTTTAGGCATCATGCCCAAAGCACCAAACTCGCTCAGGCATCGACAACACATGACTTAGGCATCATTACTAATGCATCAAACCCACTCAGGCACTAACAACATGTGACTTAAGCATCATTAGTTGTGCACCAAACCCTCTCATACATCAAGCCAAGTGCATCAAACCTGCTCAGGCACCGACAACACGTAACCTAAGCATCATTATTTGTACACCAAACCCTCTCAGGCATCAAGCCAATTGTACCAAACCCGCTCAAGAACCAACGACACTTGACTTATGCATCATTACTTGTGCATCAAACCCTCTTAGGAACCATGAATTGTGCACCAAAGTCGCTTAAGCACCAACATCATGTGACATAAGCATCATGACTTGGTCACTAAACCCCTTTAGGCATCATGACCTTGTGCACCAACACTGCTTAGGAAAGTAGGCACTATATTGACTTGGGCAACATGACTTAGGCACTAAACCGGCTGGGGTACAGCATCACACAGCACTAAATGGTGTGTCAAAGAATAGTAACTTCTTTTTGTAAATCATAGAAATTTTTGATGAATTTTGGGTGAGGGGGAGGGATGAATCAAAGCGACAAGGGCGAAATCTCAATGGATTGTGGTAGCTAAGATCATGGTAGCTAAGCCACTGTGCCACTTACAATATCTATCACATATTTAAGTCATCTACAAAGGATTCTACCCGTCACTCAAGGGGAATTGCACTTTAAGAAGTCTCATAGGACTAATCCACCTTACGAGGTTCACCAGTGGCACGTGCCTTTGGGGGGTCAAGGTCCCCTACTACTGGTCAGTAAATAGATGATGGGCGCACGCATCACTTTTAGCCCAGATTCTGACTTAGAGGCGATCAATCATAATCCAATGCACTGTAGCTTCACACCATTGGTTTTTCAACCAAGCACGATAACTAATTGTGCGAATCAATAGTTCCTCTTGTACTAGGTTGAATTACTATTACAATACTGTCATTAGTAGGATAAAACTAACCTGTTGCACGACGGTCTAAACCCTATTCACGGTCCCTATTGGTGGGTGAACAAGCCAACACTTGGTGAATGCTACTTCACAATGATAGGAAGAGCCGACATTGAAGGATCAAAAAGCAACGTCACTATGAACGTTTGGCTACCACAAGCCAATTAATAACACCTCTAACTTCAAATTCCAAAGGATTAAAGGATCGATAAGCCACACTTTCACAATTCATATTCGTACTGGAAATCAGAATCAAACGAGCTTTTACCCTTTTGTTCCACATAAAATTTCTTTTCTCATTAAGCTTATCTTAGGACACCTGTGTTATCTTTTAATAGATGTGTTGCCCTAGCCAAACTCCCCACCTAACAATGTCTTGCACTTGGATCGACTGGCCAATGCCTAATTTAGGTCCAAAAAGAGGGGTAGTGCCCCACTTTTTATTCATAGAATAAGTAAAATAATGTTAAAAGTGGTAGTATTTCACTTTCGTTGTTTCCAGTTCCTATGTATCCTATACCTCTCAAGTCATTTCACAAAATCATACTAGAGTCAAGCTCAACAGGGTCTTCTTTCCCTGCTAATTCTGCCAAGCTCGTTCCCCTGGCTGTGGTTTCACTGGATAGTAGATAGAGAGAGTGGGAATCTCATTAATCCATTTATGTGCATCATTAATTGGATGACGAGGCATTTGGCTACCTTAAGAGAGTCATTGTTACTCCCGCTATTTACCTATGCTTGGTTCAATTTCTTCACTTTGACATGCAAAGCACTAAGCAGAAATCACATTGCATTAGCATCTACAAGGACCATTGCAATGCTTTGTTTTAATTAAATAGTTGGATTTCCCTTGTCCATACCAGTTCTAAGTCAACTGTTTGAAACCCGGGCAAGAGGCCCTGGAAGGCTCATTCCCAATCTGTCCTCTAATATGCACGTGACAACTCACTCTTACTGCGGGAGTAGCTCGAGCAGTCCACTGACAACTGACTGGTTTTATAACTAGGACCCCCGTGCCCAGCCTTCAAAGCCAATCCTTTTCCCAAGGTTACAAATCCATTTTGCTGACTTCCCTTGCCTACATTGTTCCATTGACCAAAAGCTGTTAACCTTGGAGATTTGATGTTGTTATGACTAGGACTATAAGGGCCGCTTGGGGCACACCAAACACGCAACGTATGGTGCTCTTTTAGCCGCTGGACCCTACCTCAGGCTGAGTTGTTTCCAGGGTAGTAGGTTGTTAAATAGAAAAGATAATTCTTTTTGGGGCCCTCATCGATGTCTTCGAACTCCCTAACGTTGCTGTTAGCAACCAAGTCATGGTTTAGGAATTTTAACCTGATTCTCTTTCGATGGACGCGCTTAGAGTGCTATCAAATAAGGCTTCCCCCATCCCTTTGGATCGACTAACCCATATGTAAGTGTTGTTCACATGGAACCTTTCACTTCTTTGGCCTTCAAAGTTTTCATTTGAATATTTGCTACTACCACCAAGATTTGCACCGACAACCACTCCATGCTACGCTTGCTCCTTGGGTTTTGCAACAACTGTTGTGCCCTCCTTCTTATCAAGGCCTGGCCCTTACCATGACGACCAAGTATAGGTCTTGCACTTTAGCACCATCCATTTTCATGGCTAGTCGATTCCACAGATTAGTTATTACAAGCCTTTAGCAGATTTTGACTCCATGACCACCATCTTGTTGTCTTAATCGACCAACACCCTTTGTGGGTCTAGGTTAGAGCATAATTTGGCACCGTAACCTAGCTTTCGATTCATCCTGCATCGCCAGTTCTACTTACCAAAAATGACCCACTTGGAGCTCTCAATTTCGTGGCGTGGCTCAATGGAGCAGTCGTGGTGTCCTATCTATTTAAAGGTTGAGAATAGGTCGAGGGCGTTGCACCCTCGATGCCTCTATTATTGGCTTTATCTAATAGAACTCACCCGCAAGCTCCAACTATCCTTAGGGAAACTTTGGAAGGAACCAGCTACTAGACGGTTCGATTAGTCTTTTACCATTATACCCAAGTTAGACGAGTGATTTGCATGTCAATATTGCTATGGGCCTCCACCAGAGTTTCCTCTGGCTTTGCCTTGCTAGGCATAGTTCACCATCTTTCAAGTCTCAATAGATAAGCTCTCACTCGAACCCTTCACAAAAGATCAAGGTTGATCGCCGGTGCAATCCACGAAGGGATCTTACAAATTAACTTCCTTGCACCTTACGGGTTTACTCGCCTGTTAACTAGCACACATGTCAAACTCCTTGGTTCGTGTTTGAAGACAAGCCAAATAGGGAGCCCACAGGCTGACGCCCAGAGCATGCAAGTGCCGAGGTATGCTGGATCGGCGCGTGCTACCAACCACAATCATGAAGATGATGTCTCCATGAGCATTTCGACAACCCAGGCTTGGGAGACCATCACAATCTGTGTTGGTCATTATCCTAAGTTGATTGGCAAACTAGCTTACACTGCTCCACATCTGACCGAGACACATTGTCGGCCACTATCCGCTTCCCTCTGGATAATTTCAAGCACTCTTTGACTCTCTTTTTAAATTCCTTTTCATCTGTCCCTTGCAATACTTGTTCGTTACCTGTTTCTCGCCAGTATTTAGCATTGAATAGAATTTATAGCCCGATTAGGACTGCATTCCCAAACAACTCACCTCACCCATAGCGTCTCGTGAACCTCCAGGCACAATGGGGCTCGCATCCTCTATGGCACCCCTTCCAGCAGAATTGGACCTAGTTTGCCATTAAGGATGCTTCTCCAAACTACAGTTTGGACGTCGAAGGTGACCGATTCTCATAGTGGGCTCTTCCTGGTTTGCTCGCTATTACTAAGGGAATCCTTATTAGTTTCTTTTCCTTCGCTTATTGATGTGCTTAAACTCAATGGGTAGCCTCGCCTGACCTGCGGTCTTGCTGAGAGCATATAGGGACGCACAGGGGTCAAAGAGTCTGCTCCAGACTGAGTCACATATGATTGGTCTTAAGCATTGCTCGTTCATCATTTTATCATGGCTCACTCAGCCACGACCTCAGTTTTCAACTAACCACGAGACGGTGCTCGCGGAAAGCTAGCATACACACTACGCAACGACTGACATGAGATGTTTGCATGAGGGTAACAATGTGTGACACCCAAGTAGGCATGCCTTCAGCCTAATGGCTTCAAGCGCAACTTACATTCAAAGACTCAATGGTTCATAGGATTCTGCAATTCACACTAAGTATCGCATTTCGCTATGTTCTTCATCAATGCAAGGGCCAACATATCCATTGCTAAGAGTCATTTTATATCGTGTGTCATGACAAGACCTACATGAACACCGTCTCTGGCTCCCCGGGACTTGCACCGAACAATTTTAAATTCCTTTGCTCGCAAAGCGCCAGGTTTTGTGTTCATTGAGAAGAAGCTAAGCAAGGCGTGATCACCTCCCAACAGAAGGAGGTTAAGGTGTTGAACTTCCCAAGACAAACTTCTAATGCCTGGCTGCTTTCAAGATCTATGACTGTCCCCACAAACCAACACAAGACTTCTCAGCGTGTTTTGTCCTCACTTACACACTTCCTGAGAAACTTCCCAATAGGTCACCCATTTCTAAATTGCTCCAAGTCAAGCACGCTTAATTGTGGAGTTCTTAAATGATGGGCTATCGAAAAGTATATGCATCGTGTTGGTATAGGTAGCACTTATTAATTCCTTTAAGCTATCCTTAACTGTATAGTCCCATACCTGCACAACCTCTAGATCCCTCTCATTCTGGTGTGTATTCGATTCATTCATGTGTCCCTCCTACTAGAAACCTACCAAGAGCCGCTCCTTGTCCGTGCTTTATCTTTTTTGCACCAGCAATCACTTCTCGCCCTCGTCAGCGCCTAGGATGTTACAAAACCTTGCTGGATAAACAAATTCATCAACCAAGTTGATTACGAGCCATCAAAAATGATCCTTCTACAAGTTCACATACGGAAACCTTGTTACGACTTCTTCTTCCTCTAAATGACAAGGTTTAGTGGACTTCTTACAACGTCGCGGGCAACGAACCACCCATGTCACCGCAATCCAAACACTTCACTGGACCATTTAATCGGTAGAAGCAACAGGCATTGTGTACAAAAGGTAGGGATGTAGTCAACACAAGCAGATGACTCGCACTTACTAGGAATCCCTCATTGGAGACCAACAATTGCAATGATCTATCCCCATCACGATGAAATTTCAAAGATTACCCGAGTTTGTTGTTTAAGGCTATAGACTCGTTGAATACATCAATGTAGCACGCATGTAACCTAGAACATCTAAGGGCACCAAACCCTCTTGAGCATCATTATTTGTGCACCAAACTTGCTTAAGCACCAGCAACACGTGACTTAGGCATCATTACTTGTGCACCAAACCTGTTAGGCACTAACAACATGTGACTTAGGTGTCATTACTTATGCACCAAACCCTTTCAAGCATCAACCAAGAGCACCAAACCTACTTAGGCACCGACAACACGTGACTTAGGCATCATTACTTGTGCACCAAACCCTCTCAGGCATCAAGCCAAGAGAACTAAACTCACCCAGGCACCAACAGCACATAAGTTAGGCATCATTACTTGTGCACCAAACCCTTTCAGGCATCAAGCCAAGAGTACCAACCCGCTCAAGCACCAACAACGCGTGAGTTAGGCATTATTACTTGTGCACGAAACCCACTCAGGCTTCAAGTTAAGAGCACCAAATCCTTTCAAGCACCGACAACATGTAGCTTAGGCATCATTACTTGTGCACCACGAGCATTTCGACAGCCCAGGCTTGGGACACCAAAATAAGACATTAGATGCATCAAAATACTATTATTCCTCCATTTTCAATAACAATCTCTATCCAATTTCTTTTCTAAAAACTTATGTAACATGAAAACCATCTCATCCACATAAAGTTGACTATCAACATCCTTTTCATCATTGGTTCCTAGTCAGAGTTGTCTATCAACATTGATACCTTCACTAGAACACTCATTGAACCATCCTGCTACTATAGTGGGTGATTCTTAGTATCCTTGGCAATCTTAGTGTCTTCTAGCACTACCATAATATTGAATGTTGATGGAACAAAAGTATATGAACTTACTAGCACATAAAATGGACAATGGATTTGCGAAGATGAGATAATAATGGAATTTGAGTTGCTGGCCGAAAATGCACCAAGTGGATTTCCAAATTTCCACCTTTTTGGGTTTCATCTCTAGTTTGATGCTTAGTTTCCTCCCCTCTTCAATTGCAATTTTCCATTAGCATCCTTTATCCTTATCTTATCACTAGGTACAAAGTCAGACCCAACCTAAAAACTTTGTTGATCAATTTGGTTGGTTTGACCTAATTTACGTAGGCCTATTCTAGAGCTTTGTGTCCTCCACTCCTCCCCAATATCTTCTGAGCCAATCCAAGCTACATTTAATTGAGGCACCCCCAACTTGAAATGGATTTGAAGGCTTGATCCAATTCCCAAAAACATTTGAGATTAAAACAGTGTTTTACATGACTCTTCATAATCAACGACATCACCCATGGTTGATGACATTGGACCGTGACTCTAAACTTGTTTTTGGTTTGCTCTTGATCAATGTGATTTTCAACTGGTTATCCAACCAAAGAAAGATATTGCAATACTCTTAAGAAATTTGTTGTGTTGCCAAAGTTGTCTCTCCAATTTATTTAAGAATTGTTGATCTTGTCATAAGTGGAAAAGGATGATTTTCGAAATTCCTCCAGTCTATCCAATGCTTAGAATCAACCTATATGAGTTTTATCTTCAACTTTAACTTCAGTGGGTTTAGACTTCTTTATAGGATAGATAAGGACCTTTCCTTTCTTTTTCTAGACACAACGGTGCCATTATCTTCCCAGTTGCTAATGGTAGAATTGTATTTCGTTTGCTTGTGGGTTATGCCCTTTCCAAAAACAGAATTCCTGGTATTATTGCTTTATTGGCCTCTACCCTATTCTTATTGACTTGGATAATTGATTTTGCCAAGTTTCCTTCTTCACCTTAATCAATTGATTACCATTTCTTTAATCTAATCAAAGTCTCAAACTCTGTTTCTACACCATAACTTTGACATCTGTGATCTCTTCCTCATTATTAACGTCAATGATTGTGTTTTCTTTAAACTCTATAATGACTTTGGATATTTCTTCATTTTTGACTTATCTGTACCAATCCTTGTTCATGATCGTTTTAAACTCCTCGTTAAAAGTTAGTGTCTCTCTCATACAACATCCTAGCGAGCAAAAGCTGCAGCTATTGAATCCTCCATGTCTTTGATTATTGCAAGGGCAACCATGTTCATGATCTGAAATTTTGTATTGATCTCCCATGGATCCAATAGTTTGGATCAAATGGTAAAATATCAAGATAAAAAACCAATGTATAAGTGTTAATTAATTCAAAAGAACTGAAACATAGCACTTAAAAGCAAAAATGGAAACATAGCAGAAGCTCCTAGACTCACTTTACCAAAGCTAACGCTTCTCAAGGAACAATCCCTACCCAAAATCTAAAAACATATCACACAAAAAACTGAATTCCCCTTGATTGCCTCTCAGGAAATTGGTTTCATTAAGCATTCAATTCTCTTGATCACCTCTCTATGATCTTTCCTTATATAAACTTTAGTGATAGGTGGTTTCTTAACAAAATCTTCCTAATAATTTGATTTTGATTCCATTAATTGGTCCAACCTTTTGTTTTATTTCTTGTTGATGATTAATATTTGACGAATAAAGCTATCTCAAATAGTTAATTATCTGTCTTGACATATTTGTGGTTTGTTTCATGATAGTTATAGTTTTTTTCATATTCAAGCTAAATATTGTTTGACCAATTTTGTCTTAGACTTTGTTTATAGTTGTGAATGGCCATAATAAATGACCTCAGGATGAAAACATACAAGCCAATGTCCTAGAAATAATTAGATCAAATATTCAATCCACATACTTTAAGTGCTTAGCTGACCCAACTACAAAACTTGATATAAAACTTCCAATCTTGGTTATGAATCTAAAGAAGTAGAAGAATTTCACATTTGGGATTCAAGTTTGGATGATAAGAATGTTAGACAACGATTTTGAGCTTCAAATTTTTGAGTACTTAAGTCTGTCATGTTTGTGTGCCTCATGGATTTGTCCACAACTTATAGATGTTTAATTTCTTTCATATGTATTTTGTGCATGAGTGCTCGCGTCTACCTAATATAAAGAACTTGATTTTTTGAACAATAACATTGTGGCATGATTTTTCTTTTGGGTCATTGTATTTTATAATTAAATAGTCTTAGAAGAATCTTGGTGACATTCCTCAAGTTGATGATGAAAGATTGTGTATCCTTTCATCTATTTTTATTTTTTTTTGTAAAGGTCTACGTGAGTGTAAATTCACAAATTTCATCTTCTATTTGATGTATTAGTTTGAATGTTTGTAATTGCTTTGGGATTAAATGACATCAATTATATTTGTTCCATTAAGTGATATCTACTCATTGGTCATTTGGTATTAATATTAATTAGCTATGTTAATAGGAAATCAAACAAAACTAATCTTAACAAATTTACTTTTAAATTTTGGCATGTTCAATTTGCTACTAAATAGACATTGTCTGTGAGAATTATGTGGAGACAATCAAGCTCTCTATTGTTTGAGATAGGAATTGGAATTGTCTTATTTGTTCTACATACTTCAAAAGGAAGTACAAGGGAAATTAAAACCATTCTATTTGACTAAAGTGTTTTTGAGTTACTCAATGATTGAAAATCTATCGCATCATACAATCTTTTCATTTTTAAATCACCAAAAGGCTAGGGGTATATTTGTGGTAGAATAGTTCTTATTGTCAAGCAATGTCATTTTTGAGGTGCACTTTGGTGTTTATAAAAAGAAAAAGAAAAGGAATACTATGACTTTTTGCTAAAACAAAAAGTCTTAATATTTTTTTTAGAAATACAGTGATGTAATTCTCTTTGAAATATGTCAATATGCATTACAAATGATTTATTGTTCTCTTATTTTCATGTTATAATATGTTCTCACTTGAGTAAAGCACTACATTTGCACTGTGTCACTGAGAAATATTGGATGAGGGGTGGAATCAAATCTAGCTTAACTTAGCTGATTTCACCAAGAAAGTACATGGTACTAATTATGTGGAGACACTAAGTTCAGGTCCATGCTTTGTTGCCTGAGAAGGATATACTTCGCACATGGAACTAATTGTGTGGAGACACTACAAGTTCAAGTCCATGCAAATTGTTGCTGAGAAGGATATACTTCTCCGATGGCCTCTACTTTAAAGAACTCCTACCAGAGTTCACATTGTACCTTCTGATGCTGGTTAAAGATTCTTGCATATAGTCTCATCTTGCTTTATTTTTTTTTCAGGAAAAAATCTCACCTTGTGCTTGTCATCTTGTAGAAATCCTGAAATTGTTGTGGGAGGATGAAATTGGAGCCATAAGAGAGTTAGATGTTTTTCATATGTATGCTGTGTGTAATTTTAGTTCCTGGCTTCTTGTTCTAAACGTGTATCTATGCTATGCTAAAATTAATAGGAACTTTTGCAATTGCTTGCTCTAATCACATTAAGTTGTAGGATGTTGTTATGCTTGTCTTTATAACATTGGGAGTCAATTTTGATAATGATTTGTGCTTTTACATGATAATGTCTAATCGAAGAAGGATGATAATGTTTTAATGCATTACATTAATAGTGTATATGCTTATATCATATTATCCCTTGAAGATTACTTAACCAGTAATAAATTGATGAGAAGATATGTTTTTTATTTTGGGTTAAGGTCGGGGACGGTTAATTATAATGTGGTATATGCAATCTCCCCCCCCCCCCCCCCCCCCCCCCCCTTTTTCCTTGTGATTGACTCTTCATTTTAATTTCACACTAGAACATGTGGTGAATATTTACCATCTTGGTGAAGTACTAGCAATTGTTGTTAGCATTATGCATCATCATGTCCAATTGATGCAAAATAATCTCTTATTTAATTTAATGTAATGTTTTGACCCAATTCTTTTTTTTTTTTTTTTTTTTTGAGTTTCCTTCTTTAAGAGACAAGTTGGAATAAATACAAGCAATTGGGTGAATATTTACCATATTGGTGAACTACAAGCAATCAATGTCACATTATACATCATCATGTCCAATAAATGCAAAATAATCTCTTATTTAACTTAATGTAATGTTTTGACCCAGTGTTTCTTTCTTTTTTTGAGTTTTCCTTCTTCGAAAGACAAGTTGGGATAAATATAACTTTAGATAAATTTTAAAAAAAATAAAAGTTTTTACATTTAAAAAGAAGTTGAAAAACAATAGGTTAAATATTACTTAGATACTTTTATATTGTCCAACCAAAGAACACACAAAGTTAAAAGATCTAATTTGGTTATTTCTAGGTTTAATTGTACTTTTTGTCCTCAAGCTTTACAATCTACTGAATTTTGTCCTCAAAGTTTTACAATCTCGTAAATTTTGCTCCCAAATAATTATTTCTAAAATTTTACCTCCCAATTTATAAAAAATCACGAATTTTCCCCTCACATAGAAAATTGTGGCGATTTAAAGTGTCTAACCGAGACACTTCGAGGGACAAAAGTAAAACCCTTTTAAACTTAATGGATCAAAGTGAAGTCGAAATTCAAATAAGGGACCAAATTCTATTTTAGTCTGAATTTGTTTATGCTATTAAAAGTTCTTTTAATAAATTTTAGGAACTCAACTACAAAAAATAATATAATTACTAGGATTTAATTAAATTTTTTTGTAAATTATAAATTTAAAAATTATTAAAAGTATGAGAACCTAGTAAAAATATTCAAATTATAAAGACTTATTGAAAAAGTTTTATATAATCATAAGAATCAATAAAATAATTTAACTTAATGTTGAACGTGTGCACAAATGTTTTATTTGCTTATTTATGATAGAAGATATGTGTCACTTTTTTTTCTCTTCATTCAAGAAAAGGGTAAAAAAAATAACAAGAGAAACAATGATCCTTCTAAGTTCAACACTCAATGTTGAAAACATAAATAATTTAGCACTACAAAAATTGAGAGTTTTGAGGGTTGCAATATTAGCCAGTCATATGCATATTTTAGAATCAATGTGATTAAATGAAAGATCAAGGATTTCAATGAATGAAAGATTACATTCATATAGAATTTTGCTCATCTAAAATTAAGACGGAAAAAGATGAAAACTAGTTATAACTTGCGGTAAATTCACACTAGTTATAAGAATATTTTAGCTTTGATTCTTTGGATAAATGACGTGATGCTAATAATGAAATACATTTCTTTTGAGTTTAAGTTTTAGACTTTCATAATACAACAAATTAAATTTAATATTACTCAATATGCACCTCCACAGTTAGATGTAAAATTAAAAGTTTAAAATCACTTTAACTATATTAAAACCTTTTTAATACAAAAGAAGAAATATTTCTTTAGAAGTCAACTATTTAAATTATTGAACAATATATAAAAAAACTAGTCATCAATGACACATTGAGTTCTCGTAAAACATTTGAAACAAAATTTAATTGTGAAATATTTTGTCCAATAAATGAATAACTAAGGGGTCTACAAACCACAAAGCAAATATAAATTTAGAGAATAATTATTTAGTAATTTCCTAGATTCACGTAGCAGGAGAATCCTATAGAAGTTTCAATGTGATAATTAATGAGAAGTAGAATCAGAATCAAAATGAACATCAAAATCAAACCGGGGATATTTAATGTGAGCACTCCTTGCCCAGTCTTCACTCTGGTTTCCGGTAACGCTGTGGAGCAACGGACAGTTCTGAATTACCAACCTTGAAATGGATTTGGGCAGGCCCTCCTCTGGTGAGCATTGGAGGCTAGGGCAGTCTTCAAGAACCAATTCCTGGAGAGAGGAGAGGTGGCTGAGACCCTCTGGTAAGCATTGGAGGCTGGGGCAGTCTTAAGAAACATTTTCTTGAGAGAGGAGAGGTGGCAGAGACCCTTTGGTAAGCATTGGAGGCTGGGGAAGTCTTGAATAACCAATTCGTCGAGAGAGGAGAGGTGGCAGAGACCTTCTGGTAAGCATTCGAGGCTGCGGCAGCCAAGAAGAGACAATTTCTTGAGAGACGAGAGGTGACAGAGGCCTTTTGGTAAGCATAGGAGACTGGGGCAGTCATCAAGATGCAATCTGTTGAGAGAGGAGAGGTCGCAGAGACCCTCTGGCAAGCATTGGAGCCTGGGGCATTTACGAAGATCTAATGACTCAAGAGAGGAGAGGTGACAGAGACCCTCTGGTAAGCATTGGAGGCTGGGGCAATCATCAAGAAACAATCTGTTCAGAGAGGAGAGGTGGCAGAGACCCTCTGGCAAGCATTGGAGCCTTGGGCATTTACGAAGATCTAATGACTCAAGAGAGGAGAGGTGACAGAGACCCTCTGGTAAGCATTGGAGGCTGGGGCAATCATCAAGAAACAATCTGTTGAGAGAGGAGAGGTGGCAGAGACCCTCTGGTAAGCATACGAGGCTGGGGCAGCTAATAAGATGCAATGACTTGAGAGAGGAGAGGTGGCAGAGACCCTCTGGTAAGCATTGGAGGCTGGGGCAGCTACTAAGATGCAATGACTTGAGAGAGGAGAGGTGGCAGAGACCCTCTGACAAGCATTGGAGGCTGGGGCAGCTACTAAGATGCAATGACTTGAGAAAGGAGAGGTAGCAGAGATCCTCTGGTAAGCATTGGAGGCTGAGGCAGCTACTAAGATGTAATGACTTGAGAGAGGAGAGGTGGCAGAGACCCTTGTAGTCCAGTTCTTTAAGATTGGACAACTATAGATGTGTAGGGAAGTAAGAGAGAGTGGCAGCAAACCTTCATCAGGAAAAGACTCCATGTCCAGTTCTCCAATATGCAAGGTTTGCAGAGAGGGATTGTCTCCCAAAGCCCCTTTCATTGAGGCGAGAAGTCTGGAGCAATTACTGAGTAGCATGTCTATTATATTTGATGGCAAACCTCCGTCAAGGGACAACTCCACTTTTGGACAATGCGTTATCGATAGATGATGAAGAGATGGAAGGTGGATATGCATACGTTCAGGCAATGATTCTAATTGAGGGCACTCCCAGATATACAGATTCATGAGATGATTATGAGCGCGTTCCTGTGAAATCATCTGTAGAGTACGACACCCCCTGAGATGAAGCCACCTGAGCGTTGGGAACAAATCTAGTGGCAAGGTCGTTAGAGAGTCACAGCCACCATTGATCCACAACTCTACAAGGAAATCATAGCAACCACTCATGGGAATATTCATATTCGGGCAAGAACAAACATTCAAATTTTTAAGAGAAGTATAAGATATCATTTGCCCAATCAATTTGCCCAACCAAGCTTCCATGTTGTCTCCCTCAATGTTGAAAAATTTCCCATCAAAATTCAGGCGTCCATGATCCCCTAGAAGTTGTTTGCAGTGACCAATATGTAGTGTCTTTAAATTATGAATTTGCTCTGGCAGGTGCCCTTTTAGCTTGGGACAATGGTTTACAGAAAGATGTTGAAGGCGTGGAAAAGCACCTGTCACAGCTTGACATTCCCATTCCTCCCATTCCTTCATATAGGAGATCTTCAATGTTTCCAAGGATGTAAATGAAGAAGAGCTATTTCCATAAAAATCAGCATCAATACATGATATCCATCAAGGTGGGAAATCGTGAGGTCCTTGAGAAATGGCAAAAGTCCAAGGGAAGGCAAACATTGGCAAGATCGACAGTCTTCCAACCATAAGGACACAAAATTCCATAATGAATTATCAGATAACCAACGTGGAAATTGTTTACCACCATAGTTTCTGATTGACAACTTCTTCAAGTGTTTGGAAGGTTGTAGATTCTCAATTACATGTACATCCCTTTCTTTTGTTGAGTCATCAGGGTTCCAGTCCTTGTCCCATTGTAATTTTAGCCCCACAAGGTGTGTTTTATTCTTCAAATCTGCTTCTAATGCATCCGAGGGATTCTCAATATTCTGCAAGTCCCCAATTGTTAGACTTCCATGAAGATTGAGTTTTCCTAATTGCTGAATACTGATCTCCTTACTTTTGCCAACATAAAACGAACTCAATACTTGAAGATTCTTCAGTTTTTCCAAATATGCTGGTACCTTTCTCACTCCAGTATTTTGAAACTCAAGGTGACACAAATTGGTTAGTTGATGCAAATTCGAGGGCAGCTCCTTTAAATTATGACAATGGTTCAGCTTCAGTATTTGCAAGTTGTAGAGTGAACATGTTGATTCAGGTAGTTCTTTTATGCGAGAAGTGGAGAGGTCTAATGAACGGAGATGTTTAAGATTGCTTACAGAATTAGGCACCTCTGTAACGTTACTACGACAAGACAAAGATAAGACACGTAAGACCTTAAACTAGGAGAACAAATCATCTATCGAGATCTTCCAATGCCACCAAGAACCACAAGGATCACATTTCATTTGCCGTTCTGTTATCATAAATGTATGTAACCCTTCAGCATAATGTAAACTCCCAAACCCATCAAATTTTTGAACATGATCGGTTGCAACTGAAAAATGACGGGTTGTCTTAGGGATACCTTTTGCTGTATCAACTCCCAACCTGAAACAAATGTCCTCACCAACATATTTTGCCAAATCATTTAGAAGGTCATGCATGACAAAATACGTTCCCTCTATGTTGCTCGATTGTTGCTGAAAGAAGGACGTCGATAATAGATCATTAAAGTACTGTTCACCAACTTCCTCTGGACTCTTACTCTGTTGACGACATTGTAGAAAATTTTCAGCCATCCACAACTGAATTAAACACTCCTTGTCAAACATATAATCTTTAGGGAACAAGGCACAATAAGCAAAACATCTCTTGAGATGGGAAGGAAGGTGATGATAGCTCAGTGCTAAAGCAGGGACAATATTACCATCCGCTAATTCCCATATCCCGCTTTTCAATACACTTTCCCATTCTAAAACAGATGATTTGTTGTGTAATAGACTTCCCATTGTTTTCAAGGCTAGGGGAAGTCCTTTACATTTTTCAACTATCTTCATACCAATCTCCTTGCAATCTGGAATTGGTTGAGGATTATCATCTTGGAATGCATGTTGAGCGAACAACTGCCAGCAATAATTTTCTCGTAGTTGCTCCAAGTGGTGTTCTTTTGACCTCATGGTAGAAGCAACTTTCTTGCTCCGTGTCGTAACAAGGATCCTACTTCCCAGAGCCCCAAAATTACTTAGAGGAGTCAGCACAGCTTCCCATTCCTCTCGTTTTTCGTTCCAAACGTCATCCAAAACAAGAAGAAATTTCTTCCCTGTCAGTTTTTCTTCCAATCTTTGGTGAACCATCTGTAGGTTTCTACTATCATCAGTTGACTTAGTGATGGCCTCAAGAATTGTTCTTGTTAGGTTGAAAACTTCAAAATCATCTGAAACACAGACCCAAGCTTTGATATCAAATTTACCTTCTATCCTTGGGTCATTGTATACATGTTGGGCAAGTGTGGTCTTACCCACCCCACCCATGCCGAGAATAGAAAGTATCGATAGCTTGTTACGATTGTCAGTGTCAGATGTAAGCCAATCAAAGATCATTTTTTTGTCATCATCTCTGCCATAAATAACACTTTCAACCACGAAAGATGTTGATGGCAATTTCTGTGACACTGTACTACCCGATCCTGATCCAACCCCAACACCACTAGCTTCTTTCAAACCTAGATAACCACTTCGGCTTGCAAGATCTTCTAGGTCCTCAAGGACTTGTTCCATCCTTGATTCAATTTCCTTTTCAAAGGAACTGACAGAAAAAGATTTGAGGAAATTGCTCACCTTGTTAGCAGTAGTCTGGGATTCAACCTCCACTTTGCATTTGTAGAGTTCGTAGTCTATTTCATCCAAGAGATCCTCTGCTTCAAACACGACATCTTTGGCCATAAGAAGCCAGTCTCTCACACGTCGATCTCTGAACTGCTTTTGTTCTGCATCATCAGCCAGAGCGTCGATGAATAGCAGCTTCAACTTCAAGTTGGTCAGCAGCGTCTTAATGAGTTTTCTTCCACGAAATAAGTCACGAAAACGAGAAGCCAAGCTGTCAATTGTCATCTGAACGAAAGTAGAAACAAGAGCACCAGTAACCAATTCTGTTGCCATGGTAGGAAAGGGAGTGGATGAATGAGAATGAGTAATTTGAAGTGCAGCTATGCAAAAGACTAAGTGCAGGGCAGGGTTAATATTTTGATCAAATGAGTAATAAGCTATTTCATGAATGATGGCTTTATTTGATGGCCACTCAACCAATAACTGCTGAGTTTTTCCGACAACACAAACAATGACAGCTGTATTCCAAGACTTGTGTTGTGTGTGTCACGTCTTTATTATTTTATTAGTGCACGTCTACCTACGCATTCATTAACTTGTCAAAACTTATCATATTATTATGCGTGATTATGCTGTTATAATTAGGAAACAACATAGAAAGAAAAGGGATCTTATTTCTTAAATAGTTGTCCTGTGCATTTTCAATCAATACTAAAACAGAATAAATTAAATAAAATAACTCACTTGTAACAACTGAATTGGTGTATTTCCCAAATTTCCAACTGCATGCTTGGATATTCTCTTACTTGACAGGATTACAGGTCAGCTTTTCTTAACCAAATACAATATATGCATGCAAATTATTTGATGTATTAACATCCTTGCTTAATTTATTCCCTTAATTGATTATAATGAAATATTTAAGCAAGTTTGGTACGTTTAGTCTGTTAGTATATTTAAATATGTTTAATCAAGATTTAGTATATCTATAGAATGGTATTAGTTGGTAGCTCTTTACATATGTCTGATCTCGATTAATAAAGTCATGATTGTTGGATGAAAATACATGCCGAGTACGTAAGTGAGTTGAAGTCTCCATCAGTTAAATTTATATTATAATAAACATTTCCTTAGAGTTCTTTCAATGTTACTATTTAGAAGCGATAGTTGCTGAAAATCGGACCAGATCGGACCGGCCAATCAGACTGAAAAATCAGTGAATCAATCACCTAACGAGTTTAAATAAATCATAAAACTAGCTTGAAGAAAAATCGGTCAAAGAATCAGAAAACCAGTCAAGGACTGGCCAAAAACCAATTGCAGCAAGTCAAAGAAAAATGCTTAATACAATATTGTTTTGATTTTTATCCTTAAAAAATAAAAACCAACCTAAAGTATTTATCATTTTTTTTATTTAAATATAAAATTGTTATTATTAATAAATATTGATGTGTATAGTTAAAAATTATACTTAAGTATCATAATATATTTTATTTGCAATTTTGTAGGTATTATAAATATAAAGAACCTATAAAATTATGTTTTATTTTTAATTTTTAGTATTATAAAATTTTGATATTATTTTTTTTAATATTATTATATGTATTTTTTAATTATTATTATTATTATTATTTTATTAATACCGATTCGACCACGGTTTAACCATTGAACCTTAAATTAGTGCCTTGACCAATTCAATGACCGGTCTAGTTTTAAAACATTGGAAATTTCAATCTTTGCATATAGCCAAGTGGAGAAAATTGATCAGCTACTGTGCTAGGTAGAAAGCAGGAAGATGGTCTTGTGAGGGTCATAGAGAACCTTCTAAATTAAAGATTTAGAGCATCTACAATTCATAGTTGTTTAAGTTGGTTTCTTATTTTAAATTTGTAGGCCCAACAATGTCATGTAGATTTAAGAAATCTACACATAATTTCACTCCAGTGTTAAGGTTTCTAGAGTGGGTTCATAAGTTAATTTTGTGGATCCTACAATTGACCCTACATATTAATACTTATATTTATATTTTTTATTTTATCATAAAATATTATTTTATTTGTGTTAAATAATAAATATAAAAATTGTAAAATATTAAAAATACTACAAAATTTATTTTATTTATGCCAATAAGTTAAAAATAATAACAAATACATAAATGAGAAGTACATAACAATATAATAACAATAAAAATTAATTTTCATTAAATTAACAATGAGAAACGTAGTTAAGCTACCGTCTTAAAGATGGCCTTACAAGGAAACAATTGTAAGTCTCTGATGTTTATTAAAGTCCCAGTCCATTTCCAATCCTCCAAAAGCATCCTTCCTGGATGATACATTTTGCCTTATAAAGACTAACCTACATGAAACTTTTTCTATAACCCCTAGTTGCCTCAAAATCAAATTTATTTGGACAATACTTGGCCTTGTTTATTTTGGCCATTAGGGAATTCTCACCATTGTTTGGCAAGTAGAGCCAAATTAAAAGAATTAACAAATCGGAAACCCAACGTACCCACCATCTTGTTTATTTTTTGTAAGTTTTTTCCATCTCAACCAATGGATCTTCCTCCCTCCATCATCACCTCTCCAATAAAACCTCGCTGTACGAGATTCAATCTCCTTACAAATGGATTGTCACAATAAAAACAGATTTTATCAAAACTTCACGACCTGCCTTTGACAAAGACTTCTCTTTTCACCCATTAAGCTTCTTCTAGACTCTATCCCGAACAAATTTGAAAATCTGGACAAGTTTGAAAATAATAGGAAGCCCCAAATACTTCTCATGACTTTCCACAGCCTCAACTCCAAGAAGCGTAGATAGCTCATCAACTCTTGTAGTAGGCACATTTCGGCTATGGGAAAGTTCAGACTTGTTCAGATTTATTTGTTGTCCAGAAGCAGGCTCATAAGTTTTAAGTGATGGTGAAAGATGCACTGCTTCCTCTGTTGTGGCTCTAATGAAAATAATGCTGTCATCTGCAAAGAACAAGCGTGGTATAGCTAGAGCTCTAGGACAAACTTTTAGACCATGTAAAAATCCCTCCTCCCCTGATCTGTTCAGCATAGCAGAAAGAGCTATTACTTTCATGCACTTTTGTGAATGCATTGCTATTAATTTCTTAACATTATTCTACTGTGATTATCTAAGCTAACCAGTTTTTGACATGGCTTTTTTCATTCATCCACCACCGTAGCTATGGTAATTTCATTGAATCGCGTTACGAACTTACAATAACTCACAATTTCCACACATATATATACAAAATACTGTTTTATTATTATCAAAAATAATATTATAAAAATCCTAAATAGTAGTAAAATAAGAATTTGATATTTAAAAGTAAAAATAAGAGTGAAATAATATTATAATTCTAAAAAATAATAAAAATAGTAAAAAAAGTTTAAAAAACCAGAAATAACAGTAAATTAACATTATCATACGCAAAAATCAGAGATAATAATAAAATATAATCAAAATATGAAAAGAAAAAAAAAGCAGTAAAATAGCATTACAATATGCGAAAATCAGAAATAATACTAATAAAATATTGGTAAAGTATTTTAAAAATGGTAAATAAATATAAAATAATATTTATAAAATGAGAAATTATAGTAAATAAAATTTTTTAATTTTCCATATTATTATAATTATTATTTTTAATTACTTAAAAATAATAAAACATAATTTATGAAAAATAGACAAAAAATATTTTATTATAGTCTCTATAAATAATTTTGTTATTTTTTATCAACAACCACTCTGTTATAACTTTTTTATTAGTACACAGTACGTAGCATAGTTTGGGAATAGCATTTTTAAAGTAATTACTTTTTTAAAACTCTATCAAAAAGTTGATAAAAAAGTAACTGTCTCTTTAAAATGAATTGAACCATACACATATTAACATTCCAACTTTTTAGATTAATAAACTGTTAATTTAATCCTCTAAATATTTACTTTGATTATAAATTGATCATTTAAGATTTTGTAATATCATAAAAAAAATAGAAAAAATAATATTATAAAGAAGTTGAAATAAGAAGTAAAAGTAAAAATTATTTATAGAAATAAAAACTCAATTAAAATAAAAAACAAAGTGTCTCGCTATATTATAATAATGAGTATTATTAATTAATTACATAAAATACCAATAAATATTTTATTATTTTCATCATAAAATATATACTATTATCTATAGAAAATAATATTATTTATATTTTAATTATTCATATATGACTAATTGATTATGTCAACTAAAAGTATTCATGACATATCTTGTTCTGCTAACTTTACTAGATTGGAAATTACTTTTGACGAGTTCAAGTTCAATAAATTATATCTAATGTATTTTGAAGATAAGTTTGGTCCTGCTTGAATAAACTTCTTAACAAGCACTTATAGGAAAATAAAGTAAAAAGATAAAATAAATTAATTTTTCTTATAAGTTAAAATTAACTTATGCATAAAGGTAAAACCAGCTTTTTGAGATATTAAATGAAAGAACTATTATAAATTAGCTTATGCATAAGCTAATTTTAACCTATATGAGAAGTTTAATTCATTTTACATTCTCATTTTTTTTATAAGTATTTATTGAGAAGTATATTTAAATAAGACATTCATATTATACTATAGGTCATCTAGATTCGGTCCATTGTCGTATATATTTTTAAAAAGCATAATTTTAAAACAATATCATTAATAATACAATTTTTCGCTTAATAGACAATGTTTTATATAACATGATATTATATTTATATTAATATTGTTTATCTTGAAATATATATTTTAAAATTTACTTTTATTATAAATATTTCTACAATTTAACTATATATAATATTAATATTAATATTTTATATCAACAAATCAAGTTGACTCAATGTTGTCTTATACATTTTTAAGTTTTAATCAGGTTAGACTTAAGACTAAATAAATAACTCTATCAAAATTTTGGATAAAATAAGAACATAGATAAATTCATCTCCACTTGTATGATCAAATGTGAACGGTTGACTCATGGCTTTATTTTAAGGTTTGATGCCCAACCAATAGCTGTTGCTATCTTCTGGACAACATAAATGTAGATCACGTGAATGGGTTTTGATAAATTTGGAGGATATCAAAATAAAATTTACATACAATTCCATATGTGTTGTTTGTACTGTTCTCCAATTAGAATTAGAGCTTCACTTCAGTAATTTGAAAAATCTTTTAATGCAAACCTTTATATCATAGATTATCGAAGTAAAGCTCTAATTTTGATTGGAGAACAACACAAACAACACCTGTAAAATTGTATATAAGTTTTTTCCAATATCAAATACATAATGTATGCATCAAAATTTCTTTAATTATGCTTTATTGATTAGCCAATTTCACTGGCTAACTTATATATCAATAAATAAACCCAAGGAACCTAACATCGTACATATATATTTAAACGATAACAGTTGCCTACTAAGTGTGTGTTTTGGGTGAGCATTAGTAAAATTAATTTTGAATGAAATTGATTTTGTAAAATTAATTTTGCTTAAAATTAATTTTGAAGTGATGTGTTTTATGTTTTGGATGTTTTTACTCTAAAAATAAGTTAGTAGTTAAATTCAGTGTAAATTTTTTGATCCAACGCAAAAGTTACTTAAAGTTGCTTCAATCTAAAATCACTTCTAGAGCTAGAATCAATTTTCTAACGTGAAAACAAACATGTAATATTTATCTAAAATCACATTAACTGGTACTTCAATGTAATTCTAAAAATCAAACGTGAAATAAAACATTAACCAAGAAAACAACTTAAGTCCTAGACAACTCAGCAAAGCGTGGTAAACCCTGGTCAAACTAATTAAACTACTCAAAGTTTTTTTATTTATTCATTGGCTTCTATTCCTTTTTTGTACATTTTTATATTTTTATCACATCTTTCTTTATTTTCTTTTTTATAATAATCTTTCTTTATTTTCTTAATTTTAGCTTTTATTTATATTTGGGCTGACATGACTCGGTGCAATAAAATCTTTAATGAGTGGTGGTTTTACAGACAACAGTAACAAAAAGCAGGTTACGATAGTCAGTGCCAGCTGTATTTTATAAATTCATAAATGAATGAGTGGGTATGGTTCTTCTAGCTTTTGGGGTATTCCAAGACTTGTTGTCTTGCTGTGTGTGTCACGTCTTTACTTGATTAAGAAAATGTTAAGCACTATCTTAAAGACACTGGTTAAAAAATTAAAATTAAAAATTATTTTATTAAAAAATGTGTTAGTATATTTTTTGTAATTTTTAATATAACTCTAATATAATTATTAATAAAAAAAATATTTTTAATTTTTTAACCAGTATTTTTAAGACATTAATTTGGAGAACCTTTTTATTATAAGAGTCAGTTTCTAAATAAAACATAATGCGAGACTTGTTACAAATTTTCACACGTTTCCAAAACTTGAGTTTATCGTGCAACTTATCACATCATGCATGATTTTGCTTTTATATTTAAAAAACAACACAAAAAGAAGAGGTCTTATTTTTTAGATACTTGTCATGTGGATTTTCAAACAATACTAAAGTAAATAAATCTTTTATCACATCTGAGTTGGTATATTTCTAAAATTCCCAACCGCTTGGATATTCTCTCATCAGCTTTTGTTAATCAAATATGATACGTGCATGCAAATTTATTTGATGTATTAAAATCTTATTTTATTCGCTTAATTGATTATAACGAGTATTTAAGAAAGTTTAGCACGTTTAGTCAGTTAGTATATTTAAGTATGTTTAATCAAAGATTTAATATATTCATATAATGGTATTAATTGGAAGCTCTTTATATACACATGATCTGATCATTGTGAGTAAAACCATACAGAGAATCATAATTGTATGTCAGTGTGATGTTTGTTGAAGTGTTCATTAAAGTTTTATTCATGTCATATTTCATTTTATCTTCATTACGTGCGCTTTTTTGTGAATGAATCAATTTCTTAATATTCTACGGTAACTCTAATCTAATCAGTTTTTGGCATGGCCTTTTTCATTCATCCATCACCGTAGCTACAGTAATTTTATTGAATCGTGTTACAATAACTCTTCATTTCCACAAATAATATTACACACACATATATATACGATATACCGTTTTATTATTTCTAAAATTTTAGCAAAATAACAATATAGTAATTATAATCTAATCATCTAAAATTGAGCTGCATAACAATTTAGTAAGTATATTTTGATTATTTAAAATTAAGCATCATAACAACTTAGCAAGAATTAAAATTTAGCATTAAACATTATAACATTATAAGGAAAACTTAGTTAAATTTAAGCATTAAAAGGTTTAGGGGAAAACATTTCTTACCAACATGCTAAGTAACTAAAATTTAGAACCAACCACCCCTCCCCTCAACCATTACCTCTTAAAGTAGCTCAAATGAGAAGAAGGTTGATGGTAGTGTTGGTTCCAAGCTTCTTAGGAAGAGTGGTTTCTTAAATGATGCACAACTAGCAAACTTTTGGTATAATAAACATTTTATGGTGAAGGGAACTCCTTGTGAGTGTTTCGGCCAGCCAAGAGGAAGAAAGGATGAGTGAAAATTTGTCCAAGAACATGGGTTATAAAGGAAGAGGGGCATAGGTGTCCTCTAATTACATCATTCATTATGTCATAAATTATATTTTTTATTTATTTTTAATTTAATTATAGGACACATACACAAAATAGATGGATGAGTCCCCTAAAATAGGTTGGACATGTGGCAGCTGATCTGTCTAATTATATCTGTGTTTATTTTCTCTACAGTTAAATTAGCCGGTACAAATAAAATTGCCTAAACTGGAATAATTTAGCTTTTATTGAATTAGTACATTTTAATGTGAAACTTGACATATAGATTATTTTTCATCAAAAAATGATTTAGAATAATTAATTTTAATTTTTTTCAAAATTTTATTTATTCATTTTATAATTTTGAGTTAGAAAATTCATATTAAATCTATTTTAATTCAATAAATATAAAAAAAATTTATGAAAATGCAAAAAATAAATATTTTACCTAAAAAAGAACTAAGATTATTATTTTTACCTTTTTTGGATGTCAAACTCATACTAATTTGGTTTATTAGACACTTAGGGACATTACATAAGAATTCTAAAAAAATTTCAGAAAATTCTCAAAATTATATTTTAATACATATGACATGATTCCAAGCTCAAATTGAATTTTTATTGCCAATTTAATATTTTTCTTATGTCAACCTTTAATGTTGAGAATTAAGGACAAAATCGTTATTTTCTAATTTTTCTCAGGCCCCATCTCAGAAAAATTATTAAAAATATAGTTAGATAATTCTTGAAATTCTGATCACAATGGTGGGAAACAAAATTTTAAAATTCCTTCTTAATTTTTTAGAATTAAATCATCAAATATTAGAAAAATAGTTGAAAAATTAAGATAGGGTGTTACAACTGTCACCACCCCTACCACCATTGCCCCCACCCCACTATCACTAATGTCTTCGCCACCCCACCATCGCTGCACCTTCACCACCGCCACAACCACCACCCCCACCAGCGGCAATGATGGGGGCGGTGGTTGTGGCTAGGGGTATAAATTGCTCGGGTTGGGTTAGGTTCAAGCATGTTTAAGATCTAACCCAATTAAAAATAATCAGGTTGGATTGGGTTGAGTTTGCATTTTTTTTCCAAGTGACCCAACCCAACCTAACCCAACCTTAATTGGGTTAGGTTGGGTCAGGTCATTGGGTTGGCCAATTAAAATTTTAATTCAATTTTTATATTTGAAAATATTCAAAAAATCAAAAAAAAGAAAAAAGAAATACTTAATTAGTTAAACTCTTCAACGCATGTTCAATTTAAAACACAAGTCTAATCATACAAATTAAACACTCAAGAAAAATACAATATATGTAAATATTATAATATTTTAAATTTTTTATTAAAAAATAATAGATCGAGTTGGGTCGAGTTAAAATGCATCAAACCGTGACCCAACCCGATCTTAACCGGATCAACAAAAAATGGGCTAGACCCAACCCGATGACTCGACCCAACTCACTAAAATGTTGGGTTGGGTCGAGGTTTGCAAGTCAATCACAACCTACTTACACCCTTAGTTGTGGCAATGGTGGGGGTGGTGGGGGTAGTGACAATAGCGGTGGTAGTGGTGGTGATGACGTGGTGGTAGTGGGGACAATGGTGGTAAGGGTGGCAGTAATAACAGTGAGGACAGTGGTGATGGAGGCAATGCTAGTAGGGATGGTAGCAGAGACAGTAGGGGTGACAGTGGGGTTGCATTAGCAGTGGTGGGGGAGTTGATGATAATGGTAGGAGTGGTGACGGCAACGGTAGTGGCGATGATGGTGGTGTTGCCAATCATGGCAGTGGTGATGGCGGCAGCGATGGTGGGGTAGAGGCGATGGTAGTAGGGATGGTGACGGTAGTAACAACGCCATTGGTGCTCTTATAAGAGGTATTTTTAATAAGGTTTTAATCTCAGCGATCTACTATTTTTAATCTTGATCTAAGAATTGTTATTAGTTGTTCTCATGTTCTCACATAAGCAAGTGTTCTCACAGGAGTCGCTCCATATATGTGTGTGTGTGTGTGAAGATTAATATTTTGTCTCAATAAGTCGTGTTAACCAAATTTTATCTCAAATATTGTTGAGTTTTAATTAGGTTGGATTTGAATTTAAATAAATAATTTTATTAAAAAATTTGATTATATAAAAGATATAAATAAACTCATCCCATAAACATAATGTGAACGACTGACTCATGCCTTTATTTCAAGATTTGATGCGCAATCGATAGCTGCTAAGTCTTCCGTACAACATAAATGGCTTCAGATAATTAATTTTGGAGAACATCAAAATAATCAAATATAATGTATGGATGCTGATTTCTTTTATTTATTAACATCCTTGCTTTATTGACTACGGCTATGTTTGGCAAGACATTTCAACTAGCTTCTAGTTTTTTCTACTAGCTAAAAAGTTTGTCTGACCTTATTAGTAGTGTTTGGTAAACAAGCTTTTTTTAATAGCTTATAGCATTTTTTAAGACGCTACTTCAAGTAGTGTTTTTTAAAACGCTAGCTTTTAGATTCTAGCTTTTTTATATTTATTCCTTTGTTACCCTTAAAATATTTATTAAGTTTTCTTTTTTATCCTTTTTAAATAAGGTAAGATATTATTATTTATTTGGTTTCTTTTATTTTGCTGTAAATGTTAGAAAACAAAAAATTATATGTAATTTCAAAAAAACTTCAGAGAGTATCAACATAATTTACTTTTATTTTTTTTATAAGAGTCATTTTTTTAAATAAAACATATTAAAGGTGTGATTAATTGGAAGAAAAGAAATAGAATAGATAAAAATAGAGAAAAGAGAAATAGAGTAAATAAAAATATACGAGAAATAAAGTCGCTTTATTGGTGCTTTGTTTAAGAAAAATAAAAAAATAGAAAATAAGAAAAAAATTATTTAATTAAAAATAATTGATTATACAATATCGATAATCAATTTTATTTTATCTGGAGTCCATGATTTGTTTGAAAATCGAAATGAATAATAATCAATTATCTTTTGGATAATTGATTATTTTTGTATTATATATACTATGACAATCAATTATAAACTAGGCATAATAGATTATTTTCTACATGAAACGCTATCATGGTTCAGTTCTATGGTGTTTTGCAAAATAATAAAAAGGTATAAACTCACTTATTTTTATTTCTCTCTTCTCTAGTTTTCATGTTACCAAACATACATTATTTCTTATTTTCTCTCAAATTCTACTCTTTCCTCTTTATTTCTCCTGTGTCTCTCGGATACCAAGAGGACTTGTTAAAAATTTCTGCACGTTTCCAAAACTTGAGTGTATGGCGCAACTTATCATACCATGCATGATTTTGGTTTTATATTTAAGAAACAAAGGGGTCTTATTTCTTAAATACTTGTCGTGAAGATTTTCAAGCAATATTAAAACAGAAAAAATAAATAAATAAATCATTTGTCACATCTGAATTGGTATATTTCCCAAATTTTCAACTGCTCGGATGTTCTCTGATCGATCAGCTTTTCTTAATAAAATGTAATAATGCATGCAAATTTATTTGATGTATTAACATCTTGCTTTATTTGCTTAATTGATTATAATGAAATATTTAAGAAAGTTTAGTACGTTTAGTCAGTTAGTATATTTAAATATGTTTAACCAAGATTTAACATATCCATAGTATGGTATTAGTTGGTAGCTCTTTACACGTCTGATCTTGGTTAACAAAGTTATGATTGACTAATGAAATTACATGCTGATTATGTGTGAGAAAGTTGAAGTCACCATCTTAAATTTATCTTGTAAGGTTAAATTATTGAATAAGTTTTTGAATTTTTAGGTAATTTTTAATTAAGTTTTTGTATTATTTTTTTTAATTGAGTACTTAATTTCTTAAATATTTTTAATTTGGTTTCTGGGATTAAATTGCTGTAAAGATTCCATTAACTTGGATGGAATATTTTCTGATTAAAGACTCAATTAAAAAAAAAAGTACAGAGACCTGATTATAAATTAACTAAAAGTTCAAGGACTTATTTAATACTTTAACCTTATTTTTATTTTTTTTTATCTTGATCTACCTTTGTTTTTATTTTAGAAAAAAAGGAGAAATTATAAAAAAAGGGCAAAAATCATCTCTTAATATTTAAATGTTGTCACATTATTATTATGTGGTTAAAATTTCAAGGACCTAAGCATTGATTTGACCCTAGCGTTAAGTGACCGATGAATTGTGTGCTTTGTGGAGCCTTTAAATGAAACATAGTGGAATACTCACGTAAACATAATTTATACAATAAATTAAATAAATTAATAATAAATATAATATTATTTTATATTAAATGATTATATAAATTTTTATGTGTTATTATTATGTATATAGCAAAAATTGAAATAGGATGAAATACTGCCGTAGACATAATTTATATTAAATGCACATATATTTTATTTATTTTTACTTGTCATTATTATATATATGACAAAAACTACAGGGACCTAAGCATTGACTTGACCTTGGCGTCAAAGCGACTGATGAACGTTAATTGTGTGCTTTGGGACCTTTAAATTGAAACAACGTGAAACACTATCATAGACATAATTTATACAATAAATTAAATAAATTAATAATAATACATAAAAAAATCCCTACTTTATAAACAAAAAGAAGCAAAATTAATTGTTGATGAAAAATTAAATATTTTTTTGTTATCATATTATAGATGTAAAGTGTTTTTTTGTTTGTTGATGATTAATCTCTATCAAAGAACTTGGCCAGCCACTTTCTACTGAGATCTTTTCACTCAACCATGTTGTTTTTCATCTATAAAACTCAAATCTAAGACCTTACCAGTGGACAAAATTTGCAAAAAATAAAATAAAATTGGTAAGGCAAAATCCACGAGATTGTGAAATTGAGAATAAAAATTGTAATGAAGCTTAAAATAAGTTTAAAATATGAAAAAAAAATTAGCAGTAAAATAGCATTGTAATATGCAAAAATCAGATAATTAAGTTTGGATAATATCAAGTTTATTTGAAGTTTTGATGGGCAACCTTAAGTCTTCCATACAACATAAATGGGTTTAGATAATTAACTTTGGAGAATATCAAAATAATAAAAAATATAATGTATGTATGTGGATTTCTTTCATTGCTTTGTTTACTACAATAAAAAACTTTAGTGTGTCTAGTCAATTTCGGTTCCATCATATCAATAAATAAATCCAAAAAATGTAACATCGTACATATATATTTAAGTGATGACAATGTGCCACTTAAATAACCATGAAAAAGTTATCAAAAAAAAAAAAAAACCATGAAAACAACAACATAAACAACTTAACAGCGTAGTGTAGCCAACTCTGATCAAACTAATTAAACAACTCAAGTATTCACTTTTTTTTTCTAGCTCCTTTATCACATTTTTATACTTTTATCACAAAATTTTACGTGTATGTTTGGTTTCACGTTTGATTCTTCAAAATCACGTGGAAGTACTGGTTAATGTGATTTTAGATAAATATTTACATGTTTGGTTTTACGTTGATAAATTGATTTTAGCTCTAGAATTAATTTTTGGTTGAAGTAACTTTAAGTAGCTTTCACATTGGATCAAAAAAATTATATTGAATTAGACTATTAACTTGTTTTGATAGTAAAAACATTCAAACATATATCACATCACTTCAAAATTAATTTTAAGCAAAATTAAATTTACAAAAGCAATTTCATTCAAAATTAATTTTATGAATGCTCGCCCAAACACACATTTACATCTTTCTTCATTTTCTTAATTTTCGTTTACTCTTATTTAGTATATATATTTGGGCTGGCCAGACTCAGTGCAAGATTAATATATTAATGAAATGAATAATAAGCTGTTTAATTAATGATGACTTTAATTCCTGATAACACTACCAAATAGCAGGTAAGGACTATTGTCAGTGTCTGCCTTATTCACAGTTGTACTTCATGAATGGATGAGTGGGCATGATTATGCCGAGTGTAGTTTTTGGGATATTTTTTACACTTGTTATTACTCTTTCAGTTTTTCTTGTAAGAATTAAATTAAAAGTTTAATTTGGTGTTTTTTTATAAAAATCAATTTAAAATATCTTATACATTAATTTTTTTTACAAAAATATATTTAATTATTTGTCTTTTTCTTTTTATTCAATAAATAATAGGTAAGATATATTAATATCTTAGACTTTTCGAGAGTCTAACTTTGTCTTGTATAGAGAGAATTTTAAAAATTATACTTTTTTTTATATTTATAATCAATAAAAATTAAGACAATAAATATATTATTAATGAGAGAAATTAAAAAAATAAAAATATGTCTTATTAATGTTAATGATAATTTAAAAATATATATATATAAATTTAAGAGAAATTTAATACTATTAAATAAATTAACTAATATTGATGAATTAGTTATTTGAATTTAGAGAGCGTATAAAGATTTTGTCAATTTTGTGTACTGTGAGTCAAGCGTTTCAGAACGATGGCTATAATTTTGGTTGGTGAACATCTTTTTCTTGCCAGTCAACCATAGAACTGTTGAGGTGACAACATTGACATTTACAGTTGTATTTCATGAATGAATGAATGAGTGATTATGATTGTGCTCTTCTTGCCTATTGGGATACTTTGGGAAAATACTGAACTTACAGCCTTTTTTTGAGTATATATATAAAAAGAAGAGAGATAGAGACAAAAAAAAAAAAGAAATATAATTAATAATGTAGTGAAAAATGATGAGAGAAATAAAAAAATAAAATAAAAATAAATGTATAATAATAATAATAATCCAATATTTTTCAAGACTTGTTAAATTGTTACAAGAGCAGAAAATGTGAAAAAAGAGAAAAAAACAGAGATAAATATAAGAGGTCATAAATGATGTATTGTTAAGAAATAAAAACAGAAATTGTTGTTGTATGAATTGTATAAGTTATTGCATGAAAAACACAACTCTAATAATAATAAACGTATATATAATAGCGTTGTGTTGTGTTTTGTGTTATGAAAAATGTCCACCTTATTTTGAGATAGACTAAAGTACAAAGATGAGAGAGATAGGAAGAGGAAAAAAAAAGTAGAGAAAAAAAAAAGTAATAAATATCATAAGTGATGTAATGGAAAAGAACAAGAGATACATGAAGAGAATAAAGTAGAAATGAAACAGAAAAAAAAAAGTATATGTTAGAAATAATTTTTCTTATTTTTTAAGCCTGCCTTCAAATTCATTAAATTGTGTTACAATTTTTGCTTGTTTCCAAAACATGAGTACATCACGTAACTTAAGTCATATATTGAGCATGATTTTGTTTTTATATTTAGGAAACAATATAAAAAAAAGAGGGTTTTATTTCTAAAATGCTTCTCATGCATGCGGATCAAACAATACTATAACAGAACAAATAATTAAATAAATCACTTGTGAATCTGAACACACTTTAAGAGTCAAATTCCATCAATTCAACCATGATCAAACCGGAGAACCGAAAATCATTTCCTTTACCAATTTACTAATGGGTCTAATTTTAAAAACGTTGAATAATAATAAAAATATAACAATTCACCTCAACTTATTTATTACTTTAGTCTATCGTCAATTATATTATAAAATTTAGGAAAAAGGTTCCTTCAGAGCAAATAAGAGTATATCAAATCTTAATTAACTTAAAATACACCATAATGATCTTATCTTACTAAATGATGATTTACACAATTTATTTACTTTGCTCATTCAAGTATAATAGAAATAAAATTGCTTCATTCAAAAATTAGGGGATAAATTGCACATTCAGTTGAAGTTTTCTTAATATAAAACAATTACCGTCCTAAAAAAGAGTCGCAGCTTCATTACTTGAATTCTTACAGTATTCACATGGAGGAAATTTTACAAATGAAGATCAACAACATTGTAGTTAGATTAAAACAAAAAAGGAAAGAAAAAAAATCAGTTATGCCCCCTAATTATACATTAAATGGGTAATTTTAATAATTCCAACAAAAAATGGTAAATTGGCAGCAATGAATATTCACAGAAAGCTAGTGCCAAAATGAAAATTTTGTTGCTTCCATTTTGTTGTACACATTCCTTTAAGCAGAAGAACGGGGTATTTTGTATTGTTTCTTCAGAAATTGAGAGGCTTCTGAGTCACTCCTCTGGCATAATATTCTTAATAGAGTTTTGGAATCAGTTCCTAGTTTGCTTTTGCCACCTTGCATTTCCATGTCACTAGCAGATTTTAAGTCTTCAATCAACTCTCGGGTCTGCAAAGTAATACAGATTATTACATACTTTGTGAGGAATGATTGTTGATTGAAAAATAGGTACAAAAAATCCAAAGATTTCATTAGACTGTTGCAAATTGTAGGTGGCATTGAACTGACTAGAGTAAGATAGCCTATCTTTAAGACGCTCCAGATCTTCCTCTAATAATTTTGCATCACCGAGAAAGAAAACTCTTGATGGGCCCCCACCTAAGATAACATGGAGTAAGCCATCCTGGCACACACAAAAATGTTAAAATCACAATACTAGTAATGAATATGTCTAAAGAAATACTAAGATAGCAACCAATGATGTCTGAAGAAGAATTGTCACTATGCGATCCCTGAGAGGCTCCACAACAATATCACTAAGTTGGCTAAGTTCCTACAATAAGTCAAAAGTGAAAAGCAAATGATCAACTAAATTTGGTAATAGTTTCAGTGTTTCAAATGAATTCACATATAATATGGTGAGTGGTGCTTGTTAGATAGATGTTACATTAATAAAAACTTTACTTTCTAACACTGATGCAGTTTCCAATATCTACAAGTGCAATTGGTTGAATAGGAAAATGGTACATGCGATTGCAAGCCACAAGGATAAATCCATTTTCTTTATTTTATCACACCGTCAAAAGAGTAAACTCCATCACATCATATTCGTATTTAACATACACTTTATAGTAGCACGGAAAACAATTAAATAAGTGATATTCCACCGGGCTGGCTACAGGATATTTTTGACCCGAGACTAAACTGACATTAGGGTCTTTTAATAATGTAGAATATACATCTTAAGAAATTATTTATAATTTACTTTTCTTAATTTGTGTGATGCAAAATTAGCTATTAAATTTATATAATCAAGTTTAGAAATTAAATCTTTTTCAATTAAAAAATAGTTAAATTATTCAATTTTTCTTAAGACATATTTTAAATACAAAGAAGATTAATTAATTTTGAAAACTTAATATGTTGATACTACGATAATAAGAATCAATATACTATTCTATAAACTATCCGTGCCTTAATTTGAAAAAGAAATAACCTTTTTTATAAAATTTAAAATTTCAAGTGGTATTTTAATTTCTACATTTATATTAACTTTTGAAAATTTTAATTTTAAAACAAATTCTGAAATTAAAATTTTAATTTTTAATTTTTTATAATTATGTATATACCATTAGTTATTATTTTTAAAATTTTAATTCTGAATCAAGATACCAATAGGTAGTGGAACAAGGATCTGCATTAGTGAGCATTGCTCGAGGTTGAGAACCAGAAGGCACCGTCATGGCTGGTTGAAGAGACTGCATGGGAGAACAAGGTGGCTGCTAAAGACTGTATTGTTGTGGAGACTGAAACTGAGGTGCTGGAGATATTGTGGTGCAAAATTATACTGTGGAGCAGGATTGCCCTAGGGTGAGGGAAACCACTTACTGCAAACTTGACATTGCATTGGGTTGCGACCACGGCCTCCATGACCACTGCATCCAGCACGACAATCACATTCACTAGACGATTGATAAGAGGAATTGAATTTGGAATAGAGCAGCTAAAGGAGCTTGCTGGGATCATTAATGATGGAAAATGAAGTCTTACATCATATGATATAAAAGAAAGTAAAGTGTATATAAGTAAGGTACTTGTGCTCAAGAATGTCTAAACTTTTTTGGACCAACTCCCATACTTTATACAGCCCACTAAAAAACCCTACACTCCTCACATTGGGCCTGTGTGAAAATCCAAAAATTAGCTTGCAGAGGAACTTGTGGTGAAGAAGGTTGAGAAGGAGATTCTGCAACATTTACAAAGCAATAGCTTTCTTGCAAATTAAAACTTCTGAAGGCGAGCCCCATGTGCCAGAAGTGAAGTTTCAACTTCATCAATGGTTAATGGATCAAACTTGCAATTGATTAGAGGCACAGTTGATTCGTAATCCTTAGATAAACCTTCAGGAATCACATCAAGATGCTCCTTCAGTGAGACTGCATCACCAATTGTTGTTGACACATCAACAAGTTCTTGAATTTGAAGCAAGAACTCTGAAATTGTTCAATTCTCTAGCATTGTGCTTTGAAGCTCAGTGCGAAGCTGTCTAGCTTTCACATTCGTGTGAAAGAATGAAAGTATATGTGGATGTTCTCCCACAGTTGCCACGAACTCTTGCATCTAATCACACGAGTGAACATGCCATGAAAAATTGAAGACCATAACCATGAGAGCAGCAATTAATCTTGATGCTCTCATGCAAGAATTGAAGTTGCAGCCAGCTTTGCATTCTTCAATGGTGAGAAATTTCGGTGGAATGATCGAATTGACAAGATAATGATAGAGATGATAGCCTCTGATCGGTTTGATTTGTTGACACCATAGAAGTTAGTTTTTGGTGTCAAGCTTCTCAGAGATTAAATGAAAGAACATAATAGGGACCACCAAAGATGTAGTCATCACAGCGGATGGTGTAGGTGGTGGAGGCTGTGATTGCAGTGATTTAGTATGAATCCATGGAGGAGGAGGAAGTGGAAAAGATTGTTTTGAGGCCATTAGGGTTCAAACCTTGCTCTGGATACCATGTTGGATGTTAGAGTGAATGAGAGAAAAAGATAACTGCATTTGGTGACTGAATAGAAAACTAAATTACAACAAATAGGGCTAAGCTATGTATAGCACCCATAAGTTTACTTCAACAGAAAACAGAATATAATTGTAACTAGCTGAAGTTAGTAGTACAGAAGCTAAACTACCCTATTCTGTATTTTAACAAAGAATAACTTATAACACTATAAAATTATATATTAAAACGCACTCTAATATTCTTGCATTACCATTACTCATGTTGTCTATTCATATATACTAATTTCATACTTGTATAATTATAGCAATACCTACTTTCTACCTGTTTATAGATATTGATTCTAATCTCTTTATCTCTTAACTTTCATTAGCTTTGCTTTAATTTTATCTCAATCCAACATCAACTCTCAATTGCTAATTAGCATTTCTCCACATTCATTCTGTTTACTTAACCAATTACATTTTTTACAAATCTTATTTTTACAATAACTCTTTTATTCTCATATTTAGTGATATTAGTTCACTTGGGTCTCTTAGAATTTAGGTATAGAGCTCAATTTAACCCCACAAAACTGGCTTGTAAGGTAAAGATTGCCCAATAACTGTTGATGACAAAAACCAGTCTCTTTCTACTTTGCTGACAGTGATGATAGTTACACCATGGAGGTGCTTCTCACTTCTTGTTTCTTTCACACTTGTAAATCAGATATTGAGTAGATAAGAATTTGGAAGTTTGGAAGCTTACACTATGTGTTGTGTCATGTTCTTTTGAAGGGCTTGGTTGTTCTTCTCTAAGAGTTGGTGCATTTTTACAGAATGGACCATTTAGGCCCAAAGGAGACAAAATGCTCCAGATTGACTGATTGAGCAAGGAAGTTGCTGAGCATAGCCATCAAATAAGGTACAAGTCTCACAACTGTTTTGCTTTTCAATCAATTTTCTCTACTTCGGTTTATTAAGTTTCATTTTCTTTCCTACAAATTATAAACTAACAACTCCAACTGAACCTGCAGGGTTTGCTATTGATGGAAGAGACGAGCGACTAAACATCATGTATGATATCCTTTTCATTTTTTTTGGGTGTGCGCATTTTTTTTTTCTCAAGAAGACTCGTCCCTGAATTTGACTCCTGCAATTGAAAACAAAAAAATTAAGCTGTATATATGTATGTGTTCGCACCAAAGGTGGTGGGCATAATTAATGGCAACAGCTTGGTGATGCCGAGTCTGAGAACTTTGTTATGGATGAAGGTTAGTCTTCAGAGTCTGACACTTACGTTTGCAAGTCCACTAGATCCCCACAGGATTATGAAAGCTCAGACATGTTGCTGAAATTGGTATGAGTCTTCATTCACTTTAGCACAAAATAAACTGGTCGAATTTATTCTACATTCTGGCATGTATGAGTTTACTAAAGATAATAATGTAGTGTGTTATTTTGTGTTAGCTAACGTGAACTTCCTTTTATTAATTTTTTTATTTTGTAAAATAAGTTGAAAACTTGCTTTTGTAACTCAGTGAACTTTCTTTTATTCTTTATTTATTTTTATAAAAGTAGCTGAAAACTTTCTTTTTGTGGACTTAACTTGCTAGGATTGAAAATCCGTTTTGCTGGATTGCTTGCTGGCAACCCTACTTCATTTATTTATCTTAGCTTTGCTTAATTTAAAGCTTTCGTGAATTACTTGCAGGCTACAATACTTCGGCTGATGGGAAAGTGTGTGAGGAGATAAAGCTTTCAAGTGAAAATGAACAAGATTATGATCTAAATTTCATGTGGTGGTAGTATATATTAGTAAATTTCTTCGGTATCGAAGTTCTCAGGGGACTAAGAAAGCTGGGTCGGAGAAACTGTACTTTTCAGCGAGCATATTCCTATGACGGAGATAGCAAACCACAATGCCTTTTCCCTTGTATTAGACAATCTCAACAGTAGACAAAAACGGAGGTTTTAATGGTAGGTGGTGGAACGTACACTGCTACGGTTGCTGCTCTTGAAGAAAATGTAGGCGTTGACAGAGAATTGTCGAGGGTGGTTAACAAAGGCATGATGGCACGACAATTAAGGGATTTTTTAAAATGAGAAAAGATAGTAAATAAAATTATTAAATTCCTCCATTTACTATCATAATTATTATTAATTGCATAAAAATATCAAAACATATTTTAAGAAAAAAATATAGAAATCAATATTTTATTATTGTCACTATAAAAAATAACTTTTTTTAATTTTTTAATTATGTAATTAAAATCACTCGGTTAATACTGTCTTTCTATTACTCATTAGCATAGCTTGGGAATAGCTTTTTTATTTAATTAAATAATTAATTTTTTTCAAACTCTCTCAAAAAGTTGATAAAAATAAGTAATTGTTTTATAAAATGATTTCAAATAAACATATACTAACATTTCAACTTTTATATAATAATAAACTATTAATTTAATTATCTAATTATTTACTTGATTTTTCAAGTTTTTTGTATTATAATTTTATTAAAAATATGAAGTAAAAGTAAACATTATTTATAAAAATAGAAACTAAATTAAAAAAGATCTTTCACTATATTAAAACAGTAATTTATGAAACAATTACATAAAATACTAATATAAACATTTTATGAAAAGTATAGGAATAATAAATAATTTATTTTTTTATCATAAAATATTTACTATTGTCTATAGAAATATTTTTAGTCTCTAACCTCGTTATTTCAGTCCATACAAAATTGTAAATTTTTTGTAGATTCTTGTGTTGAAATTTTTTTCATTTTAGTCTCTATTATTTGGGTAACATCATACCTATTTTCCAATCTCTATGAGTCATATCATCACTTAACAGTTTTTTTTTTTCAAAGCATGTTATTATAACACAAATTTAAGAACTAGATTTTTTTTTCTTGTCTCAATTTTTTAAACAACTATTAAAAAAAGTGTTAATAAACTTTTTTGCCTTTCTTTTCACCTGAAAATAGTTATTAAAAACTGCTTTACAAAATAGTTTCAAAAAAAAAAAAAAAAACTATAACACAATATCAAATACACCCTAGAATTTAAAGAGGTTTAATTTTAGATATTCTATATTCTCAATATTCATTACCAATCCAAAATATTCTAGATATTAAGATATTTTACATAGAACTGTGAAGCTACCAAGTACCAATGATGTACAGAGCTAACCCCTCCTTGAGTCTCAAATTAAACAATTGATAAATGAAGTAGACTTAAATTTGAGCCTAAAATTCTGTAGTTTGGTAATTCTCAATATATTATAAACAAAAATTACTCAATGAAGAATTTTATCATAGTTTAAAGTATCCGATGCTAACCCTTTATTAAACATCAATTTTTAATTGAGAAATTGTAAATTGTAAAACATTGTCCAGAAAAAATTGAGTTTCCTGTACGATTTCATGGTCAACTCTTCAAGTGAAAGTAAAGAACAAAAAACTTAGAAAGCAATAAAAATAAATTCGTTGCATAAGATTATGCATTGGAGAAAAAAAAAAAAAAGAACAGGGCAAAATTAGAACTAGTTGATCCAGAAACTCTGGTAAAAAGGAGATAAACTTTTCCATTACTCGAATATCATTCCCATAATGAAATGTGATAGAAATGGATATATGGAAAAGTTGTGCCTTGGATTTGTGTACGTAAGATGGTACAAAAACACTTCATATAGGAATTCCCATTTCCCACCCATAGAAACCAAAGACCAAACTAGTACAAAAGAGGGAAACCAATCCTGAGACCAGTCCAAATATCAGTGTGACCCTTGTGAATATGCTTCTAATAGATTATGTAAAGTACGCCAGCCATTATCTCTTGGTCTCTCACTTGGCAACACTTCAGTTCCTTAGGACAGGTTTCTAATCAGATGGGAAGTTCAGATAAAGAACCAGAATTGTAGGAATATAATAAATTATAGGATAAATCCTGAAATGGACAAGTCCATACAAAATGTTGATTCTAATGCATCACCTGCAAACCAGGGGAAAAGGGGACAAACAAAACATACCATCAAGGCATCCAGAGATATTTAATATTTTATGCCTCTAAAATAAATAAAAAAAGGCTTTTCTTAGTGTATCAACCAACACCAAGCCTAACAATCAAATGTAAAACTCAAACATTTCAAATTGATATTAAAATTAAAATATAAAAGCTAAAAGTCAGGTAAAAGGCATTCTTCTCTATCTCCCTAATCAAACAAAATCCTAAGTTATATATTATACTATAAGTTTTCTCCTATATCTTTCCTTTCTTATGAAGGCCTACTAGTAGTTCTCAACGTATAAGGATTAATATTTGTCTAGGTGTCCAACTTACTTGAAATAAAAATGCATTTTTTTTCTAGGTATAATAAGCCACTAATTGCTAAGCTGGTACCCTCATAAAATAGAGGGCACCAAAGAATGGCTTTTTTTGGATCTGTTAGAATGCTTAGGAGAGACAAAATCATTGAATAGGGATTGAAACGAAAAGATTATAATTTTTAGTGGTCGGTGCTTGGTTAAAACAGGTGGAAAGATGGGAAATTGTTTTAGTTAAATTGTTTATAATATACTGCAATGAGAATGTAAAATCTATTCCTGTTAAATGCTCTCCTCGGTATATTAAACTATTTCTTGCAGAAAAAAAGACCACCCACTGACCATCTGTACTGGTACACATTTATAACTTATAAGAGGATTACAGATTAAAATTTGACAAACTGATCATGACTCCTACTACAAGATTACAACACCATCAATTGAAGCTAATGCACAAGCAAAACCATACCTTTCATAAGACAGATAATGATTGTTAGGACCAAGGAGGTTATGGACCCAATTGATACAGTACAGCAGGATACGGACAGGTGCAGCCCAACTGTGGGAATTGCTCAAGATAGGAGGTGATGGTGTGCTGCTGAAGTGAATTAGTTATGGGGTAAGAGAACCTATCACGTGTGACAAATATAAGGAGGCGGTGACTAGGGGAAGGGGAGGGCGTTGTATTCTGTTTATTAAACTGATGACCTGTAAAAATTTTCTAAAATGCTTCTTTGCATTGCAAGTGTAATTATTTTGTTAATTTTAGTTGGTAGTATGGCTGTGATTTACCCTTGTATTTCATACAAATATGATTGAAAAATGAAGCACTGTATGCAGCAGCATTTCAAAACAAAAATAAAGTTTTGGTTTTTATCCTTTATTTTGATTTCCAATGCTTTTTATGGTTATGGCTCTGTTTTCCCATTGAAGGTTAACAATGGTATCTACAGCTGTGTTCTTATAGGCTGTGGGCTTAAATCAAGAAAAATATTGAGAGATTAAACATTGATGAGTGAACAAATTAAGAACAAAACACCCAGTATCTGCACCTTTAGCATCAATAACATTTGGCAATATATTTTTCTACTAAGTAAAACTAAAAATCTTAAATATTCAATTCACCAATCAAATACTTTAACCCATCAGCAGGTACTTAATTCAAGAGGACAAAAGTCAAAACTCAAAAACAAACAATGAGTGAACGAGAAAGAACAAGTTAAGTAAAGAGTTTACATGGACTGTCAACATTTGAGACAAGCAGATCAATAATGACACACTCACCTACAAGATAGGAGTTCAGGTGACGAGGAGTTGGTGACATTTTCAACCTTGCGAATTACTGCATAGCTATATGACAAACAACAGATTTCAAAAAATAACTTAAATACGTAAATATTCTTACTAATATAAACACAATAAAATCTCAAGAAGGTTAAGAAAGGATAATAATATCCATGCTATTTAAAGCTCATAATATTAATTAACATTTAAAGCTCAGAAGATTAATCACAAAGCTTGTCGAAAGTGTATAACCAAATCATGTTTACAGTGGCAAATATTTACCTCATTGTTATAGATTCAAATTGAGTAAGCTGCTAACAGATTGTTTTGAAGGAAATATGAATCAAACAGAGAAAGTAACTCACTTGCTCACTTGTTGAAGCATCCAAGCTGTGAGTCTTCAAATAAATATTGTCATCCATAAGATGCTTACTTAAAGATAACATTAAATAGAGTAATGGAAATTAAGCCATGCAATTCACATAAAAGATATTTAAGGAATCGAAGTCCATTAGACATCATTATATTGTTGTCATGAATCTCTTTTGAGTAACTATAATGTTACCGACATGGGAGATGAAATTTGAAGTGAGCTAACAAACATAGGCATAAATTTGTGGGTATAGTGCTTTGTGCTTGCTTAAGAAGGTCCACGAGATAATGGCAATCAGTGACAAATGACAACAGCTCTTTTCCAGATTCCCAGGAGGCAAATAAGAAGAATATTCAAATTCTAAATCTTACAGGAGAAAGACCAAAAGAAAATGTGCATATGAATGCTCAGCATGCTTTTCTTCATCATATAACCACATACAGCACACAAGCACATAGTTCACGATGAAAAAATGCGTGAATGAAGTTCTCACACAGGCAGCAAAGCTCTCATGTCATATAGATTAGTGAAATTTACAGAGGAAATCAATATGTTATTGGCACTCTTTGGAACAAAACCTAAAAGAACAACAGACGTTGCAATTTTATATTTGGTGGTAAAGAACAATTTTTAGTGCATATTTGATATCATGAAATAGAAAAACGCATTTGAGGGCCAATAAAACTCACAGTAGTTTCCAAGATAAGGATTCCAATGTAAGTCTCCAGCTTGGCAGTAATTCTAGAGCATCCTTGACTGAAAAACATCTCAAGTTATGCTCGTGTAAAAACAAACTATGCACTCAAATTAGAATGCAAAGGAAAGCCATACCCGATTCAAATGAACCTTCTACAGAACCAATGTAATAGCTCTCTTTTGAATTGCCTAAGGAATGATAAAAAAAATTCCATCTTTCTAGAAAATAAACGATTGCATAAGGACATACCCTGTTTTCCTTCAGCATTGGCCATACACGTACCATATACATCATTGCCATTCATTGATATGGATTGGAGGAAACCATGTTACTAAATGCAAAAAGGATGAATATTTTTTCCCTTTAAGTACAATACTTTTGTTCTTGATTATCCGTTTGGCTTTAGATATTTTCTTCAAAACAATAGCTTCACGCAGAGCAAAGATTGATAGCTTCAAAAGCTGTCATTATGTTTATCCTTAAAATGCCTGTAACATTACAAATATTTTTTACAATGCCTCAAGTAATACTAATTAACATATGCCAGTCTCACTTTGAATGAATTCAATCTAGAGCGATCTCAATATCACATACGGCAAGAATAGAGAACGAGATTGTCCCAAGAGTTTGGTAGAAATGCCGAATTCACTGGATATTTTGTTAGTGGTCTCGGCACCCTGAATCGGTAGCAAGAGGTTCAACTCCACATTTCCCTTGCTATGGAAAACCAAGAAGCTCCTCAACATAGGGTCGCTAAAGTGGCTAAAGATGGGGGCAATCTCTGAAATGAGGGGGTTGGAAAGGCAAAGCAGCAATAGCTTCGAGAAAATGAAACTTTGGAGTCATGGATCTGTTGTCACTTATGTGAACTATGATGAAAGGGGTTTTGTGAGGAAGAGGGATGAGAGTGGTGGGAAATAAAGGCTATTCAAAAGGATATTACATCCGTTACTTATGTAATCAATTTGGAAAATTATAGGATCAATCAATTGCATATATAATCGATCTAGAAAAGGAATAAAATATTTTCAAAATTGTCATCACATCATTTTTTTACATTGGTTATTACTATTAAAGGAATAGATTTAGAAAGGATTTTTTAGATTGATAGTTCAAGCCACTGACTAAGAATCTTGATCTCAATATTACAAAAATGTTAATTGTCTTACATGTTAGATTGGTTGTCTTGGAACTGATGTAAAAAGTTACTCCAACAAAAAAAATTGTTTGAACAAGATAATGACCATATATACATACCATTGAGGATCTTGTAGTGCAAATCTCATTCACCAAAGAGCTAAAATGTATGAAAATAGAGAAATAATTTTGAATTTTAAGGAATTGGTTAATGATTTTTGCCATTGTTCTGTTAGAGAATTTATTTATTTTTAATATTATTACTATTATACAAACATGCTAGTATTATGTTATCAATGTGTGATTGTTTATGTGATGTTTTTTTATGTGATTTAAATTCATGATGTGTAATTCTATTGACAGAATTCAATTTTTTATACATTTTAGAAATAAGTTTGCAGAAGTCTAACTGTGTAATTCTAGAAACTTATTTCCAAAGTTTTTCATTGACTTCTTTGTCATGTGTGCATTACTGCTTCCCATTGCTAGGGCGAGAGACACTACGGTGATGGGTTTGTATTTTACCTTGAGATTGATATGTGTTTTACTTAAGACCAGCAACACAATCTAGTCTTGCTTGTTGATGACTTTGACCCATCACATCTCCTACTGATCCAAGTTTGATAAATGATTGGAAAGTCAAATTCTCTTAAATTAAGCTTTTAACTCATGATTGCTATGGATGGACCATTAACAACCATTTGATACTCACTTTGATCTTCATTGCCTTCTTGGTTCTGATCCGTATTCTGTCTGTCAACATCTTGACTCTCCATGGTATACACCAATAGCTCCTCAGGCTTCAACTCATTTCCAAAATTACTGCCAAATTTTTGAAAGTGTGCTCCTTGAATACATTTTGAAAACTTATTTCCAAAATGTATAAAAATATTGACTTATGAAATTTAAATTTTGAAAGTCAAATTTTTTATATTTTTAGAACTATTATTGCATATTTTCTAAAATTAAATTCCATAATAGTATGTAAAATTTCAAAATTTAATTTATAGAATGCTTTATTGAAATAAAATTTGACCAAAAATAGAGGAGAGTGTAGTTAGAAAAAAACAAGGTGCAAAAAGAAAGACCCATATACAAAACCACAAATTGTTTGAAGGGTTAGGCTTTTAACAGGAAAGTGACCCTATTAAGAATAAGGTAGGCCCAATGACAAATGATAGAAATAGATCTAAAGTAGTGAGAAATATTTCTTTAATAGTTATTACTTTTCGTTTAACATCATTTTTATTTAAAAAATTTAAATTTGAGAATAAAAATAAAGAAATCGCTACAAAAAAAATCATTTACTAACTAGGCCCAATGACAAATGATAGAAATAGATCTAAAGTAGTGAGAAATATTTCTTTAATAGTTATTACTTTTCGTTTAACATCATTTTTATTTAAAAAATTTAAATTTGAGAATAAAAATAAAGAAATCGCTACAAAAAAAATCATTTACTAACTCTTTATTATTTGATTAGTTCTCATTAATATAGATTTTCCGAATACATCTAACAAGGTAGCTAACCTTAAAAATTGAGTGTCAAACACATATAAGGAGATTCACACTCTTTCCCTTTCTCTCTTTCTTGAACAAGCTAGCTTCTTTCATAGAAATCCAGAGAGATTAGAACTCAAAATAAACACTACACTGAGCATTACAAACCTTACTTCTACATTTTGAATATGCATCTTGACATATATATCCACTGTACTTGAAGACTAGAAGTATAATCATTGAGCCATATTACTCATTTAAAATCATATTTATACAAGTCACAAGTGGTTATTGAAATACATGTTCTTAGCTTCAATTGTCATATGTATCTATCTTGCGTTGTAGGAAATTTTGAAACCAAATGGCCAACAACTTTGGCTGTCTTTTAAGGCTATTGTAATCTAGGAAGATTGTTCTAAACCTTGAAATGTAGCCTAAAATCCATTCAAAGTTATCAATAAATGACCATGCAAAATATCCTTTTTGGTTCACACCATCCCTATAATAAATTTAAAATCAACAAAATAAGCGATACATGAAATATTATACAACTAGTAAGTTTTTCTAACATAATTAAATATCTTTAAATTTAGATAAAAATTTGGAAAAACAAGAAAAAAATACATTTGTGTTAAATAATAATAATAATAATAATAATAATAATAAGAATAATAATAATAAAGAAAGAAGAAAATATAATAGAATATGTCTTTATTATTTATTAAAAAAGGGAGTTTTATTTTATCAAATAAAAATAATTAAAGAAATAAGATTCTTGATAAGAAAATAAATTTTGTAAATCAAAATACATCATCTTTGTGTCTCTTAATTTGATAAAATGTATCAAAAATTAAAATATGAATTATTGACTAAATTTAAACGATAGTAGAAACAAAAAATTTTGTAAGATACCTTTTGGTAGGAAAGTATATGACTAGCTTAAAGAAAAAGAAAATAAATCAGGCCTTAGAAAGTTCACCCTCCCAAAAATAAAGTTTAAATAATATATATAAGGTGTTGGAAGATTAACTAGAATATGAAAAGTACTTTTTGGATATGTGGTGTATAGCACTTACTTGATTGCACTTCAAAGATAATAGAGATGATAATAGTATTCAATCCTTGAAGTATCAAGAAGGGCATCCTCAAGCGATATTGTAGGATCATTGAATTCATCTATGCCTATATAACATGAATATATTTTTCCCAAAAAATATAAGTATAAGAAGAAAACATAGTATCAATTCTCTCTCTTACTCCAATGACTTAATTTTCATAAATGAATATTTCATAATTAAATTAAAGGTAAATTCAATTGGTGCACTACCATTTTCAATTATGTAGGTCAAAGGGTTGTTATACTTTGTTTTGACTTAAAGCAACTGTTCGAGTATTCCTTTCGGACAAACAAACAACCATTTTGAAGTAGTCTGCAAGTATACAAGTTTCCTTTTCTTCATTAAGTCAAAAAACTAATTGAAATGAGGCATTGATATGTAGTTATAGTTGCAATTGAAATATTTACAAACTTACCTTTTGACCAATAGGTGTTCCATTATGCTCACCTATCACCATATAATACATCATGCTTGACTACTAACAAAAATCAATGATATAAATCATTGATTCATCAATTGCAATTTGTGTTGGACTTCAAAAATAGATAAAATTAAATTAGTCGATGTGTTCAAGTAATGATAGCTATTTGGACTATGTCGTATATTTATGGTCTCATAATCTTTCTTTCATGTATTAAAGTCTATTCTATAATGAGATATAAAAGTGCACTTACTTGTAAGAATAACAAGAGAATCTGTGAGGTAGCTAGGCCTTGCTTCACTTAATTCAGGTGCGTTAGTAGCATAATAGGAAGTATAGTAGTCTATTCCAATAAAATCAAAAGACCTACTTACGAGCCTGATCTGATAGGTAGAGAACTTTGGTAATCAATTCCTTACCAAAGATTGCATGGATTTGGGGTATTCTCCAATTGCCAACGGCTCCATAAACTTATAATACAATATTTAGATTAGCTCTTTAGACACATGTATTGGAGTATTTATTTATAGATTAACATAAATTAATTATAGAAATTATTAGTTTAATCATAGCATTTGACTAAATAATGAATACTTATTTTGGGATATTTTATCTGAATAACCTGTGATGGATTGGACTTGTCACTTAGTACTCATTATAAGAAGGTCCATGCTCTTATTTAACTTCACTATACAAGTTTTTGTCCCATTAATTAGACTATTTATGAGTATGCCTAGCCATAAAATAAAAAGTAGTTTTGTTTCTATTGTTATTTCTCCATGACATTGCATTAAGATTGTGAATGTAGATTCAAGCTTCTCTTTAGGTATACACACACATTCAAAGACATTCCCAATTAAACTATTATGTGGAAAACATATTATATCATGTATCATTGTTTGACTATTTAAAATCTTTCTTCTACAATTCAGCAAAATATCGTTGTATTGACTGAAAATAACAAAATAAGATGCATTAGTTAATGATTAGGTCTCTTTCAGTAAAGGTTGATGACTATGATACTATAATTGAGTTCTGCATAAGATTTTTGGTTCATAGAGTAGTTACCATCCAAACATAAAATTAAGGGCTCTTTGTGCAGTATGGTGAGATCTAACTCTATATCATAGAGTGGCGCTATCCAGTGACATGGTGGTGATATTCCTATCATTCCCTTTTGAAATTCCTGTAAAAAAAAAAATAAAGTTTAGGGCTAATTATTATGACTCTTAATTAAATAAAGAACTCCATTCAATTTTTTAATTGAATTTTCAAAATACAAATATGTAAGTGACTTGGTACTTAGTCTCATAGACGTTGATAGTAGTTGCATGAGCAAGTAATTGATTGTGAGTCACTATATAGGGCTAAATGGCTTATCACCACCAGTACAATCTAAGTTTTGCCAAGATGAACATCTTCCATGTGCTGAAATGCCATTAGCATAGCCATACTTGCTAAAGGCCTATGGTTCATTTAATGTGACCCAATACTTCACCCTGTCTCCAAATTCCTTAAAACAAAGCTTTGCATAGTCTCACAAATCATTACTAGATAATGATAAACAAAGTAGATATTAAAGTATGTTCACCTAAATACATTTTATTTAATTATTTGCTATAAGAGATATGAATTACACTATATTAGGACTTAAAAAGCCACCATATTCGTCTTCTAAGGCTTAACGAAGATCCCAATAAAAAATGGTCACAAATGGTTTAAGACTTGCATTATTGTAATTGCTTCCATTTTAAAACTAAATTAGTGAAAATGAAAATTAATAAAAAGAAGAAATGTTTAACTACATTTGACCTTTGACTAACAGTTCATTGATGAGGTTGTTGTAATAGTTGATTCTTTCCTTGTTCACACCTCCACTAACCTTTTCCTCTGAAATTAGTCGAAGATTCTAACACTTAAGTAAATGGTATGATTAAGGAATGTTAATATACAAAATTAAAAAAGAATAGTTTTCTATTTCTTACTTGGCAAGATTTTGGACCAAGATATTAAAAATCTATAAGCATCCATATTCATATCCTTCATGATTTCGACATCTTCCTAAATTATCATTTATGAAAGGAATTTCAATTATGCATTATTTTTATTGCTTCATTATATTAAATACACGATGACAATGTATTAGGGTCATTGACCAATGGTAACATCTCCATTACTTCTGCCCACTATCTTACCTATCATGCTTTGAGCAAACACGGTTGAATTTATAATTGGAGACATATCTCTAACAAATCTAAGTATAATTATTAATGTTAGCTAAATAAATTAAGAAAACTAAATCAGAACTATATTACATTTTAATACAATATTATCACCTCTATCATATTATGTATTGTCTTTTCTAATTAAAATTTTTTTGCAAAATTTATGGAATACTTTTCTTTTCATTTAAACACATTTCCTATTACCAATATTATGTTAATATGAGTGGAATTGGGCTCAGATTTCTCAAGCAAGATTTCGGATTTTCTCAAACTTTCTCTTTCTTTATCATTTTTTTCAAAATAATATTTTATTTAGTTTAAAATTTCAATAAATTCAATTGTATCTTGAGTTGTATTTTTTATATTTGGAAATGTAAACATGCCAACTAAACATATATTGCCTCTTGTTGTAACACTTTACCACTCTTAAAAGGATCTCAACTATGACTAAAATTAAATATTTTAATGACATAGGGAATTGAAATGAGAGTTTTTTTTTTTTAGACAACTAAAATAAAAAAAGTTTAATTTTTATGAACGTATAAAATTTTTTATATTATTAAATAATTAGAAATTATTTTATATATCATTTTTTAAAATAATTATTAAAGCTCAATAACTTACTATACATAATAAGCTATATGATTCAATAATAGTATATACTAGTGTATTTAAATTAAATTCAAATAAAAATTACTTAATATAAATCATATTTAAGTTTTATCACTAATAACGACTTGAGTTTCTTTCTATCGTACAATTACTTAATAATTAAACTAAAAAAATTAAACTCATACATTTTTAGTTATAGAAAAGTGGCACATAAAATGAAATAAATGGAGTATATTATAGATATGTGTGCACTCTTTATTTTATATATATATATATATATAAGACAAGTTTTATATTGAACATTGACCGCGTAGGCAAAGAAAAAAAAATACATGGGAAATTATGAGTGTATGTATCCCATATACTTGGTCCTCTGCCACCAGCATTTGCTGCACTTTCCTACTGGAGTTGGTCAATAGATCAACATAGTATCTGGTATATATGGTAATTAAGCATCTTTCAAAATTAAAGATCATTGGAAAATTTAGGAGTACCCGGTAAGCAGATGAAGCTGTCCCAAAAATAAAACCTTCAGGGAAACTGCTCCAGTTCAGGGGATGTACTCCTAATATCATCAGTGAACAACGTTGCAACTTCAGTAACGATTGTTGCTGCGATAAGAATCGGTAAAAAATGAGAGAAGATGGACACTGTATGCCATAACTGCAATCTTTAGATTGGTTTCACTTTCCTTATTTCAAATAATGCGAATAATTGTGTGCACTGTTAAATAGGAATTCAACTAATGAAGTCTATCATTGGGAAGCAAAATACTATATAATAATAATAATAATAATAATAATAATAATAATTATGTGTTCAAGTTAAAGTGATAGTTTGAAAAGGATGAGCTTTGAATCTTCGAGCAACATTTTTTTTTTTCTGAAGAGGTTAAATGAAGCCAGAAATTGAAAATTAAAATGTTAATAAATAGTATATATTATAATCATTGCATGATTGTTTTTTATAATATTATAATTTAACAGCACGAGATGCACAATGAGACCCCGAGGATTTCTTTGCATTTGTCTCCTTGCTATTAAATTAATTTCTAAACCACCAATGGCATTATACGTGCAATCTGCCCCACGTATCGGATATCGGATTCTTATCATATATCTCATGCCCGGGCATTCTCCAAGTCTAAACTATAATTTTATTGTATATATTTAATAGATTATTTTTTATTTTTATACAATAAAAATTTATAACAAAATAAATATTTTAAAATGTATAAATTATATTAAAATTAAAATTTATAATGAATAAATATATTCAAATATAAAAATTATATTTTAGATTTATAATAAATAATTTAAATTGTGAAACAAGGTATTTTTAATTATTGACAATTTCTTTAAAAAATTTCTTGAAATTCAATTTAAAGATAAAACGAAGAGAGTAGATTGAAAATAGGATGAATAATTAAGATCAAATATAGAAATAATAATAAAGAAAGGTTAGTTTGAGATGATTGAGAAAGAAAATCTTTTGTCAGTTGTAGTGGTAGTATGTGAATTATTATTATTATTATTATTATTTTGTTAGTATTTTTATTAATTGCATGGAAATTTTATTATTTTGTCTTCGTTGGAGAATTATTATTATTATTATTATTATTATTTTGTGTATCGATTATTGATGAAATATCATCATTAGTGGAGTTATTCAATCAAGTTTAAGAAAATATTTAAGTTACTGTCATATAATTATTTTAATTCATCATTCAACCAATTATTATTATCTTTAGTATTATTAATGTCATTATCCTTATTCTTATTCTTAACTAGAAGATGATTAAAATAAACTTTACTCTGAACATATTTAGTAAATACAAAATATATTGCTATTAATTCAAAGGTTAAATTATTCCATAGGTCTCTAAACTTTTAGATAGGTCTTTATACAATTTTTTTTAATTGAGTCCTTAATTTTTAATTTTTCTTTAACTGAGTCCTTGGAGTTAACTTTCGTCTTATTGCCGTTTGACCTAGGACCAAATTAAAAAAAATTCAAAAGATTAAGGACTCAATTAAAAAAATAGTATAAGGATCTAATTAAAAATTGCCTAAAAGTTCAAAGACCTACTCAATAGTTTAACCTTTAATTTACAAACATTATGTTAGTCCAATAAGGTCTTGGGTGTGAGCCTTGTGGATGGAAAAAAGTGTTTGGGAGAAGATACCACATTAAAAGTGGTTAGCCAAATTCTTCAATAGAGATTAGTCATCGACAAAACCAATAAATACTTTGCACCTATTTTTAATTCTGCGATTTTAGTCTTCCAAATTTAAAAATTCTGCAATTTTGATTCAATAGTTAAATGTTTATTTGTTGACCGCTAATGCCTCGATGCTAACTATGATGTGAAATTAGACTGAATATGTGGTAGATAATATTTAATAAACTAATGTCACATCATAGTCAATGTTGAGACATTAATAGTCAACAGATGAACATTTAATGGTTAGACCAAAATTGTAGATTTTTAAAAGTTGGGGAACTAAAATCATGAAATTAAAGTTAGAGGGATCTAAAAGTGAGGATTTTTAAAATTTGGAGGACTAAAATTGCAGAATTAAAAATAAGAAGACCAAAATCGGGATTGAGAAGTATAGGAGGACCAAAAATACAATTTAACTACATAATAATAATATGACAACATTTGAATATTGAAAGATGTTTTCTACCCCTTTCTATAATTTTCTCTTTTTTCTAAAATAAAACAAAGGCAAAATGAAGATAAAAAAATAAAAATAAGGTTAAACTATTAAGTAGGTTCTTGAACTTTTAAATTATTTTTAATTAGGTCCTTATCTTATTATTTTTTTTAATTGATGTCTTATCAAGGAACAACAATTTAACCCCAAGGACCCAACTTAAAAAATTTAAAAGATTAAGGACTCAATTAAAAAACATTAATATAGAGACCTAATTAAAAATTGTCTAAAAGTTCATGGACATACAAAATAATTTTACCTAAATTAAATTGAGCTGGTAAATTATTTTAGTATTGATCACATAGTTATTTATATGTGTATCTATATTCTTTTAAAATTTGATATATAAGTACATGTATGTATATATTGTTTTATTCTCTAAAATGCCTTTATTCATAGAACTTAATAGATTCTTAGAATATGGTATCGTTTATTACTTACCGAAACTCTTAGGTTAATTTTATTAACCTTATTTAATATTCTTGCACATACATTAGCATCCTTTTGACACTCCTTTTTACTCTAAATTTAAAAAAGATTTCTTGTAAGTAAATTGATCCTAAAAATATTATATAGCTTGTACCCATATTTTCTTCCTTAATTTAATGTTCTCTGAGTGACAAAATTATACCAACTATAATATTTAATTGGTGTTAAATTTACGTTCTTAATTTTTATTCTATTAAGTTAAGAATTTAATTTCCCAAACTTTTTTTGTCTAAATGTCACGCTCACAACTCACCAAATTTAACTAACTAACTTCAAATTTAAAACTCTCTCTCTCTCTCGCGTGTCTCGTGTGGAACGTTCCAGCCATTTTTCTTTCCAGCAAATGTGCTTTTTTTTGCCAAGTATACACCCCTTTTTCCTTTAGTAAAATTTTAACTTTTGAAAACCCTTTTGCCACATCCATCCAAGTGCCCCTCCTTGACACCTAATCTACCTACTTGAGTGAAGTAACTTTTACTTCAATGCTTCCTCAATAGGCTTTGTTTGAATCATTTTCAATTTAAGAAAAATATAAAATTCACTTCCTTTTCTCAAGATCATCGTGCAGCCCCTGTAGTCATCAAAGCAACTCTTAATTTGATAGCAACAATTTTTTTTTCCAGCCACGTTAGTTTTTTTTCCATGAGCCCCACTGCATTTTTGAGGGGAATAAAAACTAGCTGTTCGGCAGCTTTTCATTTCAATTCTCACGAATCCTTTCACTTACTTTCTCGGACTCTTCTTTTATTTCCTTCTCCATGAAACGCCCCTTACCCCTTCCATGGCCAAGCTCTTTTAGGCCAACCAAAGCCAGCTATAAAAGCTCGCATGCAAATACATACTATTATTCTACTTGTCAAGAGCTACACGTTAACGGTTGCCGATCGTTGAACCAATTCCAGTTTAGTTTTCATTTTGCTTCCTATGTGGCAACCTTCGAAGACTTTGATCATGCTCTGGGTGCGAGAGCTCGTCCTCCTTCGACTCTTCCTCTCACGATCTTCTCCTTGAGGTAAGGGGGAGAGTCTGTCATTTAGAAATTTTGAGAGGTTACAAGAAACGGGGGGGATTGTTTAGAAATTTTGATTCGAAATGTGTTTTAGTTTAATTCTGGTTATTTGAGTTGTTAATATCAGTTACAAGTTACCCTAAAGGTCAAGTAATCAGTTTGGTGGAATTTGTGATGCGAGTGTTGGGGAATTGAACATATGTATATGTTGATAAATTTGTTAGAACTTGAATAAGTGCTTGCTAGTACAGGGGCGTGGCAATGCTTGATGATTTAAGTGTTTGCGATGATGATTAAGCCATTTAATTACATAGATTATGTGAATGCTATGATGTATTATAAGTTAGCTTGAAGGCTTCATTGTTTTGTGCTTGAAATGCTATGAATGGCAAATTGCTCGGGACTTGAATTTGTTTGGTTGGCTAAAGTTTTGTTGTTTCAAAGGAGTGATGAACAAGTATGGATGGCATATTGTTCTTGGTAATTAGCGTGATTATATAGGTAATTTGTATATGGTATGATCTAAGTGGTATTAGAAGTAGTTCAAGATTAAATTGAGTGTGATTCATCATGTGAACTAATCAGTTAAGTGATTCCCATTTATGTACAGTGACTATATGATTTGATGCATGTTATTAATGTGAATCTTAGGAAGTTAAAATGCTGGTTTAATCATTAGAATTGGTTTTAATTGAAATTTGGCCAAATACATGTAAAGTGGTTAACTTTATCCAAAAAAAAAAAAACATACAAAGTGGTTAAGAAAAGCATGAGGGTTAAACTTCATAGATCTATGTTCTGTTACTGCCCTGTATTGCTTGCACCAGTGGAAACAGAGTAATTCGTATTTGTGTATGCCCTTTATAGGGATTCTATCAATGTGAGTATTGTTTCAAATGTCATTGGAATCATAATTTCTAGATTTATTTTATGATTCATAATGATTTTTCTGTTGGACTGTGTTGTTGTGAATGCAAGGAATGATGTTTATGTCTTGTTGAGTGGAGTTGTCTCTATTTGGTGTGTTAAAAGCTTTTCCTATTTCTGTTGCAAACTAGTCTTGATGAGGAGTTTAATAAACATGGAATGGTGGTAAATGATTAAGTAGAGAATTTTTTAGAATTTTTCTAGTATGTGGTTGGTGATGGATTCGTCTAGCAATTGACCTTGATCGTCTCTATTTTGGGACCTTGATTTGGGCTATATATTGATACCAACAAATTCAGAGAAAAAGTGAGATGTTTTATAGATTTGTTTAAAGGACTTCCCTCAAAGGAATGCCCCAGATTCGAAGTTATCTATTTAGTAGAATTTTCCTTCTTAAACTATTTAGAAATTTCCCCGATCTTGATTGGGTTTCTATTTTTATGAAAATTGGATATGTTAAAGTTTTGTAAAATTTCTGTGAAAATGGAAATTTCAATCTATATAGTTTGAGGGTTATTTCCACTTAAAATGGCATTTTAGATAAGTATATTTAATGAAATTTTAAACACTGCTTCAAGTTAGGACAAGATCCTTGTATTAAGTGAAATTGCTTAATTACTCAAATTATGTTATAATTTTGAGTTTCATCATGTTTCTTATGCATAATACCTATTATTCAATGGTTGATTTGGTACAACTTGATTATACCTAATTTAAATGTGTTTCTTGAGATTTTAGTGAGTGAGGGTGTTCCAAAGGTAATCTTTTCGATATTAGGACAAGACATTGTTCCCAAAAAGCACTTAAAAACTAGTTTTATTACAAAAGCCTAGAGATAGTTCTTAAGTCTTATACTTGCTTAGTTTTTTAAGCAAGTTAAAAGTTATAGTATTTGATCTTTAAAAGCTCTTTTCAAGTAAGTTAAAGTGGGGCACTTTGAGTGTGAAAACAAGGTGACAAAGAGTATAACATGAGTTTATGTTGATGGGATAACTATGTGGAATTCATCTCACCAAACAATAAAGATGAAGAGGCATAATTTGCTCATACATCATATGCATGATACTGAAATAAAGATGGCATCGCTTAGGCTATACTGATTGAACTCCAACTAAATCATAGTGAACTATAGGGGCCTCACATGAGCTTGTATAGGTATTGGGTGGTAACTAGGTTGAACTCTAGTGAATCCCAGTATTGAACTCCAAAAATTTAGTAAACCAATAGGAGCACCACACATAATTATTTGATGTGCTACGTGGTAATCAGGTTGAACTTTAGTTAGTCCTAGTGTTGAACTCCAAAAAATTCTAGTAAACCATTAGGAGCTCCACATATATTTATTTGATGTGCCATGTGGTAGTCTGGTTGAACTCTAGAAAGTCCTAGTATTGACCTCCAGTAAATTCTGGTGAACCACTAAGAGATTCATGTATGCTCACACTATATATGGGTACCCATGCATCCTCATATCATTAATGCAGGATTAATGACTGACTAGTTATGAGACATACATTGCATGCATGGTAAATGATTAATCAATGGTTGATATGATTGTGATTATTTAGTAATGATTATGTTATGAAGTGTCTTGTGTGGTCTTGATGTACGAGATGTGGAGCACGTGTTATATTGCTTCCCTAACTCTTGATATGATTGTGTGTGATGTGCAATATATGGCGTTGATGTGTATATGTACATACTTGAAGTATGAGGTATTACCCTACTAGACTAAATCCTTAACAAGGATCTTGGGTGAATTGGAGATGATATGCATTAGGAGTTGGATAAATGAACCTTGCTGGTAGATTCCCTTAGACAATCATCCAATCACAATTGTCATGTATGATAAGTTTCTTAACTTTTATAATAACTATCTTAAAAGTCATACCTACTATTATTTCTAATTAGTTCATAATGTAAAAATTTTCACTAACAGTGCATAGAATTTAAGTTCTTATAGATTTTAAGAGAGATTCCTTTAGAGAAAATAAGAGTATATCAAATCTCAATTAACTCAAAATACATCATATCATAATGATCTTATCTAGTAAACGATGATTTATACACACTTTATTTACTTTGCTCATTCAAATAGAATGAAAACAAAATTGCTTTATTTGAAAGTTAAGGGATAAATTGCACATTCAATTAAAGTTTTCTTAATATAAAATAATTACCCTTGTAAAAAGAATCGCAACTTATTGAGTTCTTACAATATTCACATGGAGGAAATTTTACAAATGAAGATCAACAACATTGTAATTAGATTAAAATCAAAAAAGGAAAGAAAGAAAAATCACTTTTATTCCCCTTAATTATACACTAATCATGTAATTTTAAAAATTCCAACAAAAAAATGGCATATTGGCAGCATTAGCACCAAAATGAAAAATTTGATGCTTCTCTTTTGTTGTACCCATTCCTCTAAGCCGAAGAACAAAGTGTTTTGAATTGTTTCTTCAGAAATTGAGAGGCTTCCGAATCACTCCTTTGGCATAATATTCTTAATAGAGTTTTGAAACCAGTTCCTAGTTTGCTTTTGCCACCTTGCATTTGAATCAACTCTCGGGTCTACAAAATTATACAGATTATAACATGTTTTCCAAGGAATGATTGTTGCAAGAAAATATTTCCTATCATTAATAAATTATAGCCAACCCCAAGTTCAGATGAAGGAGGAAGGTTGTATTAGGCCGTCAGCAGCTATCATAAAATTTGTCGATATAAGAGCTCACAAGTGAGATAAGGCTTTTATTGTTGTTGTTGTAATAAATTACAATGATGAATTTGACAACAAAACATAGCAATAGGAACACAATCATTAACACCAAGCATGACCTTAAGATATGGTTAGGGCTATTGGATACCTAACTAATCCATTACCAAATATGGCCTCGAGATATAGGCTAACTAACCTCATAGCCATGCAACTTAATCACATACTAAACACGTGCAACCTGATTTTCGACAACACCCATCACCTTAAGACATGAAGAATTCATACAAGAAACACATCACCATGCACTAACTTTGAAGAGCCAGTACAACAAAATCTAAAGATCTGATTAGCCTGTTGCAAATTATAAGTATAGTTTCCTTTTGGCATTGAATTGACGAGTAAGATCACCTACCTTTAAGACTTCCAAATCTTCCTCTAATAGCTTTGCATCATTGGGAAAGAAAACTCTTGATGGAACCACGTTTAAGATAACACGAAGTAAGGCATCCTAGCATGTAGGGAAACGTTAAAATCACAATACTAGTAATGAAGTTATCAAAGAAAGGCTAAGATACCAGCCAATGATGCCTGAAGAAGACTTGTCACTATGAGGCTTCACCACTCCACAACAAGATCACATAGTTGGCTAAGTTCCTACAACAAGTCAAAAGTGAGAAGCAAATGATCAATTAAATTTAGTAAACGTTTCAGATTTTCAAGCATCCACAAATATATAATATGGTGAGAGATGCTTGTTAGACAGATGTTACATTAATAAATACTTTACTTTCTAACACTAGTGTTGTTTCCAGTATCTATAGGTGCAATTGGTTGAATAGGAAAATGATACAAGCAATTGCAAGCCGCAAATCATTTTCTTTATTTTATCACACTGTGAAAAGATTAAACTCCATCATATTCATATTTAACATATGCTTCATTTTATTTTTTTTAAGATCAACATAAGCCCCAAAAAGAAACACATGATTTATAATACTAGCAGGAAAAAAAATAAATGAGTGTTACTCCCTCGGGCCAGCTTGAAGATATTTTTTACCATAGACAAAAGTTACATTAGGGTCTTTTAATAATTGTGAACATCATAATATTCCTTTTCTTAATGTATTTTACATTGTATTGTGACCATGCATCATAACATTTGAGTTATGTGATGAGGAAAGTATGTAGGAATCTAGCTGGTGGAGGCCGTGATGGGTTGTCTAACCTTAGCCTTGGGGGTTATCCGGTTGGGAAAACTCCAATGGTCCATGCTGATCCCATGGAGCCGGGGCGTACTGGCAAAACTGGGTAACCCTGACTAGTCACCGGGGGATATCATGCTAGTTGAGGGTGCGAAAGCCGAAGGCATCGGTACCGATGACGCTTCTTATGGCCTGCATTTACTCTTAGTCTACTTTCCGAAAAGTTTAGGTTGGTACCACATGTGCATGAGTAGTGGTTTAGGAACATAACACGCATATGTATCTTGTTATAGTGTGATATGTTAGAGTGTGCTATGTTGTAATTATGTGAATTCTATGTGACCCTATTTATGTGAATTCTATGTAAGAATGCAATTGTGCCTTGTGATGAAATGTTAAAGTTGTGGACATGTGATCATATCTTGCACGAGTGTCGTTCTTGTTTGATAAAACAAAACGAGGTATATGTCTAGTTACTAGACAAAGAATGTGAAACAATTATATGCTTGTAATTGGAATTGTGTTTGCTACCTTAAGGATAAGTGAGAGGCTAGACCTTAGGATAGTGTTATGAGGGTTCTAGTTGGATAATAATAGTTGTGAATAAGATAGAGGAAAGGTGAATTCCCTCATGGCGTAATAGAAAGGTATAAGACAAGTAAGAGAGAGAAGGAAATAAGAGTATTTTAGGATGTCTGTAACCTTAGACTTGATCCTAGGGGACAGCTTTGAATATTAAAAGGAAGAAGAGTAAATTCTAAAGAGGGTTTTGGGTAAGAAAGTATAAATAATGAGGATGAGATGGGTTCTTAAGTTAAGAATGAGATAGTAAACCAATATAATAGTTGTGAGAATGAGAGAGCAATTAACAGGGAGTATTGACTGTTGAAAGGTGTAGACTCAACCATAGGTATGGATAATTATGAGAAACCCAATGAGGCTAAAGCCATGAGAGATAAGTAATGAAGGTTGTCCAAATAAAAGAGTCTAACCCAGCCGTAGAGTCCTTAGAGTACTCACTGAGACATTATGTCTCATTCCTTTAAGTTTTCCCTTTTTCAGGATACAGGTGAAGACACGCGTAGATGGAGCTTGGAGTCACGTGCAAGAAAACGTAGTCTAGTTTATATTATGTTTTTGTATTCTTTTTTATATTTTGTACGATACCTTCAGGTGATAGATGAGTTATATTTGGCATATATGTTTTTTTTATTGTATTGTTCGTATATAATATTTAATTATATTTATGAGTAGTATTTGTATGTTGTTTCTACCTTTTTCAGTTTGTTTTTTTTTAAATCTAGACCTAGTTACGGTAATGCCCCTTAGGGTGTTACATACAGCATCCTAGCGAGCAAAAGCTGCAGCTATTGAATCCTCCATGTCTTTGATTATTGCAAGGGCAACCATGTTCATGATCTGAAATTTTGTATTGATCTCCCATGGATCCAATAGTTTGGATCAAATGGTAAAATATCAAGATAAAAAACCAATGTATGAGTGTTAATTAATTCAAAAGAACTGAAACATAGCACTTAAAAGCAAAAATGGAAACATAGCAGAAGCTCCTAGACTCACTTTACCAAAGCTAACGCTTCTCAAGGAACAATCCCTACCCAAAATCTAAAAACATATCACACAAAAAACTGAATTCCCCTTGATTGCCTCTCGGGAAATTGGTTTCATTAAGCATTCAATTCTCTTAATCACCTCTCTGTGATCTTTCCTTATATAAACTTTAGTGATAGGTGGTTTCTTAACAAAATCTTCCTAATAATTTGATTTGGATTCCATTAATTTGTCCATCCTTTTGTTTTATTTCTTGTTGATGATTAATATTTGACGAATAAAGCTATCTCAAATAGTTAATTATCTGTCTTGACATATTTGTGGTTTGTTTCATGATAGTTATAGTTTTTTTCATATTCAAGCTAAATATTGTTTGACCAATTTTGTCTTAGACTTTGTTTATAGTTGTGAATGGCCATAATAAATGACCTCAGGATGAAAACATACAAGCCAATGTCCTAGAAATAATTAGATCAAATATTCAATCCTCATACTTTAAGTGCTTAGCTGACCCAACTGCAAAACTTGATATAAAACTTCCAATCTTGGTTATGAATCTAAAGAAGTAGAAGAATTTCACATTTGGGATTCAAGTTTTGGATGATAAGAATGTTAGACGACGATTTTGAGCTTCAAATTTTTGAGTACTTAAGTCTGTCATGTTTGTGTGCCTCATGGATTTGCCCACAACTTATAGATGTTTAATTTCTTTCATATGTATTTTGTGCATGAGTGCTCGCGTCTACCTAATATAGAGAACTTTGATTTTTTGAACAATAACATTGTGGCATGATTTTTCTTTTGGGTCATTGTATTTTATAATTATATAGTCTTAGAAGAATCTTGGTGACATTCCTCAAGTTGGTGATGAAATTGACAATTTGAGATTGTGTATCCTTTCATCTATTTTTTTTTTTTTTTGTAAAGGTCTATGTGAGTGTAAATTTACAAATTTCATCTTCTATTTGATGTATTAGTTTGAATGTTTGTAATTGCTTTGGGATTAAATGACATCAATTATATTTGTTCCATTAAGTGATATCTACTCATTGGTCATTTGGTATTAATATTAATTAGCTATATTAATAGGAAATCAAACAAAACTGATCTTACAAATTTACTTTTAAAATTTGGCATGTTCAATTTGCTACTTAATAGACATTGTCCGTGAGAATTATGTGGAGACAATCAAGCTCTCTATTGTTTGAGATAGGAATTGGAATTGTCTTATTTGTTCTACATACTTCAAAAAGAAGTACAAGGGAAATTAAAACCATTCTATTTGACTAAAGTGTTTTGAGTTACTCAATGATTGAAAATCTATCGCATCATACAATCTTTTCATTTTTAAATCACCAAAAGGCTAGGGGTATATTTGTGGTAGAATAGTTCTTATTGTCAAGCAATGTCATTTTTGAGGTGCACTTTGGTGTTTATAAAAAGAAAAAGAAAAGGAATACTATCACTTTTTGCTAAAACAAAAAGTCTTAATATTTTTTTAGAAATACAGTGATGTAATTTCTCTTTGAAATATGTCAATATGCATTACAAATGATTTATTGTTCTCTTATGTTCATGTTATAATATGTTCTCACTTGAGTAAAGTACTATATTTGCACTGTGCCACTGAGAAATAATGGATGAGGGGTGGAATCAAATCTAGCTTAACTTAGCTGATTTCACCAAGAAAGCACATGGTAATAATTATGTGGAGACACTATAAGTTCAGGTCCATGCTTTTGTTGCCTGAGAAGGATATACTTCGCACATGGAACTAATTGTGTGGAGACACTACAAGTTCAAGTCCATGCAAATTGTTGCTGAGAAGGATATACTTCTCCGATGGCCTCTACTTTAAAGAACTCCTACCAGAGTTCACATTGTACCTTCTGATGCTGGTTAAAGATTTTTGCATATAGTCTCATCTTGCTTTATTTTTTTTCAGGAAAAAATCTCACCTTGTGCTTGTCATCTTGTAGAAATCCTGAAATTGTTGTGGGAGGATGAAATTGGAGCCATAAGAGAGTTAGATGTTTTTCATATGTATGCTGCGCGTAATTTTAGTTCTTGGCTTCTTTGTTCTAAAACTTGTATCTATGCTATGCTAAAATTAATAGGAACTTTTGCAATTGCTTGCTCTAATCACATTAAGTTGTAGGATGTTTTGATGCTTCTCTTTATAACATTGGGAGTCAATTTTGATAATGATTTGTGCTTTTACATGATAATGTCTAATCGAAGAAGGGATGATAATGTTTTAAATGCATTACATTAATAGTGTATATGCTTAATATCATATTATCCATTGCAAGATTACTTAAACCAGTATAAATTGATGAGAAGACATGTTTTTATTTTGGGTTAAGGTTGGGGACAGTTAAATTATAATGTGTATATGCAATCTCCCCCCCCCCCCCCCCTTTCTTCCTCGTGATTGACTCTTCATTTTAATTTCACTAGAACATAGTAATTGTGGTGAATATTTACCATCTTTGGTGAAGTACTAGCAATTGTTGTTAGCATTATGCATCATCATGTCCAATAGATGCAAAATAATCTCTTATTTAATTTAATGTAATGTTTTGACCCAATTCTTTCTTTCTTTCTTTCTTTTTTTTTTTTTGAGTTTCCTTCTTTAAGAGACAAGTTGGAATAAATACAAGCAATTGTGGTGAATATTTACCATATTTGGTGAACTACAAGCAATCAATGTCACATTATACATCATCATGTCCAATAAATGCAAAATAATCTCTTATTTAACTTAATGTAATGTTTTGACCCAGTTGTTTCTTTCTTTTTTTGAGTTTTCCTTCTTCGAAAGACAAGTTGGGATAAATATAATTTTAGATAAATTTTAAAAAAATAAAAGTTTTTACATTTAAAAAGAAGTTGAAAAACAATAGGTTAAATATTACTTAGATACTTTTATATTGTCCAACCAAAGAACACACAAAGTTAAAAGATCTAATTTGGTTATTTCTCGGCTTAATTGTACTTTTTGTCCCTCAAGCTTTACAATCTAGTGAATTTTGCCCTCAAAGTTTTACAATCTCATGAATTTTGCCCCCAAATAATTATTTCTAAAATTTTACCTCCCAATTTATAAAAAATCACAAATTTTCCCCTCACATAGAAAATTGTGGCGATTTAAAGTGTCTAACAGAGACACTTTAAGGGACAAAAGTAAAACCCTTTTAAACTTAAGGGATCAAAGTTAAATCGAAAATTCAAATAAGGGACCAAAATTCTATTTTAGTCTGAATTTGTTTACGTTGTTAAAAGTTCTTTTAATAAATTTTAGAAACTCAACTACAAAAAATAATATAATTAGTAGGATTTAATTAAATTTTTTTGTAAATTATAAATTTAAAAATTATTAAAAGTATGAGAACCTAGTAAAATATTCAAACTATAAAGACTTATTGAAAAAGTTTTATATAATCACAAGAATCAATAAAATAATTTAACTTAATGTTGAACGTGTGCAGAAATGTTTTTATTTGCTTATTTATGATAGAAGATATGTGTCACTTTTTTTTCTCTTCATTCAAGAAAAGGGTAAAAAAAATAACAAGAGAAACAATGATCCTTCTAAGTTCAACACTCAATGTTGAAAACATAAATAATTTAGCACTACAAAAATTGAGAGTTTTGAGGGTTGCAATATTAGCCAGTCATATGCATATTTTAGAATCAATGTGATTAAATGAAAGATCAAGGATTTCAATGGATGAAAGATTACATTCATATAGAATTTTGCTCATCTAAAATTTAAGACGGAAAAAGATGAAAACTAGTTATAACTTGCGGTAAATTCACACTAGTTATAAGAATATTTTAGCTTTGATTCTTTGGATAAATGACGTGATGCTAATAATGAAATACATTTCTTTTGAGTTTAAGTTTTAGACTTTCAAAATACAACAAATTAAATTTAATATTACTCAATATGCACCTCCACAGTTAGATGTAAAATTTAAAAGTTAAAATCACTTTTAACTATATTAAAACCTTTTTAATAACAAAAGAAGAAATATTTCTTTAGAAGTCAACTATTCAAATTATTGAACAATATATAAAAAAACTAGTCATCAATGACACATTGAGTTCTCGTAAAACATTTGAAACAAAATTTAATTGTGAAATATTTTGTCCAATAATGAATAACTAAGGGGTCTACAAACCACAAAGCAAATATAAGTTTAGAAAATAATTATTTAGTAATTTCCTAGATTCACGTAGCAGGAGAATCCTATAGAAGTTTCAATGTGATAATTAATGAGAAGTAGAATCAGAATCAAAATGAACAACAAAATCAAACCGGGGATATTTAATGTGAGCACTCCTTGCGCAGTCTTCACTCTGGTTTCCGGTAACGCTGTGGGAGCAACGGACAGTTCTGAATTACCAACCTTAAAATGGATTTGGGCAGGCCCTCCTCTGGTGAGCATTGGAGGCTAGGGCAGTCTTCAAGAACCAATTCCTGGAGAGAGGAGAGGTGGCTGAGACCCTCTGGTAAGCATTGGAGGCTGGGGCAGTCTTTAAGAAACATTTTCTTGAGAGAGGAGAGGTGGCAGAGACCCTTTGGTAAGCATTGGAGGCTGGGGAAGTCTTGAATAACCAATTCGTCGAGAGAGGAGAGGTGGCAGAGACCTTCTGGTAAGCATTCGAGGCTGCGGCAGCCAAGAAGAGACAATTTCTTGAGAGACGAGAGGTGACAGAGACCCTTTGGTAAGCATAGGAGACTGGGGCAGTCATCAAGATGCAATCTGTTGAGAGAGGAGAGGTCGCAGAGACCCTCCGGCAAGCATTGGAGCCTGGGGCATTTATGAAGAACTAATGACTCTAGAGAGGAGAGGTGATAAAGACCCTCTGGCAAGCATTGGAGGCTGGGGCAGTCATCAAGGAGCAATCTGTTGAGAGAGGAGAGGTGGCAGAGACCCTCTGGCAAGCATTGGAGCCTTGGGCATTTACAAAGAACTAATGAACCAAGAGAGGAGAGGTGGCTGAGACCCTCTGGTAAGCATTGGAGGCTGGGGCAATCATCAAGAAACAATCTGTTGAGAGAGGAGAGGTGGCAGAGACCCTCTGGTAAGCATTGGAGGCTGGGGCAGCTACTAAGATGCAATGACTTGAGAGAGGAGAGGTGGCAGAGACCCTTGTAGTCCAGTTCTTTAAGATTTGGACAACTACAGATGTGTAGGGAAGTAAGAGAGAGTGGCAGCAAACCTTCATCAGGAAAAGACTCCATGTCCAGTTCTCCAATATGCAAGGTTTGCAGAGAGGGATTGTCTCCCAAAACCCCTTTCATTGAGGCGAGAAGTCTGGAGCAATTACTGAGTAGCATGTCTATTAGATTTGATGGCAAACCTCCGTCAAGGGACAACTCCACTTTTGGACAATGCGTTATCGATAGATGATGAAGAGATGGAAGGTGGATATGCATACGTTCAGGCAATGATTCTAATTGAGGGCACTCCCTGATATACAGATTCATGAGATGATTATGAGCGCGTTCCTGTGAAATCATCTGTAGAGTACAACACCCCCTGAGATGAAGCCACCTGAGCGTTGGGAACAAATCTAGTGGCAAGGTCGTTAGAGAGTCACAGCCACCATTGATCCACAACTCTACAAGGAAATCATAGCAACCACTCATGGGAATATTCATATTCGGGCAAGAACAAACATTCAAATTTTTAAGAGAAGTATAAGATATCATTTGCCCAATCAATTTGCCCAACCAAGCTTCCATGTTGTCTCCCTCAATGTTGAAAAATTTCCCATCAAAATTCAGGCGTCCATGATCCCCTAGAAGTTGTTTGCAGTGACCAATATGTAGTGTCTTTAAATTATGAATTTGCTCTGGCAGGTGCCCTTTTAGCTTGGGACAATGGTTTACAGAAAGATGTTGAAGGCGTGGAAAAGCACCTGTCACAGCTTGACATTCCCATTCTTCCCATTCCTTCATATAGGAGATCTTCAATGTTTCCAAGGATGTAAATGAAGAAGAGCTATTTCCATAAAAATCAGCATCAATACATGATATCCCATCAAGGTGGGAAATCGTGAGGTCCTTGAGAAATGGCAAAAGTCCAAGGGAAGGCAAACATTGGCAAGATCGACAGTCTTCCAACCGTAAGGACACAAAATTCCATAATGAATTATCAGATAACCAACGTGGAAATTGTTTACCACCATAGTTTCTGATTGACAACTTCTTCAAGTGTTTGGAAGGTTGTAGATTCTCAATTACATGTACATCCCTTTCTTTTGTTGAGTCATCAGGGTTCCAGTCCTTGTCCCGTTGTAATTTTAGCCCCACAAGGTGTGTTTTATTCTTCAAATCTGCTTCTAATGCATCCGAGGGATTCTCAATATTCTGCAAGTCCCCAATTGTTAGACTTCCATGAAGATTGAGTTTTCCTAATTGCTGAATACTGATCTCCTTACTTTTGCCAACATAAAACGAACTCAATACTTGAAGATTCTTCAGTTTTTCCAAATATGCTGGTACCTTTCTCACTCCAGTATTTTGAAACTCAAGGTGACGCAAATTGGTTAGTTGATGCAAATTCGAGGGCAGCTCCTTTAAATTATGACAATGGTTCAGCTTCAGTATTTGCAAGTTGTAGAGTGAACATGTTGATTCAGGTAGTTCTTTTATGCGAGAAGTGGAGAGGTCTAATGAACGGAGATGTTTAAGATTGCTTACAGAATTAGGCACCTCTGTAACGTTACTACGACAAGACAAAGATAAGACACGTAAGACCTTAAACTTGGAGAACAAATCATCTATCGAGATCTTCCAATGCCGCCAAGAACCACAAGGATCACATTTCATTTGCCGTTCTGTTATCATAAATGTATGTAACCCTTCAGCATAATGTAAACTCCCAAACCCATCAAATTTTTGAACATGATCGGTTGCAACTGAAAAATGACGGGTTGTCTTAGGGATACCTTTTGCTGTATCAACTCCCAACCTGAAACAAATGTCCTCACCAACATATTTTGCCAAATCATTTAGAAGGTCATGCATGACAAAATACGTTTCCTCTATGTTGCTCGATTGTTGCTGAAAGAAGGACCTCGATAATAGATCATTAAAGTACTGTTCACCAACTTCCTCTGGACTCTTACTCTGTTGACGACATTGTAGAAAATTTTCAGCCATCCACAACTGAATTAAACCCTCCTTGTCAAACATATAATCTTTAGGGAACAAGGCACAATAAGCAAAACATCTCTTGAGATGGGAAGGAAGGTGATGATAGCTCAGTGCTAAAGCAGGGACAATATTACTATCCGCTAATTCCCATATCTCGCTTTTCAATACACTTTCCCATTCTAAAACAGATGATTTGTTGTGTAATAGACTTCCCATTGTTTTCAAGGCTAGGGGAAGTCCATTACATTTTTCAACTATCTTCATACCAATCTCCTTGCAATCTGGAATTGGTTGAGGATTATCATCTTGGAATGCATGTTGAGCGAACAACTGCCAGCAATAATTTTCTTGTAGTTGCTCCAAGTGGTGTTCTTTTGACCTCATGGTAGAAGCAACTTTCTTGCTCCGTGTCGTAACAAGGATCCTACTTCCCAGAGCCCCAAAATTACTTAGAGGAGTCAGCACAACTTCCCATTCCTCTCGTTTTTCGTTCCAAACGTCATCCAAAACAAGAAGAAATTTCTTCCCTGTCAGTTTTTCTTCCAATCTTTGGTGAACCATCTGTAGGTTTCTACTATCATCAGTTGACTTAGTGATGGCCTCAAGAATTGTTCTTGTTAGGTTGAAAACTTCAAAATCATCTGAAACACAGACCCAAGCTTTGATATCAAATTTACCTTCTATCCTTGGGTCATTGTATACATGTTGGGCAAGTGTGGTCTTACCCACCCCACCCATGCCGAGAATAGAAAGTATCGATAGCTTGTTACGATTGTCAGTGTCAGATGTAAGCCAATCAAAGATCATTTTTTTGTCATCATCTCTGCCATAAATAACACTTTCAACCACGAAAGATGTTGATGGCAATTTCTGTGACACTGTACTACCCGATCCTGATCCAACCCCAACACCACTAGCTTCTTTCAAACCTAGATAAACACTTCGGCTTGCAAGATCTTCTAGGTCCTCAAGGACTTGTTCCATCCTTGATTGAATTTCCTTTTCAAAGGAACTGACAGAAAAAGATTTGAGGAAATTGCTCACCGTGTTAGCAGTAGTCTGGGATTCAACCTCCACTTTGCATTTGTAGAGTTCGTAGTCTATTTCATCCAAGAGATCCTCTGCTTCAAACACGACATCTTTGGCCATAAGAAGCCAGTCTCTCACACGTCGATCTCTGAACTGCTTTTGTTCTGCATCATCAGCCAGAGCGTCGATGAATAGCAGCTTCAACTTCAAGTTGGTCAGCAGCGTCTTAATGAGTTTTCTTCCACGAAATAAGTCACGAAAACGAGAAGCCAAGCTGTCAATTGTCATCTGAACGAAAGTAGAAACAAGAGCACCAGTAACCAATTCTGTTGCCATGGTAGGAAAGGGAGTGGATGAATGAGAATGAGTAATTTGAAGTGCAGCTATGCAAAAGACTAAGTGCAGGGCAGGGTTAATATTTTGATCAAATGAGTAATAAGCTATTTCATGAATGATGGCTTTATTTGATGACCACTCAACCAATAACTGCTGAGTTTTTCCGACAACACAAACAATGACAGCCGTATTCCAAGACTTGTGTTGTGTGTGTCACGTCTTTATTAGTTTATTAGTGTACGTCTACCTACGCATTCATTAACTTGTCAAAACTTATGATATTATTTTGCGTGATTATGCTGTTATAATTAGGAAACAACATAGAAAGAAAAGGGGTCTTATTTCTTAAATAGTTGTCCTGTGCATTTTCAATCAATACTAAAACAGAATAAATTAAATAAAATAAATCACTTGTAACAACTGAATTGGTGTATTTCCCAAATTTCCAACTGCACGCTTGGATATTCTCTTACTTGATAGGATTGCAGGTCAGCTTTTCTTAACCAAATACAACATATGCATGCAAATTATTTGATGTATTAACACCCTTGCTTAATTTATTCCCTTAATTGATTATAACGAAATATTTATGCAAGTTTGGTACGTTTAGTCTGTTAGTATGTTTAAATATGTTTAATCAAGATTTAGTATGTCTATAGAATGGTATTAGTTGGTAGCTCTTTACATATGTCTGATCTCGATTAATAAAGTCATGATTGTTGGATGAAAATACATGCCAATGCCGAGTACGTAAGTGAGTTGAAGTCTCCATCGGTTAAATTTATATTATAATAAACATTTCCATAGAGTTCTTTCAATGTTACTGTTTAGAAGCGATAGTTTAGGAGCTTCATTGAAATTTCCTGTGTTCTGAAAATCGGACCAGATCGGACCAGCCAATCAGACTAAAATATCAGTGAATCGATCACCTAACGAGCTTAAATAAACTATAGAACTAGCCTGAAGAAAAATCAGTCAAAGAACCAGAAAACCAGTCAAGGACTAGCCAAAAACCGATTACAGCAAGTCAACGAAAAATGTTTAATACAATATTGTTTTGATTTTTATCCTTAAAAAATAAAAACCAACCTAAAATATTTATCATTTTCTTTTTTATTTTAAATATAAAATTGTTATTATTAATAAATATTGATGTATATAGTTAAAAATTATACTTAAGTATCATGATATCTTTGATTTGCAATTTTGTAGGTATTATAAATATAAAAAATCTATAAAATTATGTTTTATTTTTAATTTTTAGTATTATAAAATTATGATAGTATTTTTTTAATATTATTATATGTATTATTTAATTATTATTATTATTAATTTATTAATACTGATTCGACCATGGTTTAACCATTGAACCTTAAACTAGTACCTTGACCAATTCAATGACCGGTCCAGTTTTAAAACATTGGAAATTTCAATCTTTGCATATAGCCAAGTGGAGAAAATTGATCAGCTACTGTGCTGGGTAGAAAGCAGGAAGATGGTCTTGTGAGGGTCATAGAGAACCTTCTAAATTAAAGATTTAGAGCATCTACAATTCATAATTGTTTAAGTTGGTTTCTTATTTTAAATTTGTAGGCCCAACAATGTCACATAGATTTAAGAACTGTACACATAATTTCACTCTAGTGTTAAGGTTTCTGGAGTGGGTTCATAAGTTAATTTTGTGGATCCTACAATTGACCCTACATATTAATACTTATATTTATATTTTTTATTTTATCATAAAATATTATTTTATTTGTGTTAAATAATAAATACAAAAAATTGTAAAATATTAAAAATACTACAAAATTTATTTTATTTATGCCAATAAGTTAAAAATAATAACAAATACATAAATGAGAAGTACATAACAATATAATAACAATAAAAATTAATTTTCATTAAATTAACAATGAGAAACGTAGTTAAGCTACCGTGTTATAGATGGCATTACAAGGAAACATTTGTAAGTCTCTGATGTTTATTAAAGTCCCTGTCCATTTCCAATCCTCCAAAAGCATCCTTCCTGGATGATACATTTTGCCTTATAAAGACTAACCTACATGAAACTTTTTCTATAACCCCTAGTTGCCTCAAAATCAAATTTATTCGGACAATACTTGGCCTTGTTTATTTTGGCCATTAGGGAATTCTCGCCATTGTTTGGCAAGTAGAGCCAAATTAAAAGAATTAACAAATCGGAAACCCAACGTACCCACCATCTTGTTTATTTTTTGTAAGTTTTTCCCATCTCAACCAATGGATCTTCCTCCCTCCATCATCACCTCTCCAATAAAACCTTGCTGTACGAGATTCAATCTCCTTACAAATGGATTGTCACAATAAAAAACAGATTTTATCAAAACTTCACGACCTGCCTTTGACAAAGACTTCTCTTTCCACCCTTTAAGCTTCTTCTAGACTCTATCCCGAACAAATTTGAAAATCTGGACAAGTTTGAAAATAATAGGAAGCCCCAAATACTTCTCATGACTTTCCACAGCCTCAACTCCAAGAAGCGTAGATAGCTCATCAACTCGTGTAGTAGGCACATTTCGGCTATGGGAAAGTTCAGACTTGTTCAGATTTATTTGTTGTCCAGAAGCAGGCTCATAAGTTTTAAGTGATGGTGAAAGATACACTGCTTCCTCTGTTGTGGCTCTAATGAAAGTAATGCTGTCATCTGCAAAGAACAAGCGTGATATAGCTATAGCTAGAGCTCTAGGACAAACTTTTAGACCATGTAAAAATCCCTCCTCCCCTGATCTGTTCAGCATAGCAGAAAGAGCTATTAATTTCATGCACTTTTGTGAATGCATTGCTATTAATTTCTTAACATTATTCTACTGTGATTATCTAAGCTAACCAGTTTTTGACATGGCTTCTTTCATTCATCCACCACCGTAGCTATGGTAATTTCACTGAATCGCGTTACAAACTTACAATAACTCTCCATTTCCACACATATAATATTACACACATATATATACAAAATACTGTTTTATTATTATCAAAAATAATATTATAAAAATCCTAAATAGTAGTAAAATAAGAATTTGATATTTAAAAGTAAAAATAAGAGTGAAATAATATTATAATTCTAAAAAATAATAAAAATAGTAAAAAAAGTTTAAAAAACCAGAAATAACAGTAAATTAACATTATCATACGCAAAAATCAGAGATAATAATAAAATATAATCAAAATATGAAAAGAAAAAAAAAGCAGTAAAATAGCATTACAATATGCGAAAATCAGAAATAATACTAATAAAATATTGGTAAAGTATTTTAAAAATGGTAAATAAATATAAAATAATATTTATAAAATGAGAAATTATAGTAAATAAAATTTTTAAATTTTCCATATTATTATAATTATTATTTTTAATTACTTAAAAACAATAAAACATAATTTATGAAAAATAGACAAAAAATATTTTATTATAGTCTCTATAAATAATTTTGTTATTTTTTATCAACAACCACTCTGTTATAACTTTTTTATTAGTACACAGTACGTAGCATAGTTTGGGAATAGCATTTTTAAAGTAATTACTTTTTTAAAACTCTATCAAAAAGTTGATAAAAAGTAACTGTCTCTTTAAAATGAATTGAACCATACACATATTAACATTCCAACTTTTTAGATTAATAAACTGTTAATTTAATCCTCTAAATATTTACTTTGATTATAAATTGATCATTTAAGATTTTGTAATATCATAAAAAAAATAGAAAAAAATAATATTATAAAGAAGTTGAAAATAAGAAGTAAAAGTAAAAATTATTTATAGAAATAAAAACTCAATTAAAATAAAAAACAAAGTGTCTCGCTATATTATAATAATGAGTATTATTAATTAATTACATAAAATACCAATAAATATTTTATTATTTTCATCATAAAATATATACTATTATCTATAGAAAATAATATTATTTATATTTTAATTATTCATATATGACTAATTGATTATGTCAACTAAAAGTATTCATGACATATCTTGTTCTGCTAACTTTACTAGATTGGAAATTACTTTTGACGAGTTCAAGTTTAATAAATTATATCTAATGTATTTTGAAGATAAGTTTGGTCTTGCTTGAATAAACTTCTTAACAAGCACTTATAGGAAAATAAAGTAAAAAGATAAAATAAATTAAGTTTTTCTTATAAGTTAAAATTAACTTATGCATAAAGGTAAAACCAGCTTTTTGAGATATTAAATGAGAGAACTACTATAAATTAGCTTATGCATAAGCTAATTTTAACCTATATGAGAAGTTTAATTCATTTTACATTCTTATTTCTTTTATAAGTATTTATTGAGAAGTATATCTAAATAAGACATTCATATTATACTTTAGGTCATCTAGATTCGGTCCATTGTCGTATATATTTTTAAAAGGCATAATTTTAAAACAATATCATTAATAATACAATTTTTTGCTTAATAGACAATGTTTTATATAACATGATATTATATTTATATTAATATTGTTTATCTTGAAATATATATTTTAAAATTTACTTTTATTATAAATATTTCTACAATTTAACTATATATAATATTAATATTAATATTTTATATCAACAAATCAAGTTGACTCAATATTGTCTTATACATTATTAAGTTTTAATCAGGTCAGACTTAAGACTAAATAAATAACTCTATCAAAATTTTGGATAAAATAAGAACATAGATAAATTCATCCCCACTTGTTGTATGATCAAATGTGAACGATTGACTCATGGCTTTATTTTAAGGTTTGATGCCCAACCAATAGCTGTTGCTATCTTCTGGACAACATAAATGTAGATCACGTGAATGGGTTTTGATAAATTTGGAGGATATCAAAAATAAAATTTACATACAGTTCCATATGTGTTGTTTGTACTATTCTCCAATTAGAATTAGAGTTTCACTTCAGTAATTTGCAAAATCTTTTAATGCAAACCTTTATATCACAGATTATCAAAGTAAAGCTCTAATTTTGATTGGAGAACAGCACAAACAACACTTGTAAAACTGTATGTAAGTTTTTTCCAATATCAAATACATAATGTATGCATCAGAATTTCTTTAATTCTGCTTTATTGATTAGCCAATTTCACTGGCTAACTTATATATCAATAAATAAATCCAAGGAACCTAACATCGTACATATATATTTAAACGATAACAGGTGCCTACTATGTGTGTGTTTTGGGTGAGCATTAATAAAATTAATTTTCAATGAAATTGATTTTGTTTAAAATTAATTTTGAAGTGATGTGTTTTATGTTTGGATTTTTTACTCTAAAAATAAGTTAGTAGTCAAATTCAGTGTAAATTTTTTGATCCAACGCAAAAGTTACTTAAAATTACTTCAATCTAAAATCAATTCTAGAGCTAGAATCAATTTTCTAACGTGAAAACAAACATGTAATATTTATCTAAAATCACATTAACTAATACTTCAATGTAATTCTAGAAAATCAAACGTGAAATCAAACATGAACCAAGAAAACAACTTAAGTCCTAGACAACTCAGCAAAGCATGGCAAACCTTGGTCAAACTAATTAAACTACTCAAAGTTTTATTTATTTGTTCATTGGCTTCTATTCCTTTTTTGTACATTTTTATATTTTTATCACATCTTTCTTTATTTTCTTTTTCCATAATAATCTTTCTTTATTTTCTTAATTTTAGCTCACTCTTATTTATTTATATTTGGGCTGACATGACTCGGTGCAATAAAATCTTTAATGAGTGGTGGTTTTACAGACAACAGTAACAAAAAGCAGGTTACGATAGTCAGTGCCAGCTGTATTTTATAAATTCATAAATGAATGAGTGGGTATGGTTCTGCTAGCTTTTGGGGTAATCCAAGACTTGTTGTCTTGCTGTGTGTGTCACGTCTTTACTTTATTAAGAAAATGTTAAGCACTATCTTAAAGACACTGGTTAAAAAATTAAAATTAAAAATTATTTTATTAAAAAATGTGTTAGTATATTTTTTTGTAATTTTTAATATAACTCTAATATAATTTTTAATAAAAAAATATTTTAATTTTTAACCAGTATTTTTAAGACATTAATTTGGAGAACCTTTTTATTATAAGAGTCAGTTTCTAAATAAAACATATTGCGAGACTTGTTACAAATTTTCACACGTTTCCAAAACTTGAGTTTATCGTGCAACTTATCACATCATGCATGATTTTGCTTTTATATTTAAAAAACAACACAAAAAGAAGAGGTCTTATTTTTTAGATACTTGTCATGTGAATTTTCAAACAATACTAAAGTAAATAAATCTTTTGTCACATCTGAGTTGGTATATTTCTAAAATTCCCAACCGCTTGGATATTCTCTCATCAGCTTTTGTTAATCAAATATGATACGTGCATGCAAATTTATTTGATGTATTAAAATCTTATTTTATTCGCTTAATTGATTATAACGAGTATTTAAGAAAGTTTAGCACGTTTAGTCAGTTAGTATATTTAAATATGTTTAATCAAAGATTTAATATATTCATATAATGGTATTAATTGGAAGCTCTTTATATACACATGATCTGATCATTGTGAGTAAAACCTTACAGAGAATCATAATTGTATGTCAGTGTGATGTTTGAAGTGTTCATTAAAGTTTTATTCATTTCATATTTCATTTTATCTCCATTACGTGCGCTTTTTTGTGAATGAATTAATTTCTTAATATTCTACGGTAACTCTAATCTAATCAGTTTTTGGCATGGCCTTTTTCATTCATCCATCACCGTAGCTACAGTAATTTTATTGAATCATGTTACAATAACTCTTCATTTCCACAAATAATATTACACACACATATATATACGATATACCGTTTTATTATTTTTAAAATTTTAGCAAAATAACAATATAGTAATTATAATTTAATCATCTAAAATTGAGCAACATAACAATTTAGTAAGTATATTTTGATTATTTAAAATTAATCATAACAACTTAGCAAGAATTAAAATTTAACATTAAACATTATAACATTATAAGGAAAACTTAGTTAAATTTATGCATTGAAAGGTTTAGGAGAAAACATTTCTTACCAACATGCTAAGTAACTAAAATTTAGAACCAACCCACCCTCCCCCCAACCATTACCTCTTAAAGTAGCTCAAGTGAGAAGAAGGTTGATGGTAGTGTTGGTTCCAAGCTTCTTAGGAAGAGAGGTTTCTTAAATGATGCACAACTAGCAAACTTTTGGTATAATAAACATTTTATGGTGAAGGGAACTCCTTGTGAGTGTTTTGGCCAGCCAGGAGGAAGAAAGGATGAGTGAAAATCTGTCCAAGAACATGGGTTATAAAGGAAGAGAGGGGCATAGGTGTCCTCTAATTACATCATTCATTATGTCATAAATTAGATTTTTTATTTATTTTTAATTTAATTATAGGACACATACACAAAATAGATGGATGAGTCCCCTAGAATAAGCTGGACATGTGGCAGCTGATCTGTCCAATTATATCTGTGTTTATTTTCTCTACAGTTAAATTAGCCGGTACAAATAAAATTGCCTAAACTGGAATAATTTAGCTTTTATTGAATTAGTACATTTTAATGTGAAACTTGACATATACATTATTTTTCATCAAAAATTGATTTAGAATAATTAATTTTAATTTTTTTCAAAATTTTATTTATTTATCTTATAATTTTGAGTTAGAAAATTCATATTAAATCTATTTTAATTCAATAAATATAAAAAAATTTATGAAAATGAAAAAAATAAATATTTTACCTAAAAAAGAACTAAGATTATTATTTTTACCTTTTTTGGATGCCAAACCCATACTAATTTGGTTTATTAGACACTGAGGGGCATTACATAAGAATTCTAAAAAAATTTCAAAAAATTCTCAAAATTATATTTTAATACATATGACATGATTCCAAGCTCAAATTGAATTTTTATTACCAATTTAATCTTTTTCTTATGTCAACCTTTAATGTTGAGAATTAAGGGCAAAATCGTTATTTTCTAATTTTTCTCGAGCCCCATCTCAGAAAAATTATTAAAAATATAGTTAGATAATTCTTGAAATTCTGATCACAATGGTAGGGAACAAAATTTTAAAATTCCTTCTTAATTTTTTAGAATTAAATCATCAAATATTAGAAAAATAGTTGAAAAATTAAGATAGGATGTTACAACTGTCACCACCCCTACCACCATTGCCCTCACCCCACTATCACTAATGTCTTCGCCACCCCACCATCGTTGCACCTTCACCACCGCCACAACCACCACCCCCACTATCGACAATGATGGGGGCAGTGGTTGTGGCTAGGGGTGTAAATTGCTCGGGTTGGGTTAGGTTCAAGCATGTTTAAGATCTAACCCAATTAAAAATAATCGGGTTGGGTTGGGTTGAGTTTTCATTTCAACCCAACCTAACCCAACCTTAATTGGGTTAGGTTGGGTCAGGTCATTGGGTTGGCCAATTAAAATTTTAATTCAATTTTTATATTTGAAAATATTAAAAAAAAAAAAACGAAATACTTAATTAGTTAAACTCTTCAACACATGTTCAATTTAAAATACAAGTCTAATCATACAAATTAATCACTCAAGAAAAATACAATATATGCAAATATTATAATATTTTAAATTTTTTATTAAAAAATAATAGATCGAGTTGGGTCGAGTTAAAAATGTATCAACCTGTGAGCCAACCCAATCTTAACCGGATCAACAAAAAATGGGCTAGACCCAACCTGATGACTTGACCCAACTCGCTAAAATGTTGGGTTGGGTTGGGGTTTGCAAGTCGATCACAACCTACTTACACCCTTAATTGTGGCAATGGTGGGGGTGGTGATGGTGGTGGGGGTAGTGACAGTAGCGGTGGTAGTGGTGGTGACGACGTGGTGGTAGTGGGGACAATGGTGGTAAAGGTGGCAGCAGTAACAGTAGGGACAGTGGTGATGGGGGCAATGCTAGTAGGGGTGGTGGCAGAGACAATAGGGGCGACAGTGGGGGTGCATTGGCAGTGGTGGGGGCGTTGACGATAATGGTGGGAGTGGTGACGGTAGCGGTGGTGGCGATGATGGTGGTGTTGCCAATCATGGCAATGGTGATGGCGGCAACGATGGTGGGGTAGAGGCGATGGTAGTAAGGATGGTGACGGCAGTAACAACGCCATTGGTGCTCTCATAAGAGGTAGTTTTAATAAGGTTTTAATCTCAATGGTCTACTATTTTTAATCTTGATCTAATAATTGTTATTAGTTGTTGTCATGTTCTCACATAAGCAAGTGTTCTCACAGGAGTCGCTCCATATATGTGTGTGTGTGTGTCTGTTAAGATTAATATTTTGTCTCAATAAGTCGTGTTAACCAAATTTTATCTCAAATATTGTTGAGTTTTAATTAGGTTGGATTTGAATTTAAATAAATAATTTTATTGAAAAATTTGATTTTATAAAAGATATAAATAAACTCATCCCATAAACATAATGTGAACGACTAACTCATGCCTTTATTTCAAGATTTGATGCACAATCGATAGTTGTTAAGTCTTCCGTACAACATAAATGGGTTCAGATAATTAATTTTGGAGAACATCAAAATAATCAAATATAATGTATGGATGTTGATTTCTTTTATTTATTAACATCCTTGCTTTATTGACTACGGCTATGTTTGGCAAGACATTTCAACTAGCTTCTAATTTTTTCTACTAGCTGAAAAGTTTGTCTAACCTTATTAGTAGTATTTGGGAAACAAGCTTTTTTTAATAGCTTATAGCGTTTTTAAGACGCTACTTCAAGTAGCGTTTTTAAGACGCTACTTCAAGTAGCGTTTTTTAAAACGCTAGCTTTTAGGTTCTAGCTTTTTTATATTTATTTCTTTTTTACCCTTAAAATATTTATTAAGTTTTCTTTTTTATCCTTTTTAAATAAGGTAAGATAATATTATTTATTTTTATTTCACTGATTTACACGTTTGAAGCAAAAATCCACTGATTGGCCATCACCCTTCTTGCTCATCCTCTTCTTTAGTTGCTCTAGATAATATTATTTTTTATTTTTTGTAATTTCTTGATCTTCCTTGTACATTTCTAATATAGTGCTAATGAAATTGTTATCACACCGCTGATGTCAACATTTTTTTTCTTTTGTGGCATTCATTTGTTGTCCTTTCTCTTTCTATTTCTAATAACATTTTTTCAATCAACAATATTTATTTTATTATTTTTAACAGTATACTTCACGATGTTTTAATGATTATACTAATTAACACAATGAAAGTATAACGTCTACTTAAGTGTATGTTATTTTATTTATTTTATTTTAAACTTGATTGAAAATATTTTAAGATATAATATAAGATTAATAATAGAATACACAATATAAAAAATATATATAATAATTGAAATTAAAAAATGTAATTAAAATAATTAATCTATAAATAAAAAACTATAAGAGTTTAAAATTAATTAAAAAACTAAAATTATAAATATCCCAAAATATATGTTCATAAATAAAATAAATTAATATTTTTATAAAATATCATATAAACATGTCCATTTTTTGTCATTTTATATTCATCAACTACTTCATTATAAAATTTTACCAAACACTTATAATTTAATAAGCTAGCTTAATAACTTTTAGCTACCAACTAGCTTTTCAACTAATTTTGCCAAACATAGCCTACAATGAAAACGTGTGTCTAGTCAATTTCACTGGCTAACTTATATATCATAAATAAATCCAAGGAACCTAACATTGTACATATATATTTAACCCTGTGTTTGGTGGAGGAAAAAGAGGTGGACAGGAAAAAAATATGTAAAAAATAAAAAGGTAAGTGTGTTTAGTAGAGATAAAATGAGTGGGGAGAGAAATAAAAAACATATAAGACCTACTAATTATTTTTACTCTATTTTTCACCTATTTTCATTCACCTATTTATCTTTTGCTTATTTCTTATCTATTTCTCTTAAACCAGACATTTTTATGTTCACTCCATTTTTCACTGATTTCAAATTATTTTTTATATTTTCATTCACTTTATTTTTCACCTATTTCTTTTTTTTTTTCCAAAAATATATATATAGTTTGAAGGGTTTAGTTGGCATAACCTTCTTAATTTGTAAAACACGTGAGAGCAAACGATAATGAAAACATGCAATTAGAGTGTGTGATTAGATGATTAATCATAAGACTATTTATTATTATGAAAACAAAGCGAGAGTCATAATTACATTCTTTGTCTTAACAATATGATTATGATTGAATGATTTAAGAATGATTTTTCATCTCTGTTGAATCAATTTCTTTACTTAATATTTTTTATTGATTTATTGATTTTATACTTAAGCAAATAGTAGGTGTGGGTATGAGTATATAGGTACCTTGAGTACGAGAATGGAAATTAAAGTTACTACCCACAAGAGTATAAGGCCAGATACGAATTTTTTTTTCAAGGTATGTAAATGGGTATTGTAGTGCCCTACCAAACCCTATCCATTATCATTCTTATGTGTCACTTAAATAACCATGAAAACAATAGAGAACTCAACAGTGCAACCAACTCCGATCAAACTAATTAAATAACGCAAATATTTTTTTTCTAGCCTCTTTTTTTTCATTTTCTTAATTTTGGTTCACCCATATTTAGTATATATATTTGGGCTGTTGAGTAACAAGATATTTTATGAAGGATGACTTTACTAATAACACTACCAAATATTGTCAGTGTCAGGAGTATTCACAACTATATTCCATGAATGAATGAGCAACTATATTTTTGCTTAAGGTATGAGATATTTTCCAACACTTATTATAAATTAAAGGCTCTATGTATGTACTGTGTGTCATGCGTTTCTGAGCGATAGCTTCGATGGCCAGTCAACCATAAAACATTAAACTGCTGAGTATTTTCGGCAACACTCACATTTACAGCTGTATTCCATGAATGAATAAGTGACTATTGTGCTGCTTAGGGTAGCTCTTGCCTCTTGGGATATTTTTGGAAAATTCTAAACCTATAGCCTATTTTTGAATATAAAAAGAGAACAGAGAGAAATAAAATAAAAAAAAAGGATAAAGAGAGATATGATTAAAAATATGATGGGAGAAATAAAAAAATAAAATAAAAGTGAAATAGAAAAAAATAAATATATAATAATAAATTAGACTTGATATATTTTAAAGATAAGTTTGATCCTGTTTTAATAAAATTTTAACAAGTATTTATGGGAGAAGAAAATAAAAAAAGAAATAAATTAAGTTTCTCTTATAAGTTTGTCGCAACCAGGGTCATGACCAGACGACGAAAAAGAATTGAAATCAGAGGAGCCACCATCATAGTTTATTAAGGGAAAACATATGGAAAAACCCTTCAAATGAATATGGTCTGTGAAACCAAAAATGGGTTCGGGAATTGATTACGTGTAGCAAAGGTGTTAGCACCCTACGATGTTCGTCATAAAGATGATTATGCCTAATTAAATGTGCAAAACGAATAGCTTTAACAATTTTTATTTTTACCCTTAGATTTCTTTTATTTACAAATTTTATTATCTTTATTTACCAAAAGAATTTTAGATAAGATTTATTTTGAAAAGAATTAATTTTTTTATTTTTTGATATCAACAGGGATGCCCCTGCTCCTACGTATCCTCAAGTATAATGAAGAATCAAACTCACATAGTTTTTTATGTAGAAAACTGTTTTGTTGATTGGTTATTTGTTTTTATATTATTTCATTTTTGTTATTATATATTTTTATATTTCTGGTATGCCAAAGGCATATTTAATAACTAAATTGGAAGTGCAAAAGTGGTTATCAATACACCTTTTAAGATTTTTATGATAGTCAAATAAAAAGTGCATCCAAAGTGACTATTTAAAATCCTTTTTAAAAAAAGGGAAGTTTAATATTGTAACAACCCTCAATATTGTCAAAAGATTTAGTAATCTTATTTTATTATTATTATTATTATTTTATATTGTAAAGGCATACTTAATAACCAAATTGGAAGTGCATCCAAATTGGTTATTAATATACCTTTTAAGATTTTTATAATAGTCAAATAGAAAGTGCATCTAAAATGACTATTATTAAAACCTTTGTTCAAATATATTTTATTATTACCATTATTTAATATTATTATTATTATTATTATTTTAAAAGAGAATGATAACCAAATAAGAAGTGCATCTTAAATAATTATCATTAATAAAAAACTCTAATAATGTCCAAATAAGAAGTGCATCCTAAGTGGCTATTATTAAGTTTAAATATTGTATTTATGGTTATTTATTATTATTATTAATCATTATTATATAAAAAACTAATTATAATTATTATTATAAAAGAGAAACCTATAATGTTATAAACGTAAAATCCTAATCCTACGTGAATCACTTAAAGTTGTCTTTATTATTATTATTGTCTTAACGAAAATATAAAAAAAATACCGTAGGTAAATGAACAAACTAAAGGAAACCAAAAAAGTTCTTTTCCAAAGTCGCAAAAATTGAAAGCCATTAAACCCAAACCCGTTTCATTAGTCTGTTCCAATTCTTTTTACTGTTTTATTATTATTAATTTAACTAAAACTTCCTAACAAGGTGTATGATGATGGGCCAAGCCCATCATCACTCGTCAGCTGGAAAAAAAAGAAGGGTAGGTCCTCTAGAGACCCGAGACCCGTGAGCCACTCCAAGGGCGTAACGGTGGCCAGGTTTCGACGACTGGCACCGCTCAGCATCGTTTTGCATTGGGTTAGCGGCAACAGTAGCGGCGTGCGTGAGGCATGTGAAGCTCGTAGATCGGAGACGCGTCGGACGCGTCGTATTGCACTGACGTCGAAGGCGGTGCAGCAGAGACTTTCAAATCCCTGATGCCTGTGCTTTGCGAGGGTTCATGGGAGGGCTTCGCGGCGGTGAAATGGAGATCAAGCGGTAACGATACAACGTCGATTGGGAGAAGCTTCGGAACTTATGGTGATAGAGTCGTCATGAACCTAGTTGAGACAACAGCGGTACCACATTCGCATTGTGAGATGAATGTGGCGGAAATTGATGTCGATTCACATCACAGTAATAACGAAGGAAAGGAGGGAAATACACGTGATAATGTTGATTTAATGATGAATGTATTCAGTTTTTAGTCCATGGCCTTTGCCTTCGTATATGTGAAATCGATGAATAATAGCATGTATGTGTATATTGATTTTTGGAAGAAGAACAAAATTACTGCATATGATAAATGGCGGATACTTGAATTACAGGTATAGCCGGAACTATATTTCACATTCCAATTAAACAGAGACTCAATCATTGGAATCCATATTAACAGAGAGTTTATTAACAGAGGATATTCCAAACATTGAGAATAGGAATCATATATAGAAATTGTTCATACATAATCACAGTAGGCAAATAGAAATTTAGGTAATGAATGGCAACATTACGAACACAAGTCAATGAGGAGTAAAATGATACCTGTGCTGATGCACTACTCAGTCTTTGAATCCAACTTTGCGCCTTAAATCGTCCTTTCTATTATGCTTCTCCGTTTCTCCTCCTTTCTCCTCACTATTCTTTGATTTTCTTTTAAAATTGTCCCCCATCTCTGCTTCTCTTTCTGGCTATTTATAAATTTGGAGAAACTTGTGCTCCACCTCTCTCCCGTTTAGCCTCCTTCATGTTTTTGTCTCCCCATTTATCATATTATTTCCTTTTGTTTTCTTTTATTAAAGATGGGCTTGTCTGGCCCAATGTTTTTTTTGGTTTATGTTTCTGTTTCTTGTTTTGTTTGTTTTTTTACTAAAAAGGTCCTTAGTTCTATTGAGCCCAAAAGGAGCCAAAAACTTATTAACTTTATTCATTTTTAGTCTTGATCCAGAAAGAAATATTTACTTTTTCTTATATGTTTTACTATATTTTTTTAATTATTTTTTATTTTCTTTTCTGTTTCAAACCTGAAGATTTTATTTCCATTTATTCTATTATTTCATTTTTAGTTCTAGGACTTTTTCTTTTCCTTTTTCTTTATTTTAATTGATTATGGGCCTAATGCATTTCTAGCCCAATATGCATGAGACAAGAGTAAATTATTTAACTAAAATGTTTATATTATATTTTTTTTTCACTACGCGGATTGTCCGAATAAAATTAGGTGCTCACAAAGTTAAAATTAACTTATTCATAAATTAAAACCAACTTTTGAAAAAGTTAAATAAAAGAACTTCTAAAATTTTATTTATGCATAAGCTAATTTAATTTATATGAGAAACTTAATTTATTTTACTTTTTTATTTTCTTTTTTATAAGTGTTTATTGATAAATTTATCCAAACAAAACTCTCACATTATACTTCAGGTTATTTGGATCCAAATCAACATCATATATACTTTTAAAAAATATAATTTTTAAATAATTAATACAATTTCTTGGCTTAATAGATAATGTCTTATATAGCATTATATTATATTTATATTAATATTATCCTCCCTATATGTTGAATGAGAATAGCTATCTTCAACGAGAGTGTTTTTAGTTACTATTCTTTAATGAAAACATTTTTAGTTGTCATTCTTCAATGAGAGCGTTTTTAGGAATTTTTTAACTTTTTATCTCTTTCAATCTATTATTTTTAATATCTTTAGTTCTAAATTTAATTTCAATATTTTTAAAAGAAATTATCAATAATTAAAAATTAACATTATATATTGTATTATAATAATTATTTACAATATATAATTATTTATTATAAATTTAAAATATAATCTATATGTTTAAAAATATTTATTTATTACAAATTTTAATTATAATTAATTTATATATTCAAATTATTTATTTATTATAAATTTTAGTTATATAAAATAAATATTTATTTTGTGTAACGCACAAGTTAAAATACTAGTTTATCTTAAAATGTATATTTTTTAATTTTATAATTTAACTATATATAATATTTATATTGATATTTTATTTTAATATATCAAGTTAACCAAATATTATCTTATATATTATTAATTTTAATCAATTTAAAATTAAATAAATGAATTTATCAAAATTTTAAATAAAATATAATCATAAGATAAATTATTTTCAACTTATTAATGTCATATCAACAAATGTGAACAACTGACCCATGGCTTTATTTCCAGGTCAGATGCCCAACCAACAGCGTTGCTATCTTCTGGACAACATAATGTAGATCATGTGAATGGGTTCAGATAAGTGCAGATAGCTTTTGCTATCTATCTTTGTGGACTTCTTTCATTTTGCTTTATTGACTAGTCAATTTCACTAGCTAACTTATATTTCAATAAATAAATTCAAGGAATTTAACATTCTACATGTATATTTAAACGATGACAGGTGACTACTAATTTTTTTAAGTATAGTAATTAAAGCTTTTGACTTTTTGGTGGAACACTAATCTCATAAGTTTTAGTCTTTTAGTTCAATTATGTGACTAATTTTTAGTTTAAAATTTAGTCACACTAAAAGTGTATCACCCTTCTTCAAGAATATATTTTGTGAGAATTTAATTTAGGTCTTCCCCTCAAGTTCAACATGTATTTGGGTATAGGTGCCTACACTTAAGGGTAAGCCTTTATTTGGTAGCATTAAAATAAAAGGGAAATAGAAAAGAGGAGTAGAAAATAGAGAAGAGAGGAGAGAGGAGAAATGAAATGTGTTTAGTAGAGTGAAAATAACAAAAGGAGAGAAATAAAAAAGTGAGTCTCATATATTTTTTATTTCCACTTTTAAATGGGTGGAAATGAATGGTATCTCTTTTAAACATTATACAATATATTTTTTATTTATTTTTATTTTACTTTTCATAAATCAAACACTCATATATTTATTATATTTTTGTCTATTTTTATTTACTCTGTTTCTCTCTTTTTTATTCACATATTTTTTTACATATTTCTTTCTTTCTACCAATCACATCCAAGACAACTTAACAAAGCATAACAAACTCAAATCAAACTAATTAAATAATTCAAAGATTTATTTATTAGTTTCTCCTTTTTTATACATTGTTATATTTTTATAACATCTTTTTTCACTTTTTTAATTTTGGTTCACTCTTATTTATTTATTTGATATATAAGGGAGAGAACAAAACATCTACAATGCAAAGCGCCTAGGAAGCATAATGCCTCTGGCATCATTAGCAATTATGCTGGCTAAATTAGAAGGACAAACATCCATGATAGTTAAAGAAAATTCTCCTTGGTAGCCCATATTTGTGAGGATATCGACACCTCTGTTTGCTTCTCTGAAGGTATGCTTGAGAGTTGCTGTCCTTTGGTTCACTCTTATTTATTTATATTTGGGCTGGCTGACTTAGGGTGTGTTTGTTAGAGAGGAAAGAAATAGAGAAAAAGGAAGGAAAGAGAAGGGAAGAGAAGATAAGAGAAATATGTAAGAAATAGAGTGGAAGTTAAGGTTGTTTGGTTGAACAAAAATAAGTAAAAAATAAAGTGAAAGTTAAGATTATTTTAATTATTATTATTTATTTTTATCATTAATATTATTTTTATTGTTATTAATAATATTTTTTTTATTATTATTAATATTTTTTTTTATTAATATTATTATTATTATCATTATTATTATTATTATATAAACGCACAAGGCTTTTCACATGAGAGGGACAGTGCAAGAAAATCGATTTACATGTTATGTAAATCAATTTTCCTTGCCAGTTCACATAACAAGCGTACGTGCGAATGAAGAGAGGCTGTGTTCAGTCGTATTTCCACGCAATTCTTCACATCTTTGCAAAGAAATTTTTTCGCGTGGGTCCCATATATTTTTTAAAAAATTTCTTCACACTTCTACTCTACCAAACAACCAACTTTTTTTTCACTTCCTCTTCCTCTTATTTCCACTCTACCAAACAATGCCTTAGTGCAATATGAATGATGGTTTTACTGACAATAATCACAAACGATAGGTTACGGTTGTCAGTGTCAACTGTATTATAGCTGTATTCCATGAATGAATGAAGTGCCTATGATTATGCTCAGGGTAGCTTTTGGGATATTTTCCAAGACTTGTTGGCTATTTGAGCTTGTGTGTGTCGCATCTTTATTTTAAAGTAAATAAATCACACTGATACCTTTAAGGTTTATCAATTTTTAATATTTTTTTTATCTTTACACTAATGTTTTTAATTATTTAAAAAATATTATACTAATATTTTTAATATTTAAAAAATATTATATTATGTATCCTTATAAAGGAGGTTGCTGTAAAAGTTAGAAAACAAAAAATTATATGTAATTTCAAAAAAACTTCAGAGAGTATCAACATAATTTACTTTTATTTTTTTTATAAGAGTCATTTTTTTAAATAAAACATATTAAAGGTGTGATTAATTGGAAGAAAAGAAATAGAATAGATAAAAATAGAGAAAAGAGAAATAGGGTAAATAAAAATATACGAGAAATAAAGTCGCTTTATTGGTGCTTTGTTTAAGAAAAATAAAAAAATAGAAAATAAGAAAAAAATTATTTAATTAAAAATAATTGATTATACAATATCGATAATCAATTTTATTTTATCTGGAGTCCATGATTTGTTTGAAAATCGAAATGAATAATAATCAATTATCTTTTGGATAATTGATTATTTTTGTATTATATATACTATGACAATCAATTATAAATTAGGCATAATAGATTATTTTCTACATGAAACGCTATCATGGTTCAGTTCTATGGTGTTTTGCAAAATAATAAAAAGGTATAAACTCACTTATTTTTATTTCTCTCTTCTCTAGTTTTCATGTTACCAAACATACATTATTTCTTATTTTCTCTCAAATTCTACTCTTTCCTCTTTATTTCTCCTGTGTCTCTCGGATACCAAGAGGACTTGTTAAAAATTTCTGCACGTTTCCAAAACTTGAGTGTATGGCGCAACTTATCATACCATGCATGATTTTGGTTTTATATTTAAGAAACAAAGGGGTCTTATTTCTTAAATACTTGTCGTGAAGATTTTCAAGCAATATTAAAACAGAAAAAATAAATAAATAAATCATTTGTCACATCTGAATTGGTATATTTCCCAAATTTTCAACTGCTCGGATGTTCTCTGATCGATCAGCTTTTCTTAATAAAATGTAATAATGCATGCAAATTTATTTGATGTATTAACATCTTGCTTTATTTGCTTAATTGATTATAATGAAATATTTAAGAAAGTTTAGTACGTTTAGTCAGTTAGTATATTTAAATATGTTTAACCAAGATTTAACATATCCATAGTATGGTATTAGTTGGTAGCTCTTTACACGTCTGATCTTGGTTAACAAAGTTATGATTGACTAATGAAATTACATGCTGATTATGTGTGAGAAAGTTGAAGTCACCATCTTAAATTTATCTTGTAAGGTTAAATTATTGAATAAGTTTTTGAATTTTTAGGTAATTTTTAATTAAGTTTTTGTATTATTTTTTTTAATTGAGTACTTAATTTCTTAAATATTTTTAATTTGGTTTCTGGGATTAAATTGCTGTAAAGATTCCATTAACTTGATGGAATATTTTCTGATTAAGACTCAATTAAAAAAAAAAGTACAGAGACCTGATTATAAATTAACTAAAAGTTCAAGGACTTATTTAATACTTTAACCTTATTTTTATTTTTTTTTATCTTGATCTACCTTTGTTTTTATTTTAGAAAAAAAGGAGAAATTATAAAAAAAGGGCAAAAATCATCTCTTAATATTTAAATGTTGTCACATTATTATTATGTGGTTAAAATTTTAAGGACCTAAGCATTGATTTGACCCTAGCGTTAAGTGACCGATGAATTGTGTGCTTTGTGGAGCCTTTAAATGAAACATAGTGGAATACTCACGTAAACATAATTTATACAATAAATTAAATAAATTAATAATAAATATAATATTATTTTATATTAAATGATTATATAAATTTTTATGTGTTATTATTATGTATATAGCAAAAATTGAAATAGGATGAAATACTGCCGTAGACATAATTTATATTAAATGCACATATATTTTATTTATTTTTACTTGTCATTATTATATATATGACAAAAACTACAGGGACCTAAGTATTGACTTGACCTTGACGTCAAAGCGACTGATGAATGTTAATTGTGTGCTTTGGGACCTTTAAATTGAAACAACGTGAAACACTATCATAGACATAATTTATACAATAAATTAAATAAATTAATAATAATACATAAAAAAATCCCTACTTTATAAACAAAAAGAAGCAAAATTAATTGTTGATGAAAAATTAAATATTTTTTTGTTATCATATTATAGATGTAAAGTGTTTTTTTGTTTGTTGATGATTAATCTCTATCAGAGAACTTGGCTAGCCACTTTCTACTGAGATCTTTTCACTCAACCATGTTGTTTTTCATCTATAAAACTCAAATCTAAGACCTTACCTAGTGGACAAAATTTGCAAAAAATAAAATAAAATTGGTAAGGCAAAATCCACGAGATTGTGAAATTGAGAATAAAAATTGTAATGAAGCTTAAAATAAGTTTAAAATATGAAAAAAAATTAGCAGTAAAATAGCATTGTAATATGCAAAAATCGGATAATTAAGTTTGGATAATATCAAGTTTATTTGAAGTTTTGATGGGCAACCTTAAGTCTTCCATACAACATAAATGGGTTTAGATAATTAACTTTGGAGAATATCAAAATAATAAAAAATATAATGTATGTATGTGGATTTCTCTCATTGCTTTGTTTACTACAATAAAAACTTTAGTGTGTCTAGTCAATTTCGGTTCCATCATATCAATAAATAAATCCAAAAAATGTAACATCGTACATATATATTTAAGTGATGACAATGTGCCACTTAAATAACCATGAAAAAGTTATCAAAAAAAAAAAAAAAGCCATGAAAACAACAACATAAACAACTTAACAGCGTAGTGTAGCCAACTCTGATCAAACTAATTAAACAACTCAAATATTCACTTTTTTTTTTCCTAGCTCCTTTATCACATTTTTATACTTTTATCACAAAATTTTACGTGTATGTTTGGTTTCACGTTTGATTCTTCAAAATCACGTGGAAGTACCGGTTAATGTGATTTTAGATAAATATTTACATGTTTGATTTTACGTTGATAAATTGATTTTAGCTCTAGAATTGATTTTTGGTTGAAGTAACTTTAAGTAGCTTTCACATTGGATCAAATAAATTATATTGAATTAGACTATTAACTTGTTTTGATAGTAAAAACATTCAAACATATATCACATCACTTCAAAATTAATTTTAAGCAAAATTAAATTTACAAAAGCAATTTCATTCAAAATTAATTTTATGAATGCTCGCCCAAACACACATTTACATCTTTCTTCATTTTCTTAATTTTCGTTTACTCTTATTTAGTATATATATTTGGGCTGCAGACTCAGTGCAAGATTAATATATTAATGAAATGAATAATAAGCTGTTTAATTAACGATGACTTTAATTCCTAATAACACTACCAAATAGCAGGTAAGGACTATTGTCAGTGTCAGCCTTATTCACAGTTGTACTTCATGAATGGATGAGTGGGTATGATTATGCCGAGTGTAGTTTTTGGGATATTTTTTACACTTGTTATTACTCTTTCAGTTTTTCTTATAAGAATTAAATTAAAAGTTTAATTTGGTGTTTTTTTATAAAAATCAATTTAAAATATCTTATACATTAATTGTTTTTACAAAAATATATTTAATTATTTGTCTTTTTCTTTTTATTCAATAAATAATAGGTAAGATATATTAATATCTTAGACTTTTCGAGAGTCTAACTTTGTCTTGTATAGAGAAAATTTTAAAAATTATACTTTTTTTTATATTTATAATCAATAAAAATTAAGACAATAAATATATTATTAATGAGAGAAATTAAAAAAATAAAAATATGTCTTATTAATGTTAATGATAATTTAAAAATATATATATATAAATTTAAGAGAAATTTAATACTATTAAATAAATTAACTAATATTGATGAATTAGTTATTTGAATTTAGAGAGCGTATAAAGATTTTGTCAATTTTGTGTACTGTGAGTCAAGCGTTTCAGAACGATGGCTTTAATTTTGGTTGGTGAACATCTTTTTCTTGCCAGTCAACCATAGAACTGTTGAGGTGACAACATTGACATTTACAGCTGTATTTCATGAATGAATGAATGAGTGATTATGATTGTGCTCTTCTTGCCAATTGGGATACTTTGGGAAAATACTGAACTTACAGCCTTTTTTTGAGTATATATATAAAAAGAAGAGAGATAGAGACAAAAAAAAAAGAAATATAATTAATAATGTAGTGAAAAATGATGAGAGAAATAAAAAAATAAAATAAAAAATAAATGTATAATAATAATAATAATCCAATATTTTTCAAGACTTGTAAATTGTTACAAGAGCAGAAAATGTGAAAAAAGAGAAAAAACAGAGATAAATATAAGAGGTCATAAATGATGTATTGTTAAGAAATAAAACAGAAATTGTTGTTGTATGAATTGTATAAGTTATTGCATGAAAAACACAACTCTAATAATAATAAACGTATATATAATAGCGTTGTGTTGTGTTCTGTGTTATGAAAAATGTCCACCTTATTTTGAGATAGACTAAAGTACAAAGATGAGAGAGATAGGAAGAGGAAAAAGTAGAAAAAAAGTAATAAATATCATAAGTGATGTAATGGAAAAGAACAAGAGATACATGAAGAGAATAAAGTAGAAACTGAAACAGAAAAAAAAAGTATATGTTAGAAATAATTTTTCTTATTTTTTAAGCCTGCCTTCAAATTCATTAAATTGTGTTACAATTTTTGCTTGTTTCCAAAACATGAGTACATCACGAAACTTAAGTCATATATTGAGCATGATTTTGTTTTTATATTTAGGAAACAATATAAAAAAAAGAGGGTTTTATTTCTAAAATGCTTCTCATGCATGCGGATCAAACAATACTATAACAGAACAAATAATTAAATAAATCACTTGTGAATCTGAACACACTTTAAGAGTCAAATTCCATCAATTCAACCATGATCAAACCAGAGAACCGAAAATCATTTCCTTTACCAATTTACTAATGGGTCTAATTTTAAAAACGTTGAATAATAATAAAAATATAACAATTCACCTCAACTTATTTATTACTTTAGTCTATCGTCAATTATATTATAAAATTTAGGAAAAAGGTTCCTTCAGAGCAAATAAGAGTATATCAAATCTTAATTAACTTAAAATACACCATAATGATCTTATCTTACTAAATGATGATTTACACAATTTATTTACTTTGCTCATTCAAGTATAATAGAAATAAAATTGCTTCATTCAAAAATTAGGGGATAAATTGCACATTCAGTTGAAGTTTTCTTAATATAAAACAATTACCGTCCTAAAAAAGAGTCGCAGCTTCATTAATTGAATTCTTACAGTATTCACATGGAGGAAATTTTACAAATGAAGATCAACAACATTGTAGTTAGATTAAAACAAAAAAGGAAAGAAAAAAAAATCAGTTATGCCCCCTAATTATACATTAAATGGGTAATTTTAATAATTCCAACAAAAAATGGTAAATTGGCAGCAATGAATATTCACAGAAAGCTAGTGCCCAAATGAAAATTTTGTTGCTTCCATTTTGTTGTACACATTCCTTTAAGCAGCCGGCATGCTGTGTGGATTTACAAATAGATGTATATGATATAATTTGGAGAAATTAGAAATGATTAAAAAAGAAATATTTCAAGAAATATAAAATAAAATAGTTGCAAAATAATTATTGAAAACTTACGAATTCAGAAAGTTGTCAAAGGCAGTGAGAAAGTAGCTGCTGGTACGTGGTGTTAAATTTATTTAATATGACTGTAATATAAAAAATAAAAATAAACAAAGATATAATAATTTTAAAAAATATAATAGAGAACTGAAAAAAAAAAAAAAATTCTAACAGAATCTTAAAAGAAGTTTTAAACAGAATCTTAATTTGATAAAGTTGGATTCATGAATTAAAATTAGAATGATATAATAATTTAAAAAAAGTTATAATAGGAACCTTTGTCCAAAAAAGTTTCTTCAAAAAAAAAATTCTGACAGAATCTTAAAAAATTTTTTTGAACAGAATCTTAATTTGATAAAGCTGCATTCATAAATTAAAGTTACTATAATATTATATATGAATTAGGCACAAAAAAAAGTTAAAATAAAAAATTATGACAACTTGTAATGAAAGCAAAAAGTTCTTATGCTCTCAGATATATTTCAAAACAAACCCCTAATTTATTGTCAATGGGAACGATGATGAAAAACGGCCCACCAAACATCAAACCCAATCAAATGGATTTTTTACATTTATTTTTTATTTTTGCAGCTGACTGGTTGTTGACTTTTTTTTTCCCCCTTTGGTGTGCTCCTCTTTAAACTCCAACACTCTTTAAACGTCTTTTGACTTCTTGGATTCTTGTACCTTTGTCTTTTTTCCTATGATTGGTTCTTCATCTGATGAGTGAAATAGGCTCCTTGTTTGAACGAAAAATGTTAATTAGTGGATGAAATTATTAATATTTTGTATCAGAAGTAAACAATGTATATAAATTTTGAATATAATTACCTGCTTAATTTCTTTGTGGAGAGGTTGATCTTGACAGATGTTTTTGGGATAAAAGTCCTTGTGATGGTGTAGGTTTGGAATCCTTCTTTTAAGTTATGAGTTGTGAGCTTGATTTCAAAAATAAAATTGCGATTGAAAAGGTTATGCATTGGGGGCATGTCAGCATTATTTCCATTTTGGGTGTCAATGAGTTCAGAAGCATTACTGCAGATATTGACACTGAAAAGTAAAGAACGAATTGAATCCATCAACCTCAATAAAGAAACCAAGTCCTCCAAAAAGCACTTGTTATAGTTAGAAGCATGAATGACTTTATATATTTCCTTAACATTCTTCCCCAGGTTACTTCCCAATAACCACCTCTCTAGAAGTTCCCCCCTCCCATTCCCCCTGCTCTTAATTGTTGCATATCCATGTATTCATAAAATGATACTTCTTTTAGTTTGAAAAATATTGTCAAGCCGTTTCCAGTTTCTGTTAGTCAATGTTATTGGTTTTGAGAAGGTGAATATTCTGATAAAATTGTGTCAGAAGAGTTTTCTAGCACCAAATTAACAGGCTTTAGGCTAATAAAAGCCAACTCAGGATATTTGTACTATTCAAGGAAATTTACGCTATTCCTTTCTGTAAGTATGTTTGACATCTTGTCTAATTTGAGACAATTGTTAATCTATACATAACAGAGGATTGTTCTTCCAATATACAAACCCTAAAGTATTTATTTATTTTGGTGAATAGTATTTATTATTTATTAACAAAAAGTTATACAGTGTCAACCAACTTAAATAGATTAGGCTATAACCGTGTCAGTAGTATTTAGTGTTGCATTCTGTACTTACGTATATCAGGTCTGATAAAGCCTGGTAGGTGAGGAAATGAAGGAAACTGCTGGAAAATTAGAGCAAATCGAAAAAGAGAGAAATATATACAGCTGAAACTAAACTTTGTATTATGACTTTCTCAGTTTTTGAGTACAGGGATCATAATGATTTTATAGTAGAGTCGAAGCTGTAGGCCAGTTATAACAGAAACCTGTCCAGTTACTACTGATTCTGTTCGTAACACCATCCTAATCTCTGACTAATGATTAAGCATATTAAACATGTGTAGTAATTCAGAAGTGAACAGAAACAGCGATATGTGATACTCATATTTATCAAGGTCAAAGGAAACAAAAAAAATAAAAGTGTCCTGAACCTTAGATATGGTTGTTTGGGCTATAGCCTTATCTATAGTATTAAGTAGTGTTGCATTCTTGACGTATGTGTATCTTACTTTGTAATTGTTTATTAGTTCAGGTCAAAAGGGGGAAAAAGTGAATGTGTCCTGAATCCCAAATATGGTTAATTTTTTAATCCTAGTTTGCTTCCTTTTCATAATTTAAGGCTTATAATTATATAAATCTTCCAAGTTGACTTGTTGCAGTTTAGGTTGGCTTTTGTTTCTCCTGTGTCGAGGGTGGTTGGTGCTGGAGATTTAGTTGACCATCCAAACAAAATTGCTCTTCGTTACCTGAAGGGTTATTTTCTTATTGACTTATTTATTGTATTTCCTCTTCCTCAAGTAAATTTCTTCCCATTTACCTTTCTTCCTCATGGATATTTTTCCCCTTTGGCTGAGTTTGCTCCTCGCAACATAGTATTTAAGTTATCTATCTGTACTTACCTCCCCCAATTCCTAATGTGAATTATGAAATATTCATGCCTAACGATTGAACATGATTACTTTTTGATATTTTCTTTCTAGTTCCTGGACATTGTCAGTTTGAAACTACATATTTTATAGTTGGATATCTCAACAACCCCCTGATATTGGCCATCTTCTGCTACAAAGTACTTCAAGGCCACACCTTCAGTGCTAAAAGACTAATCACCTGGTCATAATAAGAATTATACGCCATGAAATAATATATAGAAATAACTATATATTTCTTCTCTATTCTGACATTTCTACAAATTTTGTAAAACTCCTACTGTGACAAAGTAACTACCATAAAAGAAATTACTATACGACTGAAATAATTATAATTATAGTTTACATTTGAAAAAGTAATTACTATAAAAGAAAACCCATAACAAAATAATATTTTGTGGCTCCCTTAATTTACTAACCATTTAGTTACACTACAATAAATGTTGCATGTAGTGTTGCAGTCTTTGTTAACACATGTGGCTATTAAACTATTTCTGCTTTTCATGATATACATGATTGTTAGGTTGTTTGTAAATTGAGTTAAGTAATTTTAGATTTTTTATTTTTAGCTTCTGCTCTCTTTAAAAGAAGAAACTAAACCGAACACATAAAATAAAAAAAACTTAAAAATTAAACAACTTCTTTTTCATGAAAAAGAAATTTCAATAACATTTTTAAAAAAGTTAGGTGAATGACTTTTTTTTAAAGAAAAAAAACTTAGATAAGTTAACTTATCTGTTCTCTTTCTCTCTCCCACTCCCACTCCCTTTCCCTCTCTCACTCTTTCTCTCCCCAGTAATTTTGTGTAAGCCCTTTAGTAAAGTTTTGCAGTATTGAAAATTTGAAACCCCATTCAATAAATAATGGAAATTTGGACAATATAGCTTTTACTTACTTGAATTTGCAGCCAACAATGAATTCCTTTTCATATAAAGCAATTGCTTCCTTCTAAACCTTGATTGTTGACATTGAGCGGGTATACTGGCACAACGTTGTTCAGTTTCTGCATTTGAGCATGTTTCACATCAAACCCAAATCATAATATATAAGTTGTAGTGAAAACCATCACATGAAAAAACATTAAAGTAAAATCTGACCAATAAGAGAGTAAAAACTCTATTGCATACATACAATCCCTCTTTTTGACCAAGAAAGCAATGCAAGGCTTAGAAATTTCTTTAATCTAAAACAAAATTGAATTTTTTCAGAGATAATAAAACAAAATATCAAAAGTAGAAAGAAAATCTAACCAAGAGAACAAAGCATGTGTTGCATAGATACAATCTCTCTCTTGTTGGATAGCATCTTAATATGCCTTTTTAATCTACATATTTTGTATGTCAATTTGTGATTGGTATGCTTATAAACAGTGTAACACCCGACATTTGCTTATCAAACCGTTCTATTTTTATTTCTAGAGAACCATAAGAAAATCTCAAAAAAAAAAAAAAATCCCTACAGTTACGTTTATATTAGTACTTAGTTTAGACTTTCAATAAGTTTGGGAAATGGAGCTCAAAAATTGGTAAAATAATCGTTTCGTCCTTAAAAAGCCAAATAACATAATTAATAAGCAAAAATAGTTAGAAGTATTTAAAATTTTTTTTAAGTCATAAATATACTTAGAATAATTAATAATAATTTTAGAAATTTTTCAGAAATTTATTGAGAAATGAAAAAAATACCCCTAGTTGACTGTGGGAGCCAACTAGAAACTTTTTGACCTCAAAATATTTCAAAAATTTATACTTCATTATAAAAATTATATTTTAAAACAAAATTAGTAAAAAATACAACAACCTATTCCAAATTTTCCTCTATTTTTCTAATATTTTACAATGTAATTCTGAAAATCAAAAAGGAATTTCAAAATTCCGATTCCCACCATTACTCTCAAAATTTCAAAAGTTATTTAATTGTGTTTTTTAATAATTTTTCTAAGCGAGAGACCCAAAAAATTAGAAAACGATGATTTTGTCCTTATTTATCAACATTAAGGGCTGATATGAGAAAAAGATTCAATTGATATTAAAATGTCAATTTGACCTTGGAATCATGTCATATATATTAAAATATAATTTTGAGAATTTTTTGGAAATTTTTGTGTAAAATAACCAAAATGTCCCTAGGTGTCCGATAAACCAAACCACTATCGGTTTGACATTCATAAATGGTGAAAATGGTAATTTTAGTTTATTATAGGTGAAATATTTAATTTTATAATTTAAAAAAAAAATTGGTAATTATTAAATTAAAATAATTTTTTTATGGATTTTCTAGCTTGAAAATATAAAATAAATACATATAATTTGAAATAAATTACAAAAAATCAAAATTAATTATTAGAAAATTATTTTTGATAAAAAATAATATAATTGTCCAGTTTTTCATTTGATTGTATTTTTTTATATTAAAATTCATTTTTTTAAGTTTAAGCGATTTTATCAATATCGGTTAATTTAACTATTGATAAAATTCACACTAATAAAGCTAGGACAACACATTGACCACATCCCAAGCCCGGGGGGGGGGGGGGGGGGGGGGGCGGCCGGGGTGGCGGGCTGATTCACCACTCTAATATGTTTATGTGTCCCTAAGTTTGTATATATGTACTTAAATGAAAAATAAAAATTCAAATTATTTCATAATGCATGACTTAAAGCATGTGGACACCCAAGCTTGTTCTTCCTCTATAAATATCCATACTTTTTGGACATTTTTCACACATTCTCCACCCTCTAAAGTTGGCCAAAATCCACATTGAGAGTTTCTCAATCTAGAAATTTTTTCTTACTTAGTTTTTGCGTTAAAACTTTGCTAGTTTCCAACTAGTAGAATTTCTCTTCCTAGAAGTTTTGCACCAATAATTCCATTCTCTTCATCAACCACCTTAGAGGTAATGGGAGGAGTGGGGTTGGTTCTAAAGTATTGTCACTTTGCATGTTAGTAAGAAGGGTTTTCCCCTAAACCCATTTAAGCTTAAGTTTTTATTATCATTGTTATACTATTTGGTGTTAAGCTTTAAATTTTGCGAAATTGTTACTTTGCTCAAATTTAAATTATTAAAGTATACTTGCTAAATTGTTACTCTAAAATTTAAATTATTAAATTATCCTTGTTAAGCTGTTACTTTGCTTAAATTTAGAAAATTAAAATATATTTATTTAGTTGTTATTTAGTCAAAATTTTAGTAATTAAATTATAACTACTATGTCTTTATTCTACTAAAATTTTAGTAATTATTAAGTTATTATTCGGCTAAAATTTTATATGATTACTAAATTGTTATTTTGTTAAAATTTTGATATTGTGCAATTTTTACAATATAAGGCAAAAATATTGATTATACTGGTACTCAAATGAAATGAGACTAGGAAAACCCCTATTTGAAAAGTTAGTAATTGATAGTTAGTGAGTAATGTAAAACAAGTGACATGCAGTGGCATGGCAACCTACTAGGGAAGCTACAATTTGGTACACTAAGAAATGAAATGCAAGACTCACTTGCAGAGATCTTGGGAGTAAGCATCAAGTGTTGAAGGTCCCAATTTGAACAAGGATATTCAGCTGACCAGTCTCTATAACCCCAATAACTGCTTAGCATTTTGGGATTGGTTTGAGAGTATACCTTTATAAATGAACTTCCTAATTGATATTTATTCCTCATTAATGATGAGGACTATACCAAGTGATGATGTTGAGAGAGGTATATGTCTCGCAGTCACTTCCTAGGTTCTATTGAGAACTATTACCCACTAATGGGGAGCATGGATCCATACCTAGTCGAGGGTAATCTAATACAACTGAGAATGAACCCTAGGTTTCTTTCTATTCTCAGCTTTGTTTTATCTTTGTTTTATGATAGATTTCCTACCATACATGTAAAAGTGATTTTAGAACAAAACACCTCACTCCATTGCTTTCTTCTATGTATGATTGATTGTGATTATTGAAGACGATGTTAATGCCCTGTGATATTGAGTACAAGTCAGAGGACACTTCAATGGGTGAGGATCTAACAACCTATTGTATTTTTCTTTTTGTATGAGGGATAGGATAGATTGATACTGCTTTGTATATGACCTTTTTGATGTTCATATTGGGTTAGATAGTGTTTACCTTTTGATGTAATTTTAGTTTTTCGATATTTTATGACTATCATGTATTATTAAACCATGATGTACAGTTTTACAATATATATGTATATATATGTGTGTGTGTGTGTGTGTGTGTATTTATGTATGTATGTATATAGTCCTAATACGAATTATATTTAATATCGATAGGTGTTACAAATAGAATAGTGCCTATGAGCATAGGAGGTAGAGTGAGTGAAGATGTTGTGATTCATGATATTTATAACATAAAATGATGCAAATTGGAAGGAACAAATTATGAAGAGATAGTTAAGTACCTCTTAAGAAGAGAAAGCTTGCTATACATCTGGTCATAAATATGTTATAACTCCTTCATGTAATTGTCATCATTGGCATGCAATTTGAATTTGAAAAAAAAAAAAAAAGAGTTCTCATTGAATACTTTAAAAACAAAAATAATACATAATTAATTCACATTCACATAAAAAAAATATAAATTGTTCACATACCACCAACCATTTGTTGTAAGGGATTATTTTTAAAATTGTGCTTTTGTGCTTTCGATGCAGCTTTCTCTGCTAACTTCCTCCATTTGTTTTTGGATTAGCCCGTTTGCAACACAATGGAAGAGCAATGTTATAGTGATTTGTGATATTGGTTACCAAATCCCAAATTATGGGGGATGAAAAAAATTAAAAAGAGTGGGAAAAGAAAGAAAGGAAGAAAGAATATGTAAGTCAATATATAATTTGGAGAAGGAACTATGCAATTTCACACTTACCTCTCCATTCTGTAATTCTTCACATCTACACACTTTGAATGGAAAAACAGGAGAAAAATTAAAACTATTTTCATTTTGAAATGCTGCTGCCTAAAATGCTTCATTTTCATTCATATTTATGTATCCATTGTCATTGGGGACACATCTACAACAAAATGGAAGAGTAATCTGCACGTTGAAAACCAGAATATGCAAACTTACTGATTTGAGAAATGGGTTATCAAATCCCAATTTGTTGGTAATGAAAAAATTATAAAAAGTGGGAAAAGAAAGAAGGAAGAAAGAATACACCATCTTAATTTTAGTAAAATTAACAAATCCAGTAATATTTACGTGATTTCACAATTCTGCATGTCCAGAATGCACCATATGCGTTATTTTATGATTCCGCAATTCTGCACGTCTGCATGTATGAAACCAGAATACACACATGTCTACAACACAATAGAATAACAATGTTACTAGTTTGCGAGATAGGTTATCAAATCCCAAATTATGAGTGATAAAAAGATTATAAAAAGTCGGATAAGTAAAAGGAAGAAAGAATGTGTCGTCTACGTGATACCGGGGTTCCACAATTCTGCATGTCTGCATGATTTAATTACAACAATGATGCATGACTGCCATTGCCACAATGATGTGTGTGTCTGTCGTCATTATGTGGAACGTGACTGCATTTGCCATAATGATGTGGGTGTCTGCCGTCATTGCACCATTATCGTGCGGAGCCTCTTCGTTTGTCATAAGGGGGAGGTTAAACTAAATTGGTAGAGGTTGTTGTCATAATAGAAACAATTATAGAGAGGTTGACACGTAAGCAATTATGCTTATGTGGCGAAGATTAGTATAGCGATGACACCGTATGGTTGCATAGCTCAAGTTTTATATATTACTAAAACGCATACCCATGCGATGCATGTGCAAATTCAAGGGGATAGTTAGAGTAATTTTACAAAACTCGGTTTAAAAAATGCATCAAATTCAGCTAGATGATCGACATTTCCTTGTCCTATTGAAATTAACCATGATATAATCAATAACTTACAGTATTATGACAATGTCAAATGTTATTTCAAAACATTTTTGCACAGAGTTTACAAATAAATACCTTTTCCATTCTCTCTATTACATCAAAAATATATTTTCATAAAAATTGAGTAACAATACAATCAAACAATATAAAATATATAGAGTCTGTGTTATCAATTACTTTTAAATTTAATTTGTACCTGTAATCACACACTTGTAGAAGATGTGAATGCAAAAAAAAAAAAAAAAAAACTCATTGCAAATGAATTTAGCCACATTTACTTTTTAAAGTACCTTGGAATTGCAATAACCATTTTGTCACAATTTTCAGAATAGAACTTAAAATAGGTTGAACTTTCTTCAAACACTTATTACATGATTTATATGATCAACCTTTATCAGTATCAATTTCGATTACAGTGGTGAGAATAGATGAAAATGCAATCTATCATTAAATAAATAATATTATATTATTATAAGAACATATTTTTCATCATGAAAAAAAAAATTAAAGGAGACCAGAATTTTAGATGCTTGTGTAACTTCAATAACATCTGAGATAGACATTCTATTAGTTTGAATAATGTCATCAGCCAATGAAATTGAACTATTGCTAGTCATTTGGCTAATGACTTGAGTGAAAGATTGACCTTCATTAAGCAATCTGTAATATAAATAAGATAAAAAAACTAAGAATAAAAATAAATTTAAATATAAACACATTAACATTAAAGAATAAAAAATAGAGATTAATATATATCATTATTTTATTATATATTATATAGAACATATAGAAAGATGTTCTAAACCCTTTTTTATGATCAATATCTTCTTGTAAACTTGGATTTATCAATAATTTGGTTCCATTAAAAGCATTAGATATGCCATTTTTTTTGCGGCAAATAAATATAAAAAATTAACATAAAATTTCACAATTTACATCCATAGTTAAAATTAATGATTAAAATCATAATTTGAGGATAAAGTAAAAGATTTGATAGTACTATTAAATTGTTTTAATTTACACAATCGTAGAATCACCAAATTTGAGAACTGAAATCATAAATGCTTAAAAACTTATCAATCTTCGTTGCAAAATCTCCCCAAAGAGTACAACCAATTCTATTGCTCCTTTATTAAACAATACCATAGATTAATGATAGAAAGAGTAAACATAAAACTAATTGAACATAAATTAGGAAAAAAAACACAATGTTGATTGTATTTTACTTTAAATCTTCAAGCACAATACGTAACACTCTTACTTTTATTCATTGAACTATTTTTCTATTTATTTTGTAATTAATTCTAGAGAATTTGATGGAAATTTCAAGAATCTAATTCACGATTGTGTTCATATTGATAAATGCTATAAGTTTAGGTTTTTAAAAATTTTCTGAACTGGGCACAAACGTGGTAAAATGACCATTTTCTCTAAAAAAAGCCAAGTATTGAGATAAATTAATAAAATATCTAAAAATATTTAAAATTTATTTTTAAGCCATAAATATGCTTAGAATAGCCAATGACAATTTTGAGAATTTTTCAAAAATTTTCTGAGATAGTTTTTGTCGAAAGACCAAAATGCCCCTAGTTAACTACAAAGGCTAACCAGATACTTCTTGAACTTAGAGTATTTTGAAAAATTTATACTAAGTGTATTTTAATTATAGAAATATTATTTTGAGGAAAAATAATTAAAAATACGAAAATCATAATTACTTTGCAAAAACTTGATTTATTAGTTAATTAATTAGTTTTTTTAGTAAAATAATTACTATAATTAATATATAAATGAAAAAATTCTGAAATTTTTTGTGAGACTCCAAAAAATATACCCTTTCACAAGGTATGGCTGGTTTGTTCCAAATCCACTCCAAAAACCCACTCTAATTTTCACACAATAAACTAATATTTAATTATTTTGAATATATATTATATAAAATGACAAAAATGATTTTTATGACCCCTTGGCTACATTTCCATGTCTAGCCATGGTGGGGAGCACACCAAAATTGACTTGACCATGGTAAAAGCCCACCACAGTTTTTTTTTTTAGTAATTAAGTGTAAAAATTTAATTCTAAATTTAATTATTTTTGCATTATAAATACCCCATTTTCTTCATCATTTCCATTCACAACAATTCTCTCTGTTTTTCTTGGTTTAGATCCAAGATCTTCCTCCACCTCCAATAGCCAAACTCTTGCAAAATTTTTCCACCATAAATCCACCATTAAACCTAAGCTTATTTAGCTTCATACCTTGGCCTTTTCTTTTATCATTAGGCTTAGGGTTGTTCATGAGGTACGGGTAACTTGTTGACCCAAACCAACCCAAACTGACCCAATTACTTTGGTTTAATTTTTTTGAGTGTTCGGGTCGCACTCAACCCAACCTTAAACCCTTTCAAGTATGGGTCAGGTAATGAGTTTTAATTTACGGACTCATGTACCCTTGAACTTGACCCGTTGAAGTAACATTTTTGAATTTATTATTTTTATATATTTTATATACTAATAATTATTAATTAGTGAATTACTAATACTAAACAAGACCAAAACAAAGACACCTCACATACATGTGAAATTGTGAACCCCTGTTAATTTTGGATCATTACATATTCCATGCATGTTGTTACTGTTCTTTTTCTCCTTACTCTTGTTCTAAGTTTCTTGTAAGCTTTATATTAATTTTAGAAACAAGAATAATGAGAAACAAAGTCCAAAACTAAATATAATATTTTTATAATTTCTCAAAATTTATAAAAAAATACAATACTTTTTAAAAATTTAACACAATTTTAAAAACACAAACCCCGATTACCTGACCCATACCAACTTGTTAATGATCAGGTTGTTTGATTTGGGTCTGACATAAAAGAAAGTATGAACTCGACCCAACCCAACCCATACTATTTTGATCTGGTTGGGTAATGGGTTTAACCAAACCCGACCTAACCCGATCGGTGTACACCCCTCAAGCTCCACCAACACCACCCACTTTGTCACTATTTGAGGTAAGGGGGAGTAGGGTTAAGCTTCTATTTTCATTTCTTAATGGGTTATTGTTGTTGGATTGACCACCAATCCTTTTTATTTTAAGTTAATTCTTTATACATTTGTCTTCTATTTTTATTAAATTGCTATTTACTTTATTTTGTTGCTTTAAATTTTATTATGTTAATTTATGATATACATTTTTATTTATCTAATTTATTTACTAATTATGCTTAAATTTATTTAATTCTTTGTTATTTCCTTATGCTATGTTACTTATTTTTAGTATTATGTCATGTTACTTTTATTATATGGATTTATGATGCTAATTGTCGTTAAGTTTAATTTTGAATTTTGTCGATTAAATTAAGAAATGATCATATTTTAAGAGAATTCTTAGTATGCTATGTGGTTGAAGTGAAATCTAATCTTCCACATCAGAAAAAGGTTACTCTTAATATTTGGTTTATTTTGAAAAATAATTACACAATACCAACTATATTTACAGTTAGAAAGTTTTTCTTTTAAAAGTAATTTAAATTGAGAAATTAGAAAAGGAGAAGAAGAAATCAAATAATTTAAATTCTATACTTGATTGTGCATGTATGTTTGATTTCTTGAATCATGTGTATGGAATTCTATTGTTGAAATTTGTTATGCTCATTAAGTCTTGTAACTGTTATGAATGATGAGTGTATGAATGTGATTTTGAAACTCTACTGGATTGTCCAGAGACTATGCCATGAAATTTAGAGAACAAATTGTAGGGAACCCTCTGTTGAGATGGGACCATGCTATAGAGCATGAGTGCTTTTATTCTAGAAAGTTACGGTTTGGTACACTGTAGGAAAGGTAGGGACCATTGTTTAGGTCTTGAGGGTAAAGGTACAACATTGTGAACATCTCAATGGTTAGGATAGCACCCTTGAACCTAGATAAATCACGTAAACTGACTTGATAACCTTGATGCCTACTCAACATCATCGAGATTGGTGGAGTGTATACTCTTGATGGGCATGAAGCCTTTTCCTCGAGGATGATGATTATGACTTGGAAGTAGTTATACAAACTCGTAATCACTTTCTAGTGATTCCTAATGATTAAGGTGATCATCAAGGATGGGTATAGATTCATACGTTGGTAAAAGTTTGTGATTGAGTTATAACAACATAGGTCAGATGCTAGGATTCTTTATGTATGATTGTATAATAATTATTTATTTATCTTTTTATATACATTCATGGTTCGAGTAGATGCGGCCATTCCACAGGATTCAGAAGACTTGTCGTGAGGACCACTGAAGATGTGCTAGCTTCTAGATCTTAGGATATTTTAGGGAGGTATATTGTAGATATACACTACTCTAACATAGGTCATTTTGTTGTGTATCCACGGGTAGGTAATTAGGATGACTTCTGATATATTTCTTTTGTTTGTATTGCCTTGATGACTATACTTTAATCATGTACCCAAATTCAATGCATAAATATATAGATAACGCAATGATGTTTCTTTTATGATCATGGGTTCTTTATATATTATTTTTGTAATTTATGAAATGATCACAAGAAGTGAACATGAGAAAGTTCTAGTCAAATTGATGTTATTACTTAACCTTTTAATCATCCTTAAAAACAATTCCCTAAAATTAGCTGTTACATTTTGTGGTATTAGACCAGTTCGTCTTAGTCAAGACCTATGATATAGTCTCGACTAATCTTCTATTGTGTGTTCTTACATTTACTATTATGAAAGAGTAGTGTAAGATAAATTGTTTGTTCTCACATTTACTATTGAATAACAAAAATGCAAGATCAATCATGTTAATAATAGATGTTGTATGAGTATCAAAGAAGAAAGTTAATATACATCTAAAGTAGTCTACTTGGAATTGTCAAGAACAACCTACAAATTTAGAACGAAAATAAATGAATATTCTTGTTACTATTTACAGAGTATAGTAGTGTGAGATGCAAGGTAAGGGAAAGTTTTAGCTAAGGAAAGACATGATATTTAAGAGTGCCCATTGTGACCGACCTCTCTTTCTTAGGACCTTACCTAATTTTCTAATTCACAAATCTACATGTTACTCATCCACTATATGATATTACTCATAAAGAATGATCAGTCGTTTTCTTCTTAGGAAAGGATGGCTAGCAAACCTAGGAATGATGCTACCTAATGACTATTAGAGACAACTATTTTGGAAAACAAGAATCAAGAGCGTAACATTGAACTTACTAAATATAGAGGTCTAGGAACCTTTCACAAAAACAATCTACCAAAATTCAAAGGAGGCTTTGATCTGATAGTGCCCAGTCATGGATTACAAAGATTGAAAATATTTTCACTACAATGGCATGCATGAACTGAATAAAGTTACTTTTGTGGTGTTCATGTTGTCTAGAGTGTTGGAACCAAAGACGTAGAAGTGTCTAAACCCTCAAAGTTTTGAAGATAACAAACTTATTAATGTTTAAGTTTCTGTCTAAGGACTAACCTGTCTTAGGGTTTTAGCCTATGAAGTCCAATGTATGAAAAATACGATCAAAACGAATAAGTTATACGGACCGTCCAATAGACACGGTACAGAAGACTGTCTAGTAGACAAGCTACAAAAGACTGTCCAGTATACAAGCTACAGATGATCGTTCAGTACACAAGCTACAAATGACCATCCAGTAGACAAGCTACAAATGACCGTCCAATAAACATGCTAAGATTTTTCAACAGCTAAGATTTTTTTTACGTTCAGTTTATTTACATTCATAATGTCTCGAAATTATCACACTACCATTTTTGTGATCTAACGTTCAAATTGTTTAAAGCATTAAAAGGTAATCAGATTCATTCCAATGCAAAAATGCAACAAAACAGATAAAGCAAGTCAACTCTTCAAGCTATCAATCCAAATGAAGAATGTTCTGGAAAGCAGACTATCAGCATAGACATGCGCTTTCCATTTTAGTGCAAGACTAAAAGTTGTCAAGACTAATCCCTCTGAACGCATTGCTTGCACTCTCTTCTTGAAGCTTGAAGTCAGAGTTCTCTTCAACGGATCTCTTTGGAGACTATATAAGCATCAAGAAAGAAGAACACAAGATAAGAAGTGATTCATGCAAAAACGAGCAATGATCTTAACTGTATAAACATTAGTTCTTAGAAGCGTCCATTGGACGATAGTTGAAAATCTTTGTAAAAGTTCATCTGAGCGTTTTTGAGCTTAGTCTTTTAAATCCTCATTGTGTGAGTTGATACTCTTTGTTAACACTTGATTGTGTTGCAAAAGCCTGGAAAGGCTTGGTGAAAAAGAATACTTAGGTTAAGCAATATAGGGAGATTGCGTTGTAAAGCCTGAAGAGGCTGCGAACAATACTTGTGTAACCAAAGGTTGGTTAGTGAATACCTTCTGGGTGAAGGGACTGGACGTAGCCCAGGTTGAGTGAACTAGTATAAAATTCCTACATTCTTTTTCTCTCTCTTTCCCTAAGCTTGAAAAACATTTTCCAAAAGCTTTTTTTCTAAAAAGGATTTAAATGCACAATTCAAACCCCCCCTTCTTGTGTGCTTTTGTTTATTTCATAGAGAATCTAAGAATTATTAAAGGTTCACCAGACAACAACTGGAAGCAAAAGGAAGGCAAATCACCAAGGAAGTCTTCAGACAGGAATTTTTGAAAAAAGAATTTTCCTAAAGATCTCAAAAGGAGAAGGGAAATTGAATTCCTAAATCTATGACAAGGAAACATGTCAATTGGTGAGTATGCGGAAAAATTCAACTAATTGCAAAAGTTTTGTCCTTATTTCCATGAAGTTGTTGATAAGCGTTCTAGATGCTCAAAGTTTGAAAGTGATCTAAGGCCTGACATCAAGCAAGCTATTAGCTACATGAAGATTACTTCTTTCCCTACTCTTATAAATTGTTGTAGGATTTACAAGGATGATACTAAGGCAAAATAAATGCAGTGAAAGCATGAAGGAAAACAAACGAATAAGAGAAAGGAGTTCTTAACTGAAAAGCCCTACCAATGTCCATTCCAATCTTTTGTGCAAAAGAATTTTGTTTCTATCCTTATTATTGTTAACAAGAACAACCCCATTCAATGTTTTCAATGTGGAGGATCTCACCTAGCATAAAACTATATATTAAGGCAGTAACTTGTTATAATTGCGGCAAATTCGGCCACTATAGCAACAACTATAAAGAGCCAAAGAAAGAGCATGACAACAAAAGTGGAAGCAACAATGTAAAGGCTTAAGTTGGAAGGCCAAAGGCAATGGGAAAAGTTTTCATCATGAGTGGTAAAGAAGCCGTTCAATCTAATGATCTCGTCTACGGTAAATGCATTATAAATGGCTATCTCTTAAATGTGCTATATGAATTAAGTACTACTTATTCATTCATATCACATGATAGCGTGAAATATTTAAAATTGCTTGTTTCTTTGTTACCTTGTGATTTAATTGTTTCCACTCCTATAAACATCCCTATTACTACTTCACTTGCATGCTGAAATTGTTGTATCTCTATAGAAGGTAGAATATTTCCTACAAATTTGATATGTCTACCTTCATCCAACTTGTAGCTTGTGTTAGGAATGAACTAGCTATCTTCCAATCATGTTCTCCTAAACTATCATGATAAAAACCTTGATTTTCAAACCAATCATTGGCTCTAACCCAAAAGATTTGAGAGGAGTTACTGCCAACCACAATGAGGCTTCTAAAGGAGTCCAAGCTTACATGATCCTTACTTATATAAGTGGAAAGGAAAATCTAGATGTTAGTAAACTCCCTATAGTTTGTAAATACCTTGATATTTTCCATGAGGATATTCCTAGGTTACCTCTAAAGCGAGAGACAGAAATTGCCATAGACTTGGTACTAGCACCAGGACACATATCTATAGTTCCCTATAAAATGTCACCCATAATTGAAAAGGAAAATAAAGGAACTATTGGACAAATAGTTCATCAGACCTAGTGTTTCTTCTTGGGATACACCTTTGTTGTTAGTTAAGGAGAAGGACAGAAGTATGAGATTGTGTGTGGACTACTGTCAACTCAATAAGATCACCATTAAGAATAAGTATCCTCTACCTAGGATTGATGGTCTGATGGATTAGTTAAAAGGTGCTATAGTGTTTTCCAAAATTGATTTGAAATCTGATTATTATCAAATTCATGTTTAGGTAGAAGACATTCTGAAGGTTGCGCTTAGGACAAGGTATGGTCATTATGAGTACTTAGTAATGTCTTTTTGTGTGACCAATGCTCCTACCATACTCATGGACTACATGAACCATATTTTTCATCAATTTTTGGACAAGTTTATGGTAGTTTTCATTGACAATATTTTGATATACTCTAGAAGTCATAAGGAACATGAAAAGCATTTGATGAATGTGTTGCAAATCTTAAGAGAGAGACAATTATATAGGAAACTTTCAAAATTTGAATTGTAGTTGGAACAAGTCCAATCCTTAGGACATGTGATATCACGAGGAGGGATTATTGTTGACCCCACAAAGGTTGAAGTAGTATTGCATTGGGAATAACCAATAATGATTACAAAAATATGTAGTTTCTTAGGATTAGCCGACTATTATAGAAAATTCATTGAAGGAGTTTCTAAATTAGCATTGCCTCTAACTAAGTTGACATGTAAAGGCCAACCATTTGTGTGAGACAAAGTGTGTGAAGCCAGTTTCCAAGGATTGAAGAGAAAGCGAACCTTAGCTCTAATGTTAATTCTGCCTGACCTTGCTAAGAAATTTGAAATGTATTGTGATGCCTCAGGGCAAGGGTTAGGATGTATATTGATGCAAGAAGGAAAAGTAGCAGCTTATGCCTGAATGCAGCTTAGGCAACCTGAAGTTAACTACCCTCTGCATGATTTAGAATTGGTTGCAATAGTGTTTACTTTGAAATTTTGGAGACACTACTTGTATGGTGCAAGATACAAAGTGTTCAGTGATCATAAGAGTTTAAAGTATCCATCTGTCAAAAAGAATTAAATATGAGGTAGCGTAGATGAATGGAATTTCTTAAAGATTATGACTTTGAGCTACAATATCAATTAGTTAAGGAGAATGTGGTAGCAAACGCTTTAAGTCAAAAATCTTTGCATGCATCAATGATGATGGTGAAAGAGTTGGAATTGATAGAGTCATTTAGAGATCTAAACTTGGCAATGGAAATGAGACCTGGCAGTCTTTACTTGGGGATGTTTAAGATCATAAGTGAATTTCTGGAGTAGATTAGAGAAGCACAGGAGAAAAGACCCATTGTTGCAAGAAAAGTTGAAGGCAAGAGAGTATGAAAAGAAACCTGGGTTCCATTAGGATTCTAATGGAACCATCAAGTTTGGAAAAAGGATCTTTGTACTTGTATAGGAAAACCTAAGAAAACTAATTCTAGAAAAAGCCTATAAGAGCAAGCTGAATATTCATCTAGGAGCCACTAAGATGTATCAAGACTTGAAGAAGATGTTCTAGTGGCTTGGGATGAAGAAGCCTGTGGTAAAGTTTGTGGCATGTTGTTTGGTGTGTCAAAAAGCAAAGATAGGACACTAGAAAATATCGATAACTATTTGTTATTGAGTTATAATAATGTAGGTTAGACCCTAGGACTCCCTATGTATAATTGTTTAATAATTATGTATTTATGTTTTAAATTTGTTAAGAGAATGAATAAGGCTTTACGGAATCTCACTCCTTTTTTATGTTTCTTTTTACATACATTCATGGTTCGAGTAGATGCGGCCATTCCATAGGATTCAAAAGACTTGGTGTGAGGACCACTAAAGATGTAGCCGACTCCTAGACCTTAAGATATTTTGAGGAGGTATAGTGTAGATATACGCTACTCTAACCTAGGTCATTTTGTTCTATTTACATGGGTAGGTAACTAGGATGACTTTTGATGTATTTCTTTCATTTTTATTGCCTAGATGATTGTACTTTAATTATGTACCCAAATTCGACGCATACAATATAGATAACGCAATGATGTTTCTTTTATGATCATGGTTCTTTACATAATATTTTTGTAATTTATTAAATGTTTGCAAGAAATGAACATGAACAAATATTAGTCAAATTGATGTTATTAGTTAACATTTTAATCAATCGCAAAGACAATTCTCTAAAATTAGTAGGTGTTACACAATATCAATAAGCGTATTTTTTTTCCCACTCTTGTCAGTCTCCCTAATGGTATCCTTTTCGACAACATGTCCAATTACATCTATCAGAAAGTAATTACATGCTTATCAAGAGGGAATAATTTCACAATAATTATTTTTCAAATAAGTAACAATATAAGCACCAAAACTGACCCAGCAATAAAACATCATTAGTAGAAGACATAATATGCTAAAAGGAAAAAAAATTAAAATATGATTTTGGAATCTTGTCTGCTTCTATTTTCATTATCTTCATGCTTCCCATAAAATTTAGTTTAAACTTGTGCGTTGTCGTCTTCCATTTTGTTTCATTTGAGCAACCAACATATTTTCTATGACATATACAGAACCTTCATCCAAATTCTTTTCAAACTTTCCAATTAGAGAACACTTCAATGTTGCATGAATTCTTGCATAGTAAAAATAAATAAAAGAATAAAATTTAAGATATCTATATCTATAAACAAAGTATTATTGACAATACTTGTTTTAATAGTTTATATATATACATATATATGTGTGTGTGTGTGTGTGTGTGTGTGATCCATGAATTCTTCACACTAAAAACTTTTAGTAATCCATAAGTATTTATGAAACAAATATATATAAGATGTACAATATTATATAGATTAATTTCTGACCTTTTCATCAAAGAGTACCATTTCAATAATATTTGTTTGTAGAGGATATTTGAAATTAGGAACTTGATAAAGTCTAATAATGCTAACTTTTATTTTTCAATCAACTCTTCCAAGAATGATGTCTTCTATGAAACTAAACTTTCCTATGCCATACGAGCAATCTACAAAATGAAAGAAATTTTGAGAAAAAGTTGACATGATATGAACATGTGATAAAGAAGCATTATAACTTTAAAAGTTTTTAACCTATTTGGCTAGAAATGGTTATGACACGAACAATAGAATTTATGATGCATAGTGTTGCTATCAAATAGACAAATGCTATTCATTTTTCCCAAAAAGACTTTTGGCCTTCCATTAATCTCAATAGATTTTTATCAAATAGAGATATGGTGATATTCGACATAAAATTGTATACCACCAAATCTAACAAATATCACCAATTAATTTGTATACCAATTTATTTTTGAAAACAATTAATTTGTACACATTGTTAAAATATATCTGAATCTAATTAATATCGCCAACAAATTTATTGAATATTGTTAAATTTTTTTAATTTTTGGAAACAATTGAAAATTCAATATAAAATAAATTTGTATTGATTTTAATTTATTAGTATATTAATCTATTTTATACCATTATATATTATATTAGAAAACTAATTTATCATTTGCCATTAGTGTACATTAATAATACATTATAATGATACTATTGCCATTTATAATATTACACGTCATTTTTTATAAAAAAATTAAAAATACTATAAAAATTGTTTTAATTGATAAATAATTATTTTTATAATAATAAATATAAATATAATTAGAATATTTATATTTTAAATTTCAAAATTACTTTAATTACTAATATTTTATCTAATCTAGTATTACTTTAGTTACTTTAATTCAAATAATATATTTTAAAATGTTACCAATATTTTATCTAATGATTTCGGTTCTCTTAAAAAAAATATTTTATCTAATCTAATATTACTTTCATTATTTTAATTAGAATATATTTAAAATGTTACTAATATTTATTTTTTTCAATTTTTGGAAACAATTGAATCTTCGATATTAAATAAATTTGTACACTAATTTATTTTCGAAACTAATTTATTATTTGTTACAAATTCATACAAATTTGTACAATCATTATAAATAAATTTGAGAATCCATTCACAGGTTTGAATTACACATGGCAAATCAAGAGTAACTTTTAAGGTTTGGATGACATGTGTTGTTTACAGAGAAGTTCAGATGACACGTGTTGTTATATGGTGTTTCGTAAATATTTGGTTCGGTTATAGATCATAATTATTACCAATATAATTATTACTTTAATGAGTATTAAATAGCTATATTTGAATTTGAAAATTCTATTAAATATCTACCTTTTAAATAACTACCTTAATTATAATTAAAAATTCTATTGGTCATTTGACTTAATTATTTGTTAATTACTAACGAGAATAATATATATAGTTTCCTTAATTATTTTTGAAATTAAGGATAAGCTAACCAGTATTTTTTGTTTTTGAAAAAATTATATACTTAATCAATAATTTTTTACTTACATTTGCCCTAATTTTGTCCTAAATAGAAATCAATAAATGATTTTTACTTTATAATTTTTTAACTTACACTCTATTATTTATGACAATAATTTAATATAAATTTCAAGGACCAAAATAATTATTATTACATATTTTAAGTGTAATTTGGGAAGATATTTGTGTATAATTATTATTATATATTTAAGAGTATGGATGAAGAGGATATTTTAAATTAGGCTTTAAAGCAAATGTGATCATTTCCATATGATTACTCAATAAAATAAATTTTGCGTCATCAATTGGGGGTTGTTTGATTCAATGTTAATGTGTTATTAAATATATATAATTAAAAGTAAAAATATTACATATAATTTATATAATTGAAATGTCCATTTAAATTATATCCATATTAAATGGGAAAGTTCCACATGTCAATCTTTGGAGCAATTTCATATAAAATCTTATACTACTTGGCAACACCAGAGCATTTCCCTCTATTTTTTGCTTACATGTTAGCCTCGCATTCATTTTCACACAAATCAATTTATGGACAATTATGACACAATTATTTGCACATAAAATTATTTATGGATAATTATGACATGCAAAATTAGAAAATTAGATTTTATTGTATATTCTAATTAACCATAATTTCACAAATCACCCTTATATACAATTATAGGAATTATTAGTACTTAATATTTTTATTTTGAAATTGAAATAGGTAAGAGAATAAAAAGGGACCAAGAAAAGAAGAAATGAAAAAGGGATGCATATTCGAAAGAAACCCAAACTCTCCTTTCATTTCTCCAATGACAATATTTATTTGTTATTTGTTTTGAACAGTCACTCCCATTGCATTAATTTCATCTGTTGTCTTTGTTTTCTCTATGTCTTTGTTAAGGTGATAAAATATATTGTGAAATTGAGATGCATATACGTTAGACAATTTTTCTTTTCTTTTTTTTGATTTTTACATTTTCTCCATTTGAGAAACTTCTATTTTTTTTTCACTTTTATGTTTTATTATTCCCTTTTTATTTGTTTGTTTATGTTGTTTTTGCTTCATGTATAATCTAGAATGGATGGTCAAGATAATGACATTAAGGATGGAACGACAATGGTGCTCAAGGTCCTAATTTGCTATTAACTTCCTCTATATTTGAGTTTTTATTATTTTGTTTCTTTATTGTTTTAACTTTGATCTATTGAGATTTTCATTCTTTTTGCATGTACAAATTCAAAAGAATTCAAGAGAGAAATTAGAGGATTTTCTAAACTAGGCTTTAAAGCAAATTTGATCATTTTCGTATGATTTTACTCAATAAACTAAATTTTGCATCATCAATTGGGGGTCTTTGATTCGGTGTTAATGTATTATTAAATATATATAATTAAAATTAAAATCATTATATGTAATTGTTATATAAAATTTATACAATTGGAACGTCCATTTAAATTAGATCCATATTAAATTGTTCATTTATTAACACATTATGTATTTCTATATTACAAATGTTTCCGATTTGAAATAGTTTAATAGAATTTTAATGGACAAAAATTTAAAATGGATGATTAATTTAAATGTGTAATATTCAATTAATTACAAATATTCAAATCACCAAAAGGAATATGCAATATTCATTTATTTTATGAAAATAGAACAAAAATTTTTGTTTACTTTTCTTCATGTCAAATATAAATAAATAAATTATTCCTTCAAATCCACCAAAATTAACATTCCTGTCCATCTAAATAATTATAATAATTAAGGTAATTTTAACTAGTATATATTTTAATTAGAATTAATTAAGATAATCAAGACATATATTTTTTAAGAAAAGGAAAGTAAGACTATTTTAAATTAAAGTAAATATATTATGTTAAAATGAATAATTAAAGTAATTAATGTAATTAACAAATATATATATAATTAAGGTAATTGTCTGTAATTAGAAATCAGTTAATTTATAAATATTTAATCATATTTCATATTGATTGAAGAAACTTAAACATTTGAATGCAAAAGTAGAAATCTCTTTTATTTGGATAATAAATTAAGGAAAAACTAATTTTGATTTGATTTTTATTTAATGTGAAAATTGATGACATATAAAAAAATGAGAGACACATGAATATGTATATGTATATATATAAATTAGTTTTTTATTCAATGTATTGTTAAAATTGTTAGAAATTTTGTTGATGTAATTAATGTAATTATTAAATATATAATTAAGATATTTACATGTAATTATTACATATAATTTATTTTTTTGTGAAATACACTTATTAAATATTGCTAAAAAAATTCTATTTTTATATGTTAAAATATATAATTCTATTAATTATGATAATTATGATGATTATATTGTGATATTAATTAAGGTAATTGTGATGAGTATATATTTTAATTAGGGTAAAATTATTTTAAATAAAGGTAGTTAAATTATTTAAATAATTTAATTAAATTGACTATTACAATTTTAAAATTAAAATAGAAGATTACTTTAAAAGGACCATTCATTTTAACCTAAATATGGGTTTTTTATTTAAACTATTTTCGTATTAAATTGTCCATTTATTATTTAGCTATTTCTTTATTTATTAATGTGTCAATTCTAAACAATTTAATAGCATTTTGATGGATCAAAGTTTAAAATGGATGATTAATTTAAAATTGATGATTAATTTGACCTAAATAGAAATGTAACAAATTTTTTTGTTGACTTTTTGTTGCAAATAACATTTTGAAAGGAAATAAATTGACTTTTTCTTCAAATTCACACAAAATTATTGTCCAATTTAGGTAATTATAATTGATATATATTCTAATTTGAACAAGTTAACACAATTATGACATATATATTTTTAAGAAAGATAGCAATATTATTTTAAATTAAGGTAGATATATTATGTATAATGTATAATTAAAGTAATTAATGTAACTAAGAAATATGTATAATTAGGAAATGGCCATAATTATAATTAAATTAGTTAATTTATAAATATTTAATTATATTTAATATCGATTGAAAAACTTAATATTTGAATAAAAAGTAAAAATTTTCTTTATATGAAAATAAATTAAAAAAATAATGTCAGTTTAATTGATTTATGTAAAAATTCATGACATGTATACTATGATGAGAGTCACACAACACATAGACACACATGCGCACACACACACACACACATATATTAGTTTTATTATTTAATGTAGTATTAAATTCGTTAAATTTTTTTATCAATATAATTAAAGTAATTAATGTAATTATTAAATTATGTAATTAAGATAATAACATGTAATTGTTATATAATTTATTTTTTATGAAATATAATTATTAAATATTTCTTAAATAAACTATTTTTATATGTTAAAATTTATAATTCTGTTAATCATGGTAATTATGACTAATATATATTGTGATATGAATTAATAAAGGTAATATGATCGATATGTACTTTCATTGGGGTAATGAAAATTATTTTAAAAAAATAATTAGTTTATTTTAATGAAAAATTAAATTAATCAATATTGATGTAATTTTAAATTTCAAAAAGAGTTAGTGTAGAAATGATCATTAATTTTGACCTACATATAGAATTTTTATTTAAATTATTTTCATATTAAATTGTTCATTTATTATCGCACTATTTATATATTTATTTATTATTAGATATCAATTCGAAATAATTTAATAACATTTTGATGGACCAAAGTTTAAAATGGACGATTAATTTATAATTAATGATTAAGCTTGACCTAAATATGCACTTTTCATTTATTAAAATAGTAATGAAGGAAAATTTCCTGTTGACTTTGTCTTATAAATAGCATTTTAAATGAAAATAAATTGATTGCTGCTTCAAACTCAAATAAAATTAACATGACTGTCTTGAATAGTTATAATGATTAAGGCAATTACAATCGGTATATATTCAAATTTGAACAAAATAACTTAATTATGACATATATATATGTCTGTGTGTGTGTGTGTGTGTATTAAAAAGATTGTAAGATTATTTTAATTTAAGATAAATGTATTATTTAAAATGTATAATTAATGTAATTAATAAATATATATAATTAAGATAATTGCTTATAATTATAATCAAATTAGTTAATTTATAAATATTTAATTGTATCTAATATCGATTGAAGAAACTCATACATTTGGATAGAAATTAGAATTCTCCTTTATTTGAATAATAAATTACGAAAAAAATAATTTTAATTTGATCTAATTTAATGTAAAAATTCTTGACATGTATATATAGATGAGAGATGCATGATACATATTATATATAATTTGGTTTTTTATTTAATGTATTTTAACTTGGTTAGAAATTTTTGTTTATGTAATTAAATTAGTTAATGTAATTATTAAATATATGTAATTGAAAAACGTATATGTAGTTTTCATATATAATTTATTTTTTATGAAACATAATTTTTAAATATTCCTAAAAAAAACTATTTTTATATTTTAAAATGCATATTTCCATTAATCATGTTAATTATGAGAGATATATTGTGAGATGAATTAATTAAGGTAATTATGATTTGTGTATATTTTATAAAATTACAACATATTCAAATTAGGTAAATATTAATTATTATTATTATAAATAATTTATTAGTGAACATCTAATTTTGTGAGATTCCTTCTTCTATATAACACATCTTTAATTTGACTCCATTATAAACATATTGTTCACCATTATTATTTGTGTAATCTTCAAACATTAGAGCTTTCATTTTTTTTTTTAATTTTATTTGGTCATTTTTATATATCTTTTTATATTATTGAATAATTTATTTTTGTTTGATAGTTTTATCTTTTAATCTTCCTTATTAATTAAGCTAATCTTCTATCTTTTATTTCGTAAATTTTTAAAAATATAATATTTTATATTGAATTAGTTGCATCTAAGTTGCTTTATTATTTTTTTTAATTTGAAAAAATTTAAAGAAATTTTCTATTTATTAAGTCTTATATATCATTGTTATCATCATAATAATTTTTCTCTATCCAAAATATTGTTTTTAATTAATTTTTATCATTTAATTCATAACAACAAATAATAAAATTTAAGTAAGAAATAATATTTTTGGTTTAAGTAAAATTAAATTCTATTACATTAATCTATAGTAAAAACATCACAGTCAAATTTTAATATAATATAAATAAGTAAAAAAAATCAATTAATAAATTGAAAATACAAATAAGTTACTTTACAATGATTGTCACTTATGGTGTCTATCCAGTTCAAGCAGAATTATCTGCAGTGAAAAGTATATATGATCTCTAGCCAAAAATAACATATAAGTTGTGAAAAATATAAATTTTTAAATTAATTTAAATCAAATTTCAATTAATTTTAACTTATATAGGACAAAAAATTAGAATGAAATTAAAACTAATTTTTTCAACATATAACTACATAGTGTATTATGATATATATCACTTTTCTTCAAAGTGTAAAATATAATAACATTGTTATATCATTAAAAATAATATTTTTACATAGTATTAATTACATTAAATTATAGACAACATATAATTTATAATTTTTGTACTCATATATTCAAATTTATGCTGAAAATCATACACCAACACACACACACACACACACACACACACATATATATATATATATATATAATTAACTATGTAAAACTTTTACACTGGCATTGAATTTTTTTTAAAATCATTTTTAAAGCAAAATATAATAATTACAATGTTTAATTTAATTTTTTTTTTAATATTAATGTTTGTTATTAAAATTTTGTATAAATCGAAGTTGTATATACAAATAAGAATATATTAATACAGATAATATTTTTTAAAACACACATTTTTATAAATTAAAATAATGTGAGATGTATGTGAATATAAAATTATTTGAATTTATATTTATTAACATAATTATATATATACACATATTTACTAGCAAATATTTTCTAAAATTAAAAATAATTAAGAATATATTAAATAATTATGATAATATAAAATTTATAAATTATAAATTTAAGGCCCGTGCATGGCACGGGTTATTACGCTAGTAATTATAAATATCGCGAACGTTATTACATCAGCTAGTTATAAATATTGCCGATTAATTTGTACACTAAGTTATTTTTATAAATAATTTAATATTGCTAAAATTTCACCAAAACTAATTAATATCACCAATTAATTTATATACTATTGTTAAATTTTTTAATTTTTTGAAAAAATTGAATATTTAATATAAAATAAATTTGTACTGATTTTAATTTATTAGTATATTATTATCCCTATTTCCCAAGTTAGTTGGCCAACCTATTAAATCAGAATACTGGACCTATTAAATAAATATATTACAATCAATGGAATCATAATACTAGACCTATTAAATAATTGATCTTGATGTAATTTGGTATCAACTTTAGTTGTAATAGAATACTTCTGTATATTACATTAGTTGTAAGGTTAATCTATTAAATAATTTGGTCTTGATTTTTCATTAGCTAAATAAATGTTTACTTCATTGTTACAATCAATATTGTTAAAATTTCCTAATTTTTGGAAACAATTGAATATTCGATATAAGATAAATTTGTACTAATTATAATTTATTAGTATATTAATCAATTATTTTATATACATTTAGAAAAAATGTCAAAAATTGGACTTTTTGAGCCATGATTGTATGAAGAAAAGGTATGGAGCTGGAGTACATGCCCTTAGTATGATCACCCATGTCAACAATGTAGGTCTATGTTCAAAAATGATAATATTAAATTAAAAGGAGGAATTGAAATTAATTTAAGCATCATTATTGTATTGATAATTGATAAGTTAGATACTAAAAGAAGGAAACAATGGGATAAAGGAACATATGCAAGTCCTTTTTTAAAGAAAGGAGGGGTTCGAATAAGAGGAGATATATAAGATATAAGTGGGCTATTTTGTATTATTATATATTATATTAAAAACACTAATTTATTATTTGCCATTAGTAGAACAATAATAGTACATTATAATGATACTATTGCCATTTATAATATTATGCATCACTATTTATAAAAAATTATAAAAATTGTTTAATTGATAAATAATTATTTTTATAACGATAAATATAATTATAATTAGAATATTTATATTTTAAATTTTAAGATTTTTTAATTACTAATATTTTATTTAATGTAATATTACTTTGCTTTGCAAAGTGTAGTGTAGGTTCTCTTAATATATTCTCTTTGCCTTGCAAAAGAAAAAAAAATATTTAAGCTAATCTAATATTACTTTAATTAGAACATATTTAACATGTTACCAATATTTATCTAATGATTAAAATGTTACCAATATTTTATCTAATGATTTTGGTTCTCTTAAAAAACTATTTTATTTAATCTAATATTACTTTAATTACTTTAATTAGAATATATTTAAAATGTTACCAGTATTTTTTTTTAATTTTTGGAAACAATTGAATCCTCGATGTAAAATAAATTTGCACACTAATTTATTTTTAGAAACTAATTTATTATTTGTTACAAATTCATACAAATTGATTGATTAAAATCATCCAATTGTGAACATCACCAATAAATTTGGGCACCAATTTACTATCAAAAGCTAATTTATTATTTGTTACAAATTCATTCAAATTGAATGATTGATTGATTAAAATCAGCCAATTATAAATATCTCCAATTAATTTGTACACCAATTAATTTTCAAAACAATTGAATATTGTTAAAATATCACCCAATCTAAACAAATTTATATATTATTGTTAAATTTTTTAATTTGAAAATAATTGAATATTTGATATGCAATAATTTCGTACTGATTTTAATTTATTAGTATACTAATATCCCTGATTCCTGGATTTAGTTGGCCAACCTATTAAATAAATATATCACAATCAATGGAATCAGAATACTGGACCTATTAAATAATTTGGTCTTGATATAATTTGGTAATACGCAACATTAGTTGTAATAGAATACTTGTACATCCTACTTAAGTTGTAAGCTTAACCTATTAAATAATTTGGACATGATTTTTCATTGGCTAAATAAATATTTACTTCTTACTTACAATCAATATCTTTAAAATTTCTTAACTTTTGGAAACAATTGAACATTTGGTATAAGATAAATTTGTAATGATTTTAATTTATTAGTATATTAATTTGAAAATAAGATCAACTCACCAATTAATTTGACACAATATGAAAATTCCCATTTTTTAGCCAAAACATAGATGATATGTAGTAACTTCCAGTGATTTAGGCAGTAAAAGGCAATGTATTATTACCCGACGATTGAATAAGATGTAACGAAAAAGAACTAAAATAGAGTTAAAGAATTGTAGATTAATAATTAGGAAGAAAAAGAAAAAGAATTAAGAAGAAGAAGAAGAAGAAGATGAAGAAGTAAGAATTACAATTAAAAAAATACATAAAACACAACCTATGTTGGTATAATGAACACATTGCGAAAGGGTAAGGAAGAAGAAGAGTTATGAAAATATAAAACACCCCCCAGTATATATAGAGTATTTTTTGACATTTGTGATTCCAATAATCAATGTATCACTCTTGATGCACCTGCACCGTTTTTGTTTTTAAGAGTAAATTATTTTAATAGCGTCATGAAAGAGTTAATGCAGTATGCTGAAAGAGTTTGTCAAATTTCCTTTATTTTGGATGGGAAAAATTTTCTTTCTCTAACAACAACTTTATAAATATTAATAGATTAATAGATAAATAGATTGCCGTGATTTTACACACAAAAAAAGGGTTAAATATTTCAGATACTTCTATAGTGTCCTACCAAATAATAAAAATTTAAAAAAGATGTAGTTTTTTTTCTTTTATTTCTGTTATATCTTTAACTATCCTAATCTCATGTCCAGTGATCAGGGAGTGAAGTAAGAAAGCCATGATTTTTAGAAAAATAATTTGAGATAAAATCTTACACCTTTTTGAAAGAGAGTGACAGGATCAATTATTTTAAGTTTCCTTTTAAAATCTTATATACAAAGTTTATAAAATGAATATTAAATTTATTTTGTATATTATTGAATGTTTTTCTATAAATTTAGGAACTTACTACAAACCATATAATTAGTAGGAGTTAATTAAAAATTTTAGCAAATTATAAATTTAGAAATTATAAAAGAATAAGAACCTTGTAAAATTTTTCAAACAATAAAGACTAATGAAATATTTTTATATAATCATAGGAACCAATAATTTTTTTTTAAACTTAGTGTTGAACTTTTCTATTTATATATTTATTATCCATTTAATGTGTCATCACTTTTCTTTTTTCCCATTATTCAGTAAAAGTGTGAAAAAGAACAACAACTCTATAATAAGGGAAATAATGATCCTTCTAAGTTCAGTACTCAAGGTTGAAAACAAAAAATTTTAGTGCTCCAAAAGTTGAGAATTTTGAGGGTTGCAATATTAGTCATTCATATGCTCATTTGAGAATCAATGAGATTAAATAAAAGATCTAGGATTTTAATTGATGTAAGATTAAATCCATACAGGATTTAACTCAACTAAAGCTCAAGATTGAAAAGGTGTAAGAGTACTTTTAATTTATTTTTGACTCTTTAGATAAATGACACTATGCTCATTTATGAAATGCATTTATTTTGAATTTTAGATTTCCATAATGCAATAAATTAAGTTCCATATTATTCAATATGCATCTCTTCAATTAGAAGTAAAATGTATGAGTTAAATCACTTTTAACTATATTAAAACCTTTGTAATATAAAAGGAAGAATTATCTCTTTAGAAGTCAACTATTCAAATTATTACTCCCTCCATCTCAAATAAGTGTCATCCGAGGCTTTTTTTACAAAGATCAAGAAAAATTAATAAATAGATGAGATAGAATAGCAATTTTACAAAATTAACCTTCTTTTTTTTGGTTGAAAACAATGAAGAATAACATTCTACTTATATTATAAGGGTTATAGATAGAAGAAAAGCAATTAATACTACATTGAAAAGTTAAAATGACACTTATTTTAGGACTTATTTTTCTTCTTACATGATACTTATTTTGGGACGAAGGGAGTAAACAATATATCAAAAACTAGTTATCAATGCCACCATGATTTTTCGTAAAACATTGGAAACAAAATTTAACTGTGGACTATTTTGTCCAATAATGAATAACTCAGGGGTCTACAACCGTGAAGCAAATACAAGTTTAGAAAATAAATATTTAGTAGTTTCCTACATCCACCTAGCACGAGAGAACCCTATGGAAGTTTCAATTCGATAATTAATCAAACTCAATCAAAATAGACAACTTGAATGTGAGCAATCTTTGACCAATCTTCACCTTGTTGTTTCCGGCAACGCTGTTTGAGCAACGGACACCCCCAAATACACAAAGTTGAAATAGATTTGGGCAGACCCTCCTCTGGTAAGCATTCGAGGCTTGGGCAGTCTTCAAGAGTCAATTTCTTGAAAGAGGAGAGGTGGCAGAGACCCTCTGGTAAGAATTGGAGCCTGGGGCAGTTTTCAAGAGTCAATTCCTTGAGAGAGGAGAGGTGGCAGAGACCCTTGTAGTCCATTTTTTCAAGATCTGGACAATTAATGATGCGCAGATAAGCAAGAGAGAGTGGCAGCAAACCTTCGTCAGGGAAACACTCCACATCCATTTTTCCAATCCACAAGGTTTCTAGAGAGGGATTGTCTCCCAAAGCCCCTTTCATTGAGGCAACAAGTTTGGAACAATTATAGAGTTCCATCCTTTTCAGATTTGATGACAAGGCTCCCTCAGGGAACGACTCAACTTTTGGACAATCATTTATCTCTAGAAATTCAAGAGATGGAAGGAGGATATGCATGCATTCAGGCAATGATTCTAATTGAGGGCACCCGTCGATTATCAGATCCTTGAGATGATTATGGGCCTGCCCCTGTAAAATCATCTGTAGATTACGACACCTGCTCAGATGAAGCGACCTGAGCGTTGGGAAGAAGTCTAGCGGAAAGGTCGTTAGAGAGTCACAGCCACCCTCGATCTTCAATGTTACAAGGAAATCGTGGCGACAACTCATGGGAATATTAATACTGGGGCAAAATATGTCCAACTTTTCAAGATTAGTATCGCACATTATTTGCCCAATCCATTCGACCAACCATGCTTCCATGTTGTCTCCCTTAATGGTGAGCTCTTTCCCATCTAATTTCAGCCTTCCAGCGTCCCCTAGAAGTTGTTTGCAGTCACAAATATCTAATGTCTTTAAATGAAGAAGTTGCTCTGGTAGGTGTCCTTTTAGCTTGGGACAATGCTCTATAAAAAGAAGTTGAAGACGTGGAAAAGCACCTGTCACAGCTTGAGATTCCCATTTTTCCCATTCTTTCATATCATAGAACTCCAATGTTTCCAAGGATGTAAATGAAGAAGAGCTACTCCCATAAAAATCAATATCAATACCCACTATCCCATCAAGCCCTGAAATCTCCAGGTCCTTGAGAAATGGCAAAAGTCCAAGGGGAGGCAAGCATCGGCAATATTGACAGTTCTCCAACTTTAACGACACCACATTCGATAATAAATTATGCAAAAACCAATTTGGAAATTGTGTACCACCATAGTTCTTAATTGACAACTTCTCCAACTGTTTGGAAGGCTGTAGATTCTCAATTACAATTACATCCTTTTCTTTTGTTGAATCGTCGAGGCTCCTATTCTCATCGCATTTTAACTCTAGCTCCACAAGGTGGCTTTTATTTTTCAAATCCGCCGCTAATGCATCCGAGGGATTCTCAATATTCTGCAGCTCCCCAATTGATAGCCTTCCGTGAAGATTGAGTTCTCCTAGCCGCTGAATACTAAACTCGCTACTTCTGCCAACGTCAAAAGAACTCATCAATACTTGAAGATTCTGCAGTTTTCCAAATTGTGCTGGCACCTTTCTCACTCCAGTATCTATAAATTCAAGGTGACGCAAATTGGTGAGTTTATGCAGATTCAAGGGCAGCTCCTTCAAACGTGTACAACCATTCAGCTTTAGTATTTGCAAGTTGTAGAGTGAACATGTTGATTCAGGTAGATTCTGTATTTCAGTATGGGAAAGGTCCAAGGAACAGAGATATTTAAGATTGCCTATGTTAGGCACCTCTGTTAGGTTAGAATGACAAGACAGCGTCAAGATGCGTAAGAACTTAAACTTGGAGAACAACTCATGTATCGACATCTTGCTGTGCCAACGATAGAGATAAGTTGTTGACATAAATGTACGTAACCTTTTTGTATCATATGAAGTTCCAAACCCATCAAAATATTGATTGTAGTTGACTACAACTGAAAAATGACGGGTTGTTTTTGGTATACTTTTCGCTTGATCAACTTCTAACCTGAAACAGATGTCCCCACAAACATATTTTGCTAAATCATTGAGAAGGTCATGCATGACAAAATATCTTTCAAATCTGCTTGACTGTTGAAAGAAGGACCTCGATAATAGATCATTGAAGTATTGTTCACCAACTTCTTCTGGACTCTTACTCTGTTGAGGGCTTTGTAGAAATTTTTGGGCCATCCAGAACTGAATTAAACACTCCTTGTCAAACAAATGATCTTTGGGAAATAAGGCACAGTGAGCAAAGCATCTTTTGAGATGGGAAGGAAGGTGGTGATAGCTCAGTGCTAAAGCAGGGACAATATCACTATACTCTAACTCCCATATCTCACTTTGCAATATGCTTTTCCATTCCAAAACAGATTTGTTGTGTAATAGACTTCCCATTGTTTTCAAGGCTAGAGGAAGTCCTTTACATTTTTCAACTATCGTCATACCAATCTTCTTGGAGTCTGGATTTGGTGGAGGATTGGCATTTTGGAATGCATGTTCCGCAAACAACTGCCAGCAATAATGTTCTTGTAATTGTTCCAAGTAGTGTTCTTTTGACCTCATGGTAGAAGCAACTTTGTTGTTGCGCGTTGTAACAAGGATTCTACTTCCCTGAGCCCCAAAATAATTAGAGGAGTCTGCACAGCTTCCCATTCCTCTCGTTTATCGTTCCAAACATCATCCAAAACGAGAAGAAATTTCTTTCCTTTCAAATTTACTTCCAATCTTTCATGAACCATCTGTAGGCTTCTACTATCATCAGTTGATTTAGTGATGGTCTCAAGAATTGTTCTTGTTAGGTTGAAAACATCAAAATCATCTGAAACACAAACCCAGGCTTTGATATCAAATTTACCCTCTATCCTTGGGTCATTGTATACATGTTGGGCAAGCGTGGTCTTACCAACCCCGCCCATGCCCACAATAGAAAGTATTGATAGCTTATTACAATTGTCAGTGTCAGATGTGAGCCAATTTAAGATCATTTCTTTGTCATCATCTCTGCCATAAATAACACTTTCAACCACCAAATATGTTGATGGCAATTTCTGTGACGCTATACTACCCGATCCAACCCCAACACCACTAGCCTGTTTCAAACCTAGATAACCACTTTGCCTTGCCAGATCTTCAAGGTCCTCAAGGACTTGTTCCATCCTTGATTTAATTTCCTTGTTAAAGGAACTAACAGGAGAAGATTTGAAGAAATTTGGTACCTTGCAAGTACAGCCTGTCCAGGTTTGAGATTCAGATTCAGCTTCTGCTTCGCTTTTGGAGAGTTCATGTTGTATTTCATCCAAGAGATCCTCTGCGTCAAGCACAGCATCTTTGACCTTAAGAAGCCAGTTTCTGACATGTGGATCTCTGAACTGCTTTTGTTCTGCATCATCAGCCAGAGCATGGATGGACTGCAGCTTGATTTCCAACTTGCTCAGCAGATTCTGATCGAGCTTTCTTCCACGAAAGAAGTTCAGAACTTGAGGAGAAGCTAGCTTCTCAAATGCAACCTGAAGGAAAGCAGAAAGAAGAGCACCACCAACCAATTCTAATGCCATGGTTGGAAAGGGAGAGGAGAGGATGAATGGAAATGAGTAATTTGAAGTGCAGCGTATGCCAATGACTCAGTGCAGTGCAGCTTTTGCCAATAGTCTATTTTATGGATGATGGATTTACTTTAAGGTTGGTGATTATCTTTTCCTTTGATGGTCAGTCAACCAATAACTGATGAGTCTTAACGACAACACAAACTTTAACAGCTGTATTCCATGAATGAATGAGTGCTATTATCTTACTGAGGGTAGCTCTTGGGATATTTTCCGAGACTTATGGTAAGAGCCTTGCATGTGTTGGGTGTGTCACTCTTCAAATTTTATTAGTCTGCTCGTTTCCAAAGATAGGTACAGTGTAGAAACTTGTATTCCTTTATTTACCACAGTTAGGAGCTTGGTTGAAATTTCAATCTTTGCCTTCTGCTTTGTTGGGTAGAAAGCAGGAAGATTTTATGGCCATAGAGAACCTTTAAAGAGAATCATATCATATTGTATATGTCAATGTGAAGTTTATTATTATGTTCGGTAAAGTTTTAATGTTTTATTCATACTTCTTGGGCTTCCTTTATTTACATTATATGCGACTATGCCTTTTTGTGAATACATCACTATTAATTTCTTTACATTCTACTGTCACTATCTGATCATCTGTTTTTGACATGGCTTTTTCATTCATCCATCAGTATAATTTCATTGAGTTGTGTTACAATATTTCCTCATTCCACACACATATACAGTATACTGTTTTATTATTATCATAAAATAATATTATAAAAATAAGAAACAGTAGTATCTTAAGTTCTATAAAGCAAGACGAAATTCAAATTATAAAATATAAGAGGACTAAAATTATTGTTTTAAAAGTATAGAGACTAAAACCAATTTTGACTGAAAATTGAGGGGCCTGAAAACACATTTTACCCAATAAAATTACAAGATTCAAAATCAGAAATAATAAAATATTATTATCAATATAAATAAAATATTGATAAAATATTTTAAAAATTATAAATAACATTTATAAAATCAGAAAAGATAGTAAATAAATTATTAAATTCCTCCATTTATTATCATAATTATTATTAATTGCATAAAAATAAAATAAAAAATTAAGAAAAAAATAGAGAAATCAATATTTTATTATTGTCACTATGAAATTAACATTTTTATGTTTTTTAATTATTTTATTAACAACTACTCCGTTATTATTACTCATTAGCATAGTTTGGGAATAGCTTTTTATTTGAATAATTAATTTTTTAAACTCTCTTAAAAAATTGATAAAAATAAGTAACATGTTTATAAAATGATTTGAACTAAACATATACTAACATTCCAACTTATATATATTAATAAACTATTAATTTAATTATCTAAATATTTACTTTTTTCTAAGTTTTTGAAACATCATATACAATTAAAAATAATAATATTATAATTTTATTGCAAATGGGAAGTAAAATTAAAAAAAACTTACAAAATAGAAACCACATTAAAAAAAAAAGTCTCTCACTCTATTATTAATTAATTACATAGAATACTAATATAAACATTTTATGAAAAGTATAGGAATAATAAATAACTTATTAATTTTAGCATAAAATATTTACTATTGTCTATAGAAATATTTTTTTAGTCTCTAACCTCATAGTTTTAGTTCATATAAAATTGTAAATTTTTTATAGGTTCTCCTATTGAAATTTTTTTCATTTTAGTCTCTATTATTTAGAACAACATCAGACCTATTTTCCAGTTTCTATTAGTCATATCATCACTTAGCAATTTTTTTTTTCAAAGCATGTTATTAGAACACAAATTTAAGAATTAGATTTTTTTCTTCTCTCAATTTTTTAAACTATTACAAAAAGTGTTAATAAACATTTTTTCCTTTCTTTTCATCTGGAAATAGTTATTAACAACTGCTTTATAAAATAGTTTTAAAAAATAAAAAAAATATAACACAATATCAAATACACCCTAGAATTTAAAGAGGTTTAATTATAGATGTTCTATATTCTCAAAATGTTTCGGTACCAATCCAAAACATTCAAGATATTAAGATATATACATAGAAGTGTGAAGCTACCAAGTACCAATGATGTACAGAGCTAACACCTCCTTCAGTCTCAAATTAGACAATTGATAAATGAAGTACTCTTAAATTTGAGCCTAAAATTATATAGTTCTGTAATTCTCAATATACTATAAACAAAAATTACTCAATGAGAATTTTATCATAGTTTAAAGCAACCAAAGCTAACCCTTTATTAAACATCAATTTTAATTGAGAAGTTGTAAAATGTTGTACAGAAAAAATTGGGTTTCTTGAACGATTTCATGGTCAATTCTACAAGTGAAAATAAAGAACAAAAAGCTTAGAAAGCAATAAAAATAAATTTGTTGCATAAGATTATGTATTGAAGAAAAAAAAGTACAGGGCAAAATTAGAACTAGCTGGACCAAAAGCATGGTAAAAAGGAGAAAAACTTTTCCATCACTGAAATAACATACGCATAATGAATATGGGTGATAGAAAAGGATGGAGAAGTTGTGCCTTGGATTTGTAAAAGTAAGTTGGTACAACAACACTTCATGTAGGAATTCCCATTTCCCACCCATGTAAACCAAAGAACAAGCCGGTACAAAAGAGGAAAACCAATCCTGAGACCAGTCCAAATATCAGTGTGTCCCTTGTGAATGTGCTTTTAATAGATTATGTAAAGTACGCCAGCCATTCCCATCTCTTGGTCTATCTGCCTTAGCAACACTTCAGTTCCTTAGGACAGGTTTCTAATCAGATAGGAAGTTCGGATAAAGAACCAGAATTATAGGAATAGAATAAATTATAGGATAAATCCTGAAATGGACAAGTCCATACCAAAATGCTGATTCAAATGCATCACCTGCAAACCAGGGGAAGAAGGGAAAATGGGACAAAGAAAACATACCATCAAGGCATCCAGAGATATTTAATATTTTAGACCTTTTAAAAAAAAAAGGTTTTTCTTAGTATATCAACCAACACCAAGCCTAACAATCAAATGTAAAACTCAAACATTTTCAAATTGATATTAAAATTAAAATAAAAAAGCTAAAAGTCAGGTAAAAGGCATTCTTCTCTGTCTCTCTATTCAAACAACATATTTAAGTTATAGATTATACTATAAGTTTTCTCCTATATCCTTCCTTTCTTATGAATAAAAAAGCAAATTTTTTCTAGGTATTTAAATTAAGAGATGCAGACAAAAATAAGCCACTAATTGCTAAGCTGGTACCCTCATAAAAAAGAGGGCACCAAAGAATTGCTTGTTTTGGATCTGTTAGAATGCTTAGGAGAGACAAAATCATTGAACGGGGATTGAAATGAAAAGATATTATAATTTTTAGTGGTCGGTGCTAGGTCAGAATGTAAAATCTATTCCTGGAAAGTGCTTTCCTTGGTATGTTAAACTATATCTTGCAGAAAAAAAGCACCACCAACTGATCATATGTACTGGTACACATTTATGAGTTCAAAGAGGATTACATATCAAAATTTAACAAACCGATCATTACTACTACAAGTTTACAACACCATCAGTTGAAGCTAATACACAAGCAAAATCATACCTTTCATAAGACAGCAGGATATGGACAGGTGCAGCCAAACTGTGGGCCTAAGATTTGGCAAGTATATTGTAGGAGGGGAAGGAAAGGATATGCTCAAGATAGGAGGTCTGGGTGTGTTGTTGTAGTGAGTTAGTCATGGGGTAAGAGAACCTATCTCATGTGAAAAATATAAGGAGGTAGTGACTAGGGTAAGGGGGGTTGTATTCTGTTTATTAAACTGACAACCTGTAAAACTTTTCTAAAATACTTCTTTGTAAGTGTAATTATTTTGTTTATTTTAGTTGGTAGTATTTTGCTATATAAGTAGAATGTCTACCTAACGACAATGGGTGTAGGCCCTCTACTGACAGCATGGTATGGCTATGATTTACCCTTGTATTTCATATAAATATGATTGAAAAATGAAGAACTATATCCAGCAGCATTTCGAAACAAAAATAGTTTTGATTTTTATCCTTTATTTTGATTTCCAATGCTTTTTATGGTTATGGCTCCGTTTTCCAATTGAAGGTTAACAGTGGTATCTAGAGCTGTGTTCTTATAGGCTGTGGGTTTAAATCAAGAAAATATTGAGAGATTAAACATTGATGAATGATCAAATTAAGAATGAAATACCCACTATCTGCACCTTTAACATCAATAACATTTGAAAATAATTTTTTTACTTAGTAAAACTAAAACTTAATCTTAAACATTCAGTCCACCAATCTAATAATTTAACCTATCAGCAGGTACTTAATTCAGGTGGACAAAAGTCAAAACCAAACAATGAGTGAACAAGAGAGAACAATAGTATTAAATAGAGTTTCCATGGTCAACATATGAGACCAGCAGATCAATAATGAGGCACTCACCTACAAGCTAGGAGTTCAGATGACGAGGAGTTGGTGACATTTTCAACCTTGTGAATTACTGCATAGCTATATGATCACAAACACAAGATTTCAAAAAATAATTTGACCATGCAAATATTCTAACTAATATATGATAAAAAAATCCTCAACAAGGTTTGGCTAAAAAAAGTAAAATCTCAAGAAGGTCAAGAAAGGATAATAATATCTATACTATTTAAAGCTAAGAATGTTAACAAACATTTAAAGCTCAGAAGAGTCAACATCACAAAGTAAGTAGCACAGTGAAAATAAAAAGTATGCAATGGTAAAAAGGAAAGGATCAAAGGTTGAAAATATGTGTTAGGACCAATATGTGTTGGATTAGATCCGCTAATTCACAAAGGTCATGTGTGTGCCCATACCAGCAAGTAAGCAAGTACACAGTCATGGGTGTTTGCTTGCATATCACCATCACCCAAAATTTAACTCATCATCGGTGAAACAATAATACAAAGTTCTTAACCATTTGTTGAAAAGGTATAATCAAATCTGTTTATAGTGGCAAAAATTACCTCATTATAATCAATCCAAATTGAATGAGCTGCTAACGGGTTGTTTTGAAGGAAATATGAATCAAACAGAGAAAGTAACTTACTTGCTCACATGGTGGAGCATCCAGGCTGTGAGTCTTCAAATAAATATTGGCATGCATAAGAAGCTTACTTAAACATAGCATTAAGCGAATTGATAGAAATTATGCCAAAATTTGGATAAAAGATATTTAAAGAATTGAAGTCCATTAAACGTCATTATACTGTTGTGAATCACTTTTATCAAGTAACTATGATTTTACCAACATGGGAGATGAAATTTAAAGTGTGCTAACAACATAGGCATAAATTGGTGGGTATGGTGCTTTGTGCTTGCTTAAGAAGGTCCAAGAGAGCAAAAAAAAAAAAAAGAAAAAGAGGCTAAAAATCCTGGATAGTGCAAAAGAAGAAAAGTTTCTAGTTTGTTTAAGATGCCTATCTTCTCAAAGTAATCTTCATCCAGATTCAAAGACACGCCAATCAATGACAACAGCTATTTTCCAGCTTCCCTAGGGGCAAATAAGAAGAATATTCAAATTTCTAAATCTTACAAGAGAAAGACCAAAAGAAAATGTGCACATGAATGCTCAGCCATCCTTTCCTTCAGCATATAGCCACATTCAGCACACAAGCACATATACTCACAATGAAAAGATGCACGAATAAAGTTCTCAACAAATACACAGGCAATAAACCCCTCATATCATATAGATTAGTGAAATTTACAGAGGAAATCAATTTGCTATTAACACTCTTTGGAACAAAACCTAAAAGAACTACAGATGTTGTAATTTTATATTTGCCAGTAAATAACAACTTATAGTGCATATTTGATAACATGAAACACAAAAACACATTCGAGGGGCTAATGAAACTCACAGTAGTTTCCAAGATAAGGATTCCATTGTAGGTGTCCAGTTTGGCAGTAATTCTAGAGTGTCCTTGCCAGAAAAACATATCAAGTTAAGCTCGTGTAAGAACAAACTGTGCGCACAAATTAGAATGCAGTACCCACTCCAAATGAAATGAATGCAAAGGAAAGCCACACCTGATACAGATCAACAACAGTGGTATCTTCTACAGAACCAATGTAATAGCTCTCTTTTGGATCACTTAAGGAATGATAAAAACTTTTCTGTCTCTCTAGAAAATAAACAATTGCATAAGGACATATACTGTTTTCTTTGACCATTGGCCATACACATACCATATACATCATTGCCATTCATTGATATGGGTTGAAAGAAACTATGTTACTGAATGCCAAAAGGATGAATATTTTTTCCCTTTAAGTAGAATATTTATATTCTTGATTATCCATTTGGCTTTAGATATTTTCTTCAAAACAATAGCTTCATGATTGATAACTTCAAAAGCCGTCATTATGCTCATCCGTAAAATTCCTGCAACATTACAAATTCTTTACAATGCCTCAAATAACACTAATTAACATATGTCAGAGTCTCACTTTGAATGAATTCAATCTAGAGCGATCTCAATTCCACATACGGCAAGAATAGAGAACGAGATTGTCCCGAGGGTTTGGTACAAATGCCGAATTCACAGGATATTTTATTAGTGGTCTTGGCACCTGAATCGGCAGCGAGAGGTTCAACTCCACATTTCCCTTGCTCTGGGAAACCAAGAAGCTCCTCAACATTGGGTCGCTGAAGTGGCTAAAGGCGGGAGCATTCTATGAAATAAGGGGGTTGGAAAGGAGAAGAAGTAAGAGCTTCGAGAAAATGAAACTTCGGAGTCGTGGATCTGTTGTCACTTATGTGAACTATGATGAAGGAGTTTTGTGAGAAAGAGGGACAAGAATGGCTAGAAATAAAGGCTATTCAAAAGGATATTATATCCGTTACTTATGTAATCAATTTGGAAAATTATATGATGGATCAATTACATAAATAATCAATCTAGAAAAGGAACAAAATATTTTCAAAATTGTCATCGCATCATTATTTTTACACGGTTATGACTATTAAAGGAATGGATTTAGAAAGTATTTTTTAGATCGATAGTTCAAGCCACCAACCAAGAATCTTGATCTCAATATTACAAAATTGTTACTTGTCTTACATGTTAGATTTGTTGTCTTGGAACTAATGTAAAAAGTTACGCCAACAAAAAAATTGTTTGAACGAGATAATGACCATATATACATACAATTGAGGATCTTCTAGCACAAATCTCGTTCACTAAAGAGCTGAAATGTATGAAAATAGAAAAATAATGTTGAATTTTAATGAATTGGTTAATGATTTATTTTTTAATATTATTACTATTATACAAACATGTTGGTATTATTTTATCGAAGTGTGATTGTTTATGTGATTTTTTTTATGTGATTTAAATTCATGATGTGTAATTCAATTGACAGAATTCAATTTATTATACATTTTGGAAATAAGTTTGCAAAAGTTTAAGTGTGTAATTCTAGAAACTTATTTCTAGAATTTTTCATTGAGTTCGTTGTTATGTGTGCATTACTGCTTCCCATTGCTAAGGCGAGAAACACTAAGGTGAAAGGTTTGTATTCTACCTTGATATTGATATGCATTCTACCTAAGACCAGCAACACAATCTAGTCTTTCTTGTTCATGACTTTGACCCATCATATCTCCTATCGATCCAAGTTTGATAAATGATTGGAAAGTCAAATTCTCTTAAATTAAGCTTTTAATTGATGATTGCTATGGAGGGACTTTTAACAACCATTTGATACTCACTTTGATCTTAATTACCTCCCTGGTTCTAATCCGTTTTCTATCTCTCAACATCTTTAGATGAAGATTTATCTATCTATTGTTGTATCTCTCCTTGACTCCCCACGGTAGACAAGAATAGCTCCTTGGCCTTCAACTCATTCCCAAAATTACTGCCAAACTTTTGAAAGTGTGCTCCTTGAATACATTTTGAAAACTTATTTCCAAACTGTATAGAAATATTGACTTATGAAATTTAAATTTTGGGCATCAAATTTTTTATATTTTCAGAACTGTTATTGCATATTTTCTAAAATTAAACTCCATAATAGAATGTAAAATTTCAAATTTTAATTTCTAGAGTGCTTTATTAAAATAAAATTTGACAAAAAATAGAGGAGAGTGTAGCTAGAAAAAAAATAGGTGCAAAAAGAAAGACCCATATATAAAACCCCAAATTGTTTGAAGGGTTGGGTTTTTAATAAGAAAGTGACCCTAGTAAGAACAAGGCAGGCCCAATGACAAATGATAGAAATAGATCTAAAGTACTGAGAAATATTTCTTTAATAGTTATTACTTTTCGTTTAATATTTTTTTCATTTTTATTTTAAAAATTTAAATTTGAGAAAAAAAAAACCAAGAAATCACTACAAAAAAAAATCATTTACTAACTCTTTGTTATTTGATTTGTTCTTGTTAATATAGATTTTTCCGAATACATTTAATGAGGTACCCAACCTTAAAAATTGAGTGTTGAACACATATAAGTAGATTCACATTCTCTCCCTCCCTCTCTTTCTAGAACAAGCTAGCTTCTAAAATAGACACTACACTGAGCATTACAAACCTTACTTCTACATTTTTAATATGCACCTTGATGTATATATCCACTATACTTGAAGCCTAGAAATATGATCATTGAGCCATATTACACATTTGAAATCATATTTATACAAGTCAAAAATGGTTATTGAAATACATGTTCTTAGCTTCAATTGTCATATGTATCTATCTTGCGTTGTAGGAAATTTTGAAACCAAATGGCCGACAACTTTGGCTGTCTTTTGAGGCTATTGTAATCTACGAAGATTGTTACAAACCTTGAAATGTAGCCTAAAGTCCATCCAAAGCTGTCAATAAATGACCATGCAAAATATCCTTTTACATTCACACCATCCCTATAATAAATTCAAAATCAACAAAATAAGTGATACATTAAATATTATATAACTAGTAAGTTTTTCTAACATTATTAAATATCTTTAAATTTCAATAAAAATTTGGAAATACAAGAAAAAAATACATTGTTGTTAAATAATAATAATAAAGAAAGAAGAAAATATAATAGGATATGTCTTTATTGTTTATAAAAAAAGAATTTTATTTTATTAAATAACAATAATTAAAGAAATAAGATTTTTGAAATCAAAGAAATTACGAAAATAAATTTTGTAAATCAAAATACATCATCTTTGTGTCTATTAATTTGATAAAATGTGTCTAAAATTAAAATATGAATTATTGACTAAATTTAAACGATAGTAGAAACAAAAAAAATGTAAGATACCTTTTTATGGAAAGTATATGACTAGTTTAAAGAAAAAGAAAATAAATCAGGCCACAGAAAGTTCACCCTCCCAAAAATAAAGTTTAAATTTTATAATATATATAAGGGGTTGAAAGATTAACTGGAATAAGAAAAGTACTTTTTGGATACGTGGTGTATAACACTTACTTGATTGCACTTTGAAGATGGTAGAGATGATGATAATAGTATTCAATCCTTGAGGTATCAGTAAGGGCATCCTCAAGCGATAGTGTTGGATCATTGAATTCATCTATACCTATATAAAATGAATAAATTTTCCCCAAAAAATAAGTATAAGAAAATATAGTATCGAGTCTCTCTCTTACTCCAATGAATTATTTTTCATAAATGAATATTTAATAATTAAATTAAAAGTAAATTCAATTGATGCACTACCATTTTCAGTGATGTAGATCAAAGGGTTGTTATACTTTGTTTTGACATAAAGCAACAGTTCGAGTATTCCTTTCAAACAAACAAACAACCATTTTGAAGTAGTCTGAAAGTATACAAGTTTTCTTTCCTTCATTAAGTTGAAAAACTAATTGAAATGAAGCATTGATATGTAGTTAGAGTTACAATTGAAATATTTACAAACTTACCTTTTGACCAATAGGTGTTCCATTACGCTCACCTGTCACCATATTATACATCATGCTCTACTACTAACAAAAATAATAATAATATAAATCATTGATTTCATCAACTACAATTTGTGTTCGACTTCAAAAATAGATAAATTAAATTAATTGATACGTTCAAGTAACGATAGCCATTTGGACTATGCCATATATTTATGATCTCATAATCTTTCTTTCTTGTATTAAAGTCTATTCTATAACAAGATATAAAATTGCACTTACTTGTAAGAATAACAAGAGAATCTGTGAGGTAGCTAGGCCTTGCTTCATTTAATTCAGGTGCGTTGGTAGCATATTAGGAAGTATAATAGTTGATTCCAATAAAATCAAAGGACCATCTTACAAGCCTGATCTAATAGGTAGAGAACTTTCGTAATTGACTCCCTACCAAAGATCACATGGAATTGGGGTATTCTCCAATTGTTAGTGGTTCCATAAACCTATAATACAATATTTAGATTAGCTCTTTTGACAAATATATTGGATTATTTTTTGTAGATTAACATAAATTAATTATAGAAATTATTAGTTTAATCATATCATTTGAGTAAATGGTGAATATTTATTTTTGGATTTTTTATCTGAATAACCTGTGATGGATATTCATTATGAGAAGTTTCATGCTCTTATTTGACTTCACTATACAAGTTTTTATCCTATTAATTAGACTATTTATGAGTAGTTTTCTTTCTATTGTTATTTCTCCACGATATTACATTAAGATTGTGGATGTAGATTCAAGCTTCTCTTTAAGTATACACACATATTCAAAGACATTCCCAATTAAACTATTATGTGGAAAACATATTATATCATGCATCATTGTTTGACTATTTAAAATCTTTCTTCTCTAATTCAGCAAAATATTGTTGTATTGACTGAAAATGACAAAACAAAATGCACTAGTTTATGATTAGGTCTCTTTTAGTAAAGGTTGATGACTATGATACTATAATTGAGTTCTACATAAGATTTTTGGTTCATAAAGTAGTAACCATCCAAACATAAAATCAAGGACTCTTTGTGCAGTGTGGTGATCCAACTCTGTATCCCCCCCCCCCCCCCTCCTTTTTTACATTTTTATATTATTATCAAATATTTTTCCATCTTTCATCATTTTCTTAATTTTTGTTTACTTGTCCATTCTTTGTTGGCTTAGTCCATCTGATTCAGTCATAACTGTGATCGGTCCATTTTTTCATTTGGAAAGTGACTTTCATTTGCTAGTTTGAAGCAAAGTTAAGCACAACATAGCTATAAACCAGAGTCATTATACAGGCTGTGTACTGGCTTAGTGCACATTTGAATGCTAGGCTAGAGCAAATATTGCCACATGCAAGAATTTCCAACGAATTTGGGAGATTAATAGGCAATTGCCATAGGGGAACAATACCCAAGTATGATAAATCGTCAATCAGTATTGTATTGCCATTGCTGGTTTAAATTAATTGCCAATTTGCATTACTATTGCTATAGGAGCCAATAGCTAAGTCTGAGGCAAGTAAAAAATGAACCCAAAAAAAAATAAAATAGAGCTTTTGATTACATGCAGTGAGTAGTACTCAGTTGTTGGAATCCTTACTATTATCCAAAGCCATGTCTGAGGCAAGTCATTGGACCCTGAAGTTACTTTGTGCTCCTTAACTATAAAAGGCCAAATTGATTAAACATGGCCTGTGTGTAAATTATATATCAAAGGATTTGGCTCCACAAAGTGAGTGTAATGCGTTTTAGATTGAAATGTGTGGAATTACATCTGTTAATTAGAAAACCAGTTATAGTGGAGTTAAATTCTATTTCTAAAATTAGTGGAGAATTATAGTGGAGCCAAATTTTATATCTAAAATATGCACAAACAAACACAAGTTTGTAGAAACTACAGGTGAAATTTTAAGCATACCCAAAGATAAGAAGAGAAACTTTTCCCAAGAGCAATGAACAAAGGCATTTGGAAGGAGAAGAAATGCAAAGGGGAATTGCAATAGGTGGTTGTCTTCAAAGGGAAAATTGTGACACCCATTCACATTGAACATAACCCATACTTATTTATTTATTTAAAAATGCGAGTAAATTTTTTTTCCACTTTTAATAATAGAAAATTTGTAAATTTAACATAATTTAAAAACGGTAGTAAAAAAAAGAAAAATTTGCGTATTCATCGTAGTACTATACATCATGATTTCATAATCAGAAAAATTACTGAAATATAGGGAGATCAAAATTTACATCAAAATAGTTACTACTTATTCCCACTATATCAAAAAGATCCTAGTCAAAACAGTGTTCGTCTACCCTATTCCATAAAATAACATACTATCATACTAGTCCTATAGGTCCCCCTCAACAGTTGGGTTTTCATTAACTGTGATCAATGGAGTGAGGTGATTTGTTGTAAAATCACTTCTACACGTATGGTAGGAATTCTATTATAAAATACAGATAAAACACAGTTGACAATAAAAAGGGAACCTAAAGTTTATTCTATGTTATACTATCCTTGACTCGGCATAGATCCATACTTTTTATTAGTGAGTAATAGTTCTTAACAGAACTTGAGAAGTGACTGGGAGTACATATACCTCTCTCAACCCCACTCCCCCCATTACCTCTAAGATGGTTGATGAAGAGAATAGAATTGTTGATGCAAAGCTCCTAAGAAGAGAAATTTACTAGTTGTTGGAAAAGTAGTAAAATTTTAGCATAAAAACAAAGTAAAAGAAATTTTTTTCTAGAGAGAGAAACTCTCTAAGAATTTGGCTAGCTTGAGAGAGTGGAGGATTTGTGAAGAATGTCCAAAATACATGGGTATTTATAGGAGAAGAAGGGAGCATAGGTGTCCCCTAAGTGACATAAGCCATTATGTCGTAAATAAGGTTTTTGATTTATTTTTAATTCAATTAAAGGACAAATATGCAAAACTAGGGATACATATCAAATTTAGGTGGTGAATCACCCCCTTGTAGGTTGAAAACGTGTTGGGTGAGCTTTCCTAAAGCTCCCTAATATAAATTTTAACTGTAATTGATTAGCTAGTACCGATAAAATCGCCTAAACTTCAAAAATTAGCTTTTAATATGAAAATAATGCAATTTAATGTAAAACTAAAAAATTACATTATTTTCCATCAAAAATAAGTTTCTAACAATTAATTTTAATTTTTATTAATTTATTTCGATTTTTATCTATTTATTTTTGTATTTTTAAGCTAAAAAAATTCATAATAAATCCATTTTAATTCAATAAATACCAAATTTTTTACGAAATTATAAAATTAAATATTTCACCTATAAATAAATTTAAATTACCATTTTCACCATTTTGGGATGTCAAACCAATATTAACTGACTTATTAGACATCTAGGGACATTTTGATTATTTTACACAAGAATTCCAAAAAATTTCTAGAAAATTTTCAAATTATATTTTAATATATATAACATGATTCTAAGCTCAAATTGACATTTTATTGTTAATTGAATCTTTTCCTCATGTCGGTCCTTAATGTTGAAAAATAAGGACAAAATCGTCATTTTCTAATTTCTCTAGGCTCTAACTTGAAAAAAATTATTAAAAATCACAATTAGATAGCTCTTGAAATTTCAAGCATAATGGTGGGGATCAAAATTTTGAAATTCCTCTTTGATTTTTTTAGAATTATATAGTCAAATATTAGAAAAATAATTGAAAAATTGAAATAAGGGCGTTACATTTTTTACTATTTTTCTTTCAAAATAAAATTTTTATAATCAAAATATACCTAGTATAAAATTTTCAAAATACTCTAAAGTCAAAAAGTCTTTGGTCTGCTCTCGTAGTCAATAAGGGTATTTTGGTCATTTCACAAAAAACTTTCTTAATAAATTTTTGAAAATTTTTTAAAATTATCATTAATTATTCTAAGTACATAAATGACATAAAAATAAATTTTAGACACATCTAACTATTTTTATTTATTTTCTCAATAATCCAGCCCTTTTAGGGGCAAAATAATCATTTTACCCTTTTTCCGGACTCCATTTCCCAAAATTATTAAAAATCTGAACTAATTATTACTCACTAATATGAGCATAACCATAGGGATCAAATTTTTGAGATTCCCATCTAGTTCTTCAAAAATAATACAAAATAATTAGAAAACTAATTTGATAGGTAAAAAAATAGGGGTGTTACAAAAATCACCCAAAGCCATTATGTCCTTATAGTTAGAAAAGACAAATAGTCAACATCAGTGTACATAACCTCCATGTGAGCACCTTGTTGCTCTCTATTTAAATTAAAACAACATGAAAAATAGTAGAGAATAAAATTAGCGAACAAATATCTAATGATGCCATTGCTAAAAAATAACAACAACAAAAATCATAAAAAGCAACAAAGCAACTTTAGAATCACAAATACCTCAATAATGCAGAAGTTGGGATGAGTTTTTTTTTCTTTCTAGTTTATACAAAGTATTAGGCTATAAATTTAAAAGAGAAAGCATGAACTTTAGTTACTACTTCTATGAAACAAACCATATCCTCAAAGTTGAGGCATTTGATTCTCAAATAGATATTGATTAAAAGAAACACAAAATTTACATTTGACAACAAAGTGATTCTAATTCTTTGTTCACAGTCAAATCATTAATATATGCACTTAGATTGTGGTTCATGAGTCAAAACCTAAACCTTGACAATAAGAAGCCAGAACACTATTGGTTCAGGTAGGGTTAGTTTGAACCAGAATTGGAAATGGTCATCTTTTATCCGACATCTAAACCAAACCAATTATTTTGTTTTAGATCAGGCTAAACACATTCACCACATAACTAGAACAATGTTTTTAAAATCAATCCGGTCACTGAATTGGTGAAGGTACTAAGTTATAGTTTGCTAGTCTAACCATAGTTGAACAAGCAATAATTAGATATTAATATATTTTAAAATAATATATAATAATATTTAACAAAAGACATAATATTCAATATTTCATAACATCAAGAATTACACATACAAAGAATAAAAAGGGAATGAAAATTGAATTAAAAAGAATATTAGAATATGGTTGAAGGAAATAACTTAATGGAATATATTGATATGCTATGTTACTTTGAAATGAATTCTCTACACTCTCTCTTCCCCCTTTCCAATACAATAATGTAAAGGTAAGATCGTTGTCTGATTTTGAACAACACATGACACATAAGATACAAAGTGTGTGACTCAAGGGTCTAAATCCTTCCTTGTAAGCTTGGAGAAAAATAAATAGAGTCCAATTGATAGGTTTTAGCTAAGAAGTTCAAGTTTTTGGAAAGATGGAGAAATTTAATTCATGACAACAAAAAGTATATTATTATTTATAGCCCAAGTTTTTTATGGTTTGTGTGGAATTAGAATATCCATCTCTTGTATTTGTAATATAACACACTTTCACTAACACATATTCATTGCAGCTATACCCATATTTGCATATTAACCGCAATAAGTAATGGAATTGTGAGGTGGTATTTTTTTTATTTGATTTCATATAAATGAGAGAAGGGGATTACAAAGTCAAAGCAATAGGAAAGACTGAGAGATTGAAGGGACTTACGATGAATGGGAAAAATGCAGAGACAGAGAGCTTGCGATGCTATCACTATTAGTTAATCAATTCTCAAGGTTGGAATGATCATGATCAATGAAAATACGCCATATTGGATCCAAAATAAAGAATGAAAGAAAGGCCAATTCATTTTTAATTTATTTCTATTTTAAAACTAAATAGAAAATATCACATTATCACATAATTAATTAGATTTTCAAGATAAACTTCATCTTAGTTATTTAACATTTAATCATATATATATATATATACTCGTGTAGATAAATTAACGAGTTTGTTTGGTTTAAAACAGAGATCCCACAATGGGAGAGTAGAAGAACCTAGGGAGAACCACACACAAAAGCTAGCTGTTGTAGTTGAGTGCCCAAAGCCTTATAAACCCCACACTAGAGTCCCACACTTCCAATGTGGGACTCAAGTCCCATACCTTGCAATTGGATCCTAACATCCCACCATGCTTTGCAGCCCCGGTGCCCATGCAAGCTAGTTGTGCACTAGTCCTTTGACTAGTCTTGAGCGAACACTGTAATGTCGGCATCACCACCTGTGCCACTTGATTGCAACTGAGAAACATGATGGAAGGCTCTAATACCAATTGATAAGAACCTGGGAGAACCATACCATAAGAGTTACCTGTTGTAGTTGGAGAGCCCAAGGCCTTATAAACCCCACACTAGAATCCCATACTTCAAAAGTAGGACTCAAGTCCCATACCTTGCAATTTGATTCTAATAGAAAACATTGTAATCTAAACCCTTGTGTGGTGCAAAGGACAATTCCATAAGCTTAAGTTGTAAATACCCTTATTCAAATTTGTTGAGTCATCCAAGTTGAAATTTAGCCAGCTATTGTTAAGATAAATGAGTGAAATGAGTAATATATCAAATTGGCTCTTGAAATTATGACTAAATTTAGCTTTTAAAATTATAAAAATGTTATTTTAATTAGTTCCTGAAATTACTAAAAAAATCCATTTTTTGTCCTTTTTTTTGTTCTTATCACTTATCAATCTCTTTCCTTGATGGTAAACTAACAAGATTAATCAAAAGAAACAATGTGAGAAAGGAATTGGCTAACATCACAATAACTAATAAAATATTAAATATGGAAGAATGGGCAAAGTGTTCTATTCTCTAAAGTGATTAGCTACATATTATAAATCAAAAGCCCAATTGAAGGAACCCATTTTAGCATTAAGGTGTTGTGTCTAGGAAAATTTTCTATTGTGAAGTAATGGAAAATTGAGTCTACCTATGTTATTTTGTTGCTTAGTTGAATATTATGTGTTCCCATTAATGAACATGGACAGGATTTTCCATCCTTAAAAAATAGACTACATTTTTCACCTCACATGAGCCAACAATAGTTGCAACACAATCAATTTCGGACTTTCGGTGGTAGAAAAAGCACAATCAGGGATTATTTTCCTCTATGCGGTTAGGGCTTTTGTTTATAAAGGTATTTTTTTTACTTTAATGTACTCAAGTGCAACCTGTGTACTATTTTCAAATAGAATTATGTTCTAACAAAAGTTTTTTTTTTTTTTGCACCATTTGCAAACATTAGGGAGTGTTTTGCATATATTTAAACTTGAAGGACTAATTTGCACATGAGATAAACATTAAGGGGGTAAAAAGAACATTGAGCACACAAAGGTAAGAAGAAAAGAAAAGTGTGTTATAATGAGAGTTACAAAAAAGTGTTACTTAATATTGAAAAACTAAACTAGAAAGAATAGAAACTATCTTTGATTGATACCATTTCAACAAGTAGAATATAGTCTGAAAGAAAATAAAAAATGAATATTGTTATGGGGCCGACTTAAGCTCTTAAGTTGACAATGCTTCTCTAAGCATCACCAGCTTGGGGGCAACTGTTCTAGAGGTTACTCAGACCTACAGATCTAAGTCGGCTCCTACATCATTTATCTCGGCTATCACGGCCTTGAGTATCCCAGCTTGTGAACCCTTGCTATGTCGGATCGGCTCCACCTTTATCTCGACACAGCATGAGAAGTGCCTAACAACAAGGAACACGTGTATTTAGACACCCAAACGCACGCTGCCATGTTGCACCTAGCTCTAATAGAATTTCCCTCCAAAACATACTATATAAAGGACTCCACACCCATCAGATACACACGCTCTCTCTTATACTCACTCACACTTGTATCCTTACTGACTTAAGCATCTGAGTCCCTGCAGGTGCCACTGACGCCAATGACCACCGTGGGAGCTCACCGAAGACGCATTCTTGTATTCACCAAACAACATTGGTGCCGTTTGTAGGAATCAATTTCTAATTCTCTTCTCTTCATTTCGTTTTCTTCATTCTCTAAAGATCATGATGGTTAGCACAAGAAACCATAAGTCCACTGTGGCACCTTTGCCACCGAAGCTTCCACCACCATCGCCTAAGTATGGTGAGGCCGCTTCCGCCACTCCTAAGGCAGCTCCTAGCGCGAATGCTGTTCCAACACCATCAGCCACCATGGCGAACCTTGCTATGCTGCTATAGCAGCAGAGAGAGGCATTAAAGGAGCAGGAGAAGATCATCGCTGAACTCTAGGCGGAGAGAGACAGTAAGAAGGTTACGGAGAACACTTACGACCATAATGAGAGGTTCGCTGCATCTGCTTTGGAGCCTATGCCGGAGATGCATGATGTGCACATGGCAACGAAGTTAGACGAGGAAGATGAGATGGTCCTGTTCAACCTTCCTTTTTTCCTGAGGATCTTGAATTTGTAGGTTCTAAAGCAGCTGTAGCAATTGCCTTCTTTGGAGTTGTATGATGGATCTGCTGACCTAAACGATCACCTGTTAGTGTTTAAGTCAACAATGTTGTACAAAGGAGCGTCAGCCTCGTTGACATGTAGAGCGTTTCCATTCTTGTTGAAGTGGTTCCAATCTCTAGAATCGAGGTCCATTGACTCATGGATGATGTTGAGGGAAAAATTCAAGATTGCCTTTGCGACTAACAAGGCCAGGCCAAAGACTGAGGCTGATATGAGAAGGATCTGCTAGGGCGCGAACGAGCCGTTGAGAGATTACATTAGCAGATTCAACCAAGAGGCAAGAGTTGTTGAGAATCTGTAGCCTAGAAATGTTCTAATGCTAGCCAAGGATGGGATGAGGCCAGGCTCACCTTTCTTCATGTCAATTGCTAAAACACCTTCAACTTTAATGGAGGAGTTTTTGAAGAAGGTAGAGAAGTACATCAACTATGAAAATGTGCTGGAGGTTGGGCAGGTGAAAATGGCCGAGATCGCACCACAGAAGAAGAATCCACAAGCAACAGCTGATAAACAGCCGTGTCATGAGGATCGAGGTTTGAAGATAGATGCCGCTAAATGCCTCTAGAGCAAGAATTTTGAACGAGGTATATAACGTGGAGTTTGTGGAGGAAGGAATAAAACCCCCGAAGCCAGAAGAACAGAGAATCGGGAGATCAATCTAAGTATTGTCTATTTAACAAGGCGACGAGCCATGACATAGATGAATGCTTTCAGTTGAAGGATGCAATTAAAGTGCTGATCAAACATGGGAGGCTTGACTGCTTTGTCAAGCGGAATAGGGGTCATAGTGACAAGGATGACACCCTTCACTACCAAGTAGAGAGAGATCCAAGAGCCCAAGGAGGGGGGGCTTTCCACCCTGGAGAGAAAGGTCACCACGCCGACATAGTCCCACTAGAAACCACTCAACACCTCGGCCATCGCAAAACGATGTTGAAGTACATGCTATATGCCACTAGTCTCCCAGACGGTCATCATCCTGGCAACCCACATGATCCCCTGCCCATTCTCCTGCACAGAGTCACGAGATCATATACATCATTGCAAGCAGATTCTCAAGAGTAGGTCCGTTGAACAACGCGAGAAAGAGGCATGCTAGGGAGGTTCAGGGGTTCGTGCTGGTGATAGCCCCGTGAAGAAAAAGGCCCCACCCTTGATCTTTGACGACTCTGATTACGCCGACGGTATGCCAAACCACAATGATCCTCTAGTGGTAAATGCCTTAATGGCAAACAAGGAGGTTTATAGACTACTGGTAGACATTGGTAGCTCCGCCAATGTTATGTTCTACAAGCTATTCCAAAATTTGAGGATCCCAGAGTTTGAGTTGATGCCGTACAACGAAGACTTGATAAGATTGTCTGGACATCACATAACGTTGATGGGATACATAAAGCTCCACATGACATTTGGGAAGCCGCCATGCACAAAAATCGTAACCATGCGGTTCATAGTTATGGATGTTGTAACACCCTCATTTTAGAATTATGTTTAATTCATAATATCGGTGAAATTACCAGGGAATTAAGAAACTAACAAATAGTCTTAATTCCTCTACACTGAGGGTTGACATATGGAAAATGACTAAACGACTGTAAATTGTCATTTTTAACTTAGAAATATGTCATATATATTAAAATATAATTTTGAAAATTTTTTAGGAATTTTCTGAGATTCTTGTGGAAAATGACCAAATTGCCCTCCATTGACTACTAAAAACTGTAGCTGGTATAAGTGAAATATGTAAAAGAGAAAAAATGAACATTCTCAGTTCATTTTTTGGGCTAGATATTTAATTTTATAATTTTCATAAAAATTTGGAATTTTCTGAGTTAAAATGAAATTTTTATGAATTTTTAACTCAAAAATATCAAATAAAAATATCAAATAAATACTCAAAAATTCGAATTTAATTACTTAAAATTAATTTTAAATTTTGGAAATTATTTTTAATCAATAATTAAGGTGCTCACCAAATTCCAAAGAAAAATTCATTCAATTGCTATAAAACTAAATTTACAAGTTTAAAGACATTTTATCGGAACCGATCGATTCGTTTGTAGAGAAAACGAAACATAGAGACTTGAGAGAGCAGAGATAGGACATGACTACCAACACTCTGCAGACCCATCCCCTAATTTTCTCACATGTCATAAAAAGATAAACCTAAAAGAAAAGAAAAGAGAAAAGAGTAGGCTTACCTTTTTACCCTTTTAAGACTACTTAGCTTCCTTTATAAAAAGCCTACTTGTGGATAGCTTCCTCACCTTTTCTGCTGCCTCTAAGCTAGACGACCATCACCTATATCCCTCCAAGCTCCATTTCAAATGTTTTTAAACCACAAAGTCTCTATTCTCTCCTTCTTCCACCCTTCATCAAAGGCACCACCATCCACCACCTTGTTGGAAGCAAGCACTCATCCTCCTCCTTTTCTCCAACAACAAAAAATGTGAGGTACATGGGGGGAAGTGGGGTGTTCTTAAATTTCCTACTTTCATGTAGATGATTTATGGGTGGGTTTGGCCCTCAAACCCTTAGTATATTGTTGTTTTACTACCTCTATTCTTATTTTTCTTCTTGTTGTTGTTTGTAGTTTTCTCTTGTGTAGTTGTTCACTTTATTATCTATTGTTCTCTTTTATTCATGGCTGGAAGTGTTGTTTTAAAATTGCTATTGACATCTTAATGTTGGCTTATATGGCTACATTACCCTAAAATGATCAAAGTTTGGTTGAAGAACTCTAAAACCTCTAAAACAAAGCCTTAAAATTGTAAACTCCCTTCAACTTGGTAATAAATAGAAAAAGGGAAGACTTTTATAACATGTAAACATTTTTGAAACCTTGATCCAATCCTTCCAAAGGGGACTCATGAAAATGGTCACTTTCTTAAGACAAGAATGAAACTTTACTTATCACCAAGACCCTAGAACATCAAGGACTTTGAAACTAGAACCAGAACTTAGCTGACCATTAAAAGTTGACATTTTTATCTCCCTTCAAGTCACGGTTTGAAAGAAGATAAGGGATGATTATTCTAGTTTTTGACCTACCTAATAACTCTAAAATTTTATTTTAGCCAGTAAAGATCCACAGCTTAGTGAAAAGAGTGATTTTTGTAGAGAGGTATCTAAGTTCCAATGAGATGACTTCGATTTCTGTCTGAACAACCGACATTGTTTTCGTAATAACTCAGGCTACACTCAATAATTTTAAGTGATTGTTTTGTTTATGAAAATTAGACAAAATTATGTTTGAGATGGACACAAGAATCGTTAAAAAAGGTTAAGAAAAGATGAAGTTACACTTTTTAAAAGTTGGGGTTACTTTTCAGAAAATGGTAATTGGCAGTGTTCACTTAAAAGCTATTTTTGAACTTTCTAGTGCGAGTCAATTGATTATTCTTGAACAAATATAAATTAGAGTCCTTAAGATTTATTGGGATATATAGTTTTCCTATATTAGTCATCATTTACTATTTTTACCAAATTTTACAATCAAAATCACATGCGCTGTTTTTGACCTGAGATATCTTTCTCAATAGCATACTTTGAAATATTATCATAAATCGACTAGGACTTAGTTTTTGGAGTTCTTGGACTTTTTGAAAAGTTTTTTTAATTTAATTTTTGAAAATAATCTCCTTGTTTGCAAAAAAAATAAACAAGGATACGAAAATAGCAAGGAGTGTTATTGGTGCTCCAGTAAAGGCTTCCTGACCTCTCTATCTTGTTATTTTCTTATCTATTTTTATAGATTTTTTTTTGGGATTATCTTTAATGATTTAGAAATTAGACAAAAACATATTTCTAACAAGCTATAGATCATGGCAAACAAAAATCGTTAGCCCACTCAAATTGAATTTCAAATCCAAACTTAAAAACTGTGCTCTCTAGAAATTCAGGTTTTGGAACAAAAAATGAAAGAACATGCTTTAGTAACTAAATCCTCATTTTCTATATTTAGGACCTAAAATGAACCTTTTTATTTTAACTTAAACAAAATTCCCTTTAAAGGAATGAACCCTCTCTGTTTTTATATAACTTAAAAGGACTCCTCCTTAACTAAGATATAAAGTCTTATTTTGATATCATGAAATAAGTGATTTGTTTTACTAAATTCTTTTAGAATCACGATTCACTACTACTAATTAATTTCATTAAAATAGATTGATGGTGACATCTAATATTGTTAGGTAATTCGGTATATAAGACATACGGATAGTCATACACTAAGTATTAATTAATTAGGTTGAACTTTTCATTAAACACCCAAGTTCCTAATTAAGAATTTAAATGATTAAATCAAATCACTATTAGCTAACTTAGGGCCTCCTAAGTAAGCTTAATCTTTAGATTAGGCATTTAAGATGATGGAGACGAATCAATGCTAATCTTCTAGTGTCTTATTCATTGTTTTGTTTTCCCAATTATATACTTAGAATCTCCCTATATTATATTGCGATAAGAACCTCTGCATTAAGAGGCAGAGATGTTGAGGAGAGACTATGCTGGTACTCAAGTGAGCTGAGACTAGAGAAATCTCTATTCACATTGAGAAGGTTAAGAAAGGACAATAGTGGAATCATAAAGTAGTGTGATGCGAGGGACATGCCAGGGCGTAGCACCCTGCATGGGAAGTTACAGTCAGTACGTAGAGAAATGAAAGGCAAGGACCCACTTGCGGAGGTCTTGGGGGTAAGGCGTTAAGTAGTGAAGGTCCTAATGACCGAGGTAGTGCTCTTGAGTCAGGATATTCGCCTGACCAAGCTTGGCAACCTCGACAACTGCTCAGCATTCCAAGATTAATGCAAGAGTATACCTCTATGTGGACAGTGAATGTCCTGAGCTGTTGCTTTGTTTCTCAATTATGATGAGGATTGTACCATGTTGAGTAGAGGTATATGTACTCCCAGTCACTTCCCATTCTACTAAGAACCATGTTGGGAGTATGGATCCATACAGTATCAAGGGTAGATGTTACAACTTAGACAAACCTTAGGTTCCCTTTTTTTTGGGTCAACTATGTCTTGTTGGTATAAGACGGTAGGACACCCTACCATCTATGTGAAAGTAATTTTGAGAACAAATTGCCTCACTCCTCCGTATTTTTCTTTTATGCATGATCGTTGTGGTTGATACTTGAAGATGGCAGCATTTCCCATCCTACTAAATATACACGTTGATTTTAATGCTACGGAGACATAGAGTTATGATGAGGAGGTAGACTATCTGGCTCACTGTGGCTTTGTCACTATTACGCTCATGTCCCCTATTCCAGGAGTGTTTATGCCTCCTATGACTTGGACATTCCCGAACTTGGTATCGTTCTCACCACCAACACATTTCCACCATGCGCCTCCACCACCCCCATCTCCACCAGCAGACGCAGAGATCCCTATTGCAGCACCATACATACAGGCATATCCACCACTACCAACTAAGCATCCTGTGGATGATGTACAGCCCCCTGAGGAGGGATCACCCATGGAGGTAATACTGGCCGAGTCCCCTATGGACTCTTTTGTGGCTAATGATTGGTCCACCCTCTCCTCCTCCTCCTCCTCCTCCTCCTCTGGACCCCAGACACCCCGTGAGGTGCCTAATGGCCATGCATGCCACAGAGTGGACACAGATTCTAAGGAGATGCAGTCGGACGAGGATAGGTAAACCACATCTAGTGGTTCTTCTTTTGATACAGGGGCTAGGAGTAGATCTCTAGACACTACTTTGGTTAGGATAATGGGTAGCTAGTGTTTGTTCATGTACTTTTGAGATTTTCCTGTATTTTTTTTATTTCAGTTGTATTTAGTTATGATGTATTCAACTGTATTGTACTTCAAAAACTCAGATGTATATGATTTTGACTATATGACATATATCATTTCCTCATCTCTTACTCCCATTTCCAAATTCTGTTTTATTTATGATTTCTTTACTTTAAAAAGTTTCGTAAGACGACCGCGTGTGATATAAAAAGCGAAAAATTTTCTCATACTTTTCTTAATCTAAATCAAAATAACTAAATAAATAATTAAATAAACATGGGTTATGTTCAATGTGAATAGTGTCACAGATGCTAAGTCCTCATATAATGCAATCTTGGGCAAATCGACGTTGAATGCATTGGGGGCCATTATCTTGGTCTTGCATCTGGCTATGAAATTTGTCGGTGATAACACGGAAGTAGTCACCCTTTGGGGAGACCAAAGGAAAGCAAGGAAATGCTACAAGGAGTCCCTTAAAGTCGGTCACAACCCCGACATAGATTACAAGGCTAATCCCAGAGAAGGCGAAGTACTCTTGACAAAATTAGACTGCCGAGATGAGACAAAGAGAGATAGCTGGATACCCCGTCCAGAGCCAGAAAAAGAGTGCATCCCAGTCTAGATTGGTAAGGAAAAGGATCAGGTCGTGAGGATTAGTGCCGACCTAGAAGAAAATATGAAGGAGGATCTATTGACGCTTATGAAAAATAATGCCAGCTTTTTTGCATGGAAGCTGACAGATATGCTTAAGATAGACCCTAATCTCTTTTGCCACCGGTTAAAGGTTGATCCCTCTGTGAAACCGGTATGTCAGAGAAGGAGAAAGACGGCCCCTAAGCACCTACAAGAGATTGACAGAAAGGTGGAGGAGTTGCTGAAAGCCGGATTCATTCAAGAAGTGATGTATATCACCCAGCTAGCCAATGTAGTGCTTGTGAAGAAGTAGAATGGGAAATAGACAATCTGTGTTGATTACACTAACCTAAACAAGCACTGCCCAAAGGACTCATACCTTCTGCCCAATATTGACAAGCTGGTGGACGGTTCATCCGAATTTCGTTATCTGTCTTTCATGGATGCTTACTTTGGATACAACCAAATTCCTCTATACCTGGGCGATTAGGAGAAAATAGCTTTTATGACTGAGAAGGCCAATTATTGCTATAAGGTGATGTCCTTCGAGTTAAAGAATGCTGGGGCTACGTACCAGAGAATGATGAACAAGGTGTTTGAGGAATAGATAAGGCGGAATCTAGAAGCATATGTTGATGACATGATCCTGAAAAGTGCGTATTTGGCGTCTCGGAGGGAAATTTTTTGGGGTATATGTTGTTTGAGAAGGGCATTGAGTTGAACCCGGAGAAGTGCCGAGCTATACTAGAGATGAAAAGCTCTCAGAGTGTGAAGGAGGTTCAGAAGTTAACAAGGCACCTAGCTGCGTTGACAAGATTTATAGCCAAATCAGCATAGAATGCTCTCCCTTTTTTTCGGCTTTTAAGGAAGGGCAAACCCTTTGAATGGATAGATGATTATGAAGCTACATTCATTAGGTTAAAAGAGACTTTATCCTCTCCCCCCTTGCTCACTAAACCCGAGATGGGTGAAGTGTTATACCTATACTTAGCCGTGGTCGATGAAGCTGTTAGTGTCGCGCTAGTATGAGAGACACCGGAAGGGCAAAAGCTTGTCTATTTCGTAGGCAGAGCTCTCCAAGGAGCTAAACTGAGATATCCCAAGATGGAAAAGGTTGTGTTTGCTCTGGTAATGGTGGCTAGAAGGTTAAGGCCATACTTCTAGTCACATCAGATTATAGTGAGAATGGATCATCCAATCCTACATATTCTACATAGGCCTGAGTTAGCGAGGAGGATGATGACCTGGGCCATAGAATTATCAGAATATGGGATTCAGTTTGAACCAAGGCAGGCACTGAAAGCCCAAGCACTAGCTGCTTCATAGCAGAGTTGACTTCGGCGGAGTCCTCATCCGAAGTTTTGACTTGGACCCTTTTTGTAGATAGGTTATCCAATGAGAAAGGAAGTAGAGCTGGAATACTGTTAGAGTCTGTGGACAGCGTTGTGTTGGAACAGTCATTGAATTTTACGTTTCCAACCTCCAACAACCAAGTAGAATACGAGGCATGTATAGCCAGACTCATTATGGCGGCTGACATTGGCATCATGTCATTGCATGTATGTAGCGATTCCCAATTGATGATCTCACAGATTAATGGGGCCTATCAAGCCAAAGGGTCGATATTGCAAATGTATCCAGCAAAAGTTAAGACTTTCATTGCAAAGTTTAATAATATAGACTTTGTCTACATTCCCCGAGAGAAGGATGTCAAGGCGGGTATTTTATCAAAGTTGGCTAGGGCAATAATAGGACGGTCATTCAACAAACAATTCACGAGCCAAATCTTGTGTTGACGATTGATTCGGAGCAGAGTTGGATGTCCCTTATTATTAACTATTTGAATGAAGGCGTCATCCCGGAAGACCGAAAAGAAGCAAGGAGGCTAGAGTGGTCCGCAGCTCATTTTTGTATAATGAATGATAAACTGTACTGGCGTGGTTTCTCTCAACCATTCCTTAAATGTTTGAGAAAGCTGGAATCTGAATACGTGATGGCCGAGATACATGAGGGATGCTACGGTCGGCACTTGGGAGGTAGAGCATTGGCTAAGAAGATACTTAAAGCTGGCCATTATTGGTCGATGTTAGAAAATGATGCTATGGAGTTTGCTAAAAAGTGTTACAAATGCCAAAATGCTTCGACATTCATCTGGCTCCCCTGGAAGATTTGAGCATGATTACTTCCCCATGGCCTTTCATATGGTGGGGGATTGATATACTCAGCCCCTTTCCCAAAGCGCTCAGCTAAGTTAAATATTTGGTGGTAGCAATTGACTATTTCACCAAGTGGATCGAGGTAGAAGCATTAGCCACCATCACAGCGAGGAATGTGGAGAGCTTCGTATTCTGGCAAATCATTTGCAAGTTCAGGATACCGAATGTTCTAGTGTCAGATAACGGAACTCAATTCACAGACAAAAGCTTCCAAGAGTTCTTGGCCAGGTTGAAGATCAAGCAGCACTTCACATCGGTTGAACACCCTTAAACAAACGGGCAAGCAGAGGCAGCAAACAAAGTCATCCTCAAAGGGCTTAGATGGCATTTCGATGAAGCAAAGGGGTGTTAGGTTGAACAACTACCACATGTCCTATGGGCATACCACACACTCACTCTTCCACAAGAGAGTCTTCTTTCTGCCTTACTTATGGCATGGAGGCAATGATCTCGGCAAAGATTGGAGAGCTGACGTGGAGAGTGGCTAACCAAAGGCTGGAGGATAATGATGGACTGCTACGCTCAAAGTTGGACGTAGCGGAAGAAAGGAGGGAAGTGGCTGCCATAAGAGAAGCTACTTTGAAAAGACAAGTTGTGGCTAGGTATAATAAGAAGGTTGTGCATCGTGCTTTCGAGCCCAATGATCTGGTCTTGAGGCGTGCCACAATAAGAGGAAGAAATGCCAGACAAGGAAAACTCGTCGAGCAATGGGAAGGCCCGTACCGAGTCACCTTAAAGACTAGAACGGGTGCTTACGCCTTAGAGATGCTGCCTAGGATTACCATCCCACGGACGTGGAATGCAGGCAACCTCAGACGGTTGAAGTATGGTTGGTAACGCTAATTTTGACTTTCTAGTTATTTTAAGTCTGTAGTATAGCTGGACAGAGTCGCATACTATAACTTGTGGCTTTTGTAATATTTTTTGTCCCACGTGATTAATAAAATAAGAGTTTTCCTGCTATACAAAGCTAACTACAGGGGTGAACGAATACAAAGAAGAAGAAAAGCTATTGCAAACTATCCCATGTACGTGGATTCGCTCCAGCCAGGGTAGGAAGATCACTAAAGATGAAGAAAAATAAATGCGAACTACCCCGTATACATGGATTCGCTCTAGCTAGGGTAGGAAGATCATTAAAGAAAAAGAAAAGCTATTGCGAACTACCCCGTGTACGACACTACTACACAAAACGGATTTTAAAGCAGGAATTTAAATCAGTTAATATCGAACTGGTTTAAAAAAGAAATGTGGTGGCATTTTTGAAATCATATCAAATTTTTTTAAATCGGTTCAAATATAACCGATTTAAAAACTCATTTTTAAAATTAAAATAATATTCCCGTGCACTTTTTAAACCGGTTCCAGCTTAATCGGTTTAAAAGGTCTGTTTCTTTTATGCGTTGCGTGCCTATGTCCCTCTCATTTCCTATTTTCCAGCCTTCTTCTTCCCCATCTGCCCCCCATTTCCTCCATTCTAACTTTCTTCTCATCCATCTACCCCTCATTGCTTCCATTGAAGCTTTCTTCTTCCCCATCTACCCCTTATTTCCTCCATTCAAGCTTTCTCTTCCCCATCCACCCCTCATTTCCGCCATTTTCGCTGTTGCATTAGAGCGCATTGGAGGGTGCTCCATTGCTAACATTGGAGAACAAGCTTGGTGCCAAGCTTGCTTTGGTTGGAGCTCGCGCCATTGCTGTTGGTGGGGGTCACTCAACATGCTCCATTGTTGAGTTTGGAGGTTGCGTGTGCACTAGATTAGTCATTTTAATTTCATTTGGTTCATTATGGTTTACATTGGTTCATTTGGTTCATTATGTGAATATGGTTGTTACATTTTTAACATCAATTTGAAATTAATCTTTTATGTTAATTATGTTGTTACATGGAATTAATTACTAAAGGTTATATATGCTTGAATAGTTTATTAATATAAGAAAATTTTAATTCTTTGTATGTTTATGAATCTTTAAAGAAAAAGATAAATTATTTAAGTTAGTTATTAACTTATATAAATATGTGGTAAGAATTTTAAGTGTTGAGGATTAGATTACATAAGATAGAATTAAGTGAAGTTGATTATTTTAGCTAAGTTAGTAAGTAATGAAAAAGAATAAAAGTAAGATATTAATTTAATTATATGTTAGGAATTAATTAATTGCCACCAAATATAATTAATGTAAGTATATTTTGTTTTAAACCCAAAGCTCTAGAATTAGTGGATTACAAGAATCAAAGAATTGGCTGCCTAGATTAGGCACTAGTTAGGAAATTAAATGACTGTAAGATAAGACAACTTATATATGCTTAGATACATCCTTAAGATAAAGAAAGTGAAAAAAGGAGAATTAAAGTGGTTAAAATGCTACCATATATTCATAAGATAAATTGAGTAAAAAATGGAGAATTGATTGTCGTTGTGTTGTTGACCATACCCTTTGTGAGGTATGATAAATAGTGCCAAAAATAGAGGAAACTGTGTCGAATTTTTATGAGATTAGTGAACTCTTGAGTATTAGATTTAATTTGTTGTGGATTGGATTGTCTTACATGGAATTGGCATTTGGTTTTGTTATTGAATACCTGTAAATAGGTCTCTGGACCAGAATACAGAGGAAACTCTGCCGAAATTTGTGTATAAATTATATGCATTATGTTGTGTATTGTTTTTCTATTGAATTTATGCATTACGAGCGAACCTTAATTTCCCTTTTGAGATTCAATACAATGATTAAAGTGGTAATTGTTGTATTGAATCTTGAATTGTCCGGTCGGACAGTTTGGAAAAATTCATATTTTTATACTTTATTAATACGTAATGGTTAAGTTTAATCGTGAATTTGATTAAATTTTGGTTTACTACATTTCGTGTTTTGTGTCCAGGTGCATACTTGATGTCACCACTTTCATTTCGTGTACTTGGAGACCAATGCGAAATGCTGTCGAAATTTTTTCAAATTTAAGATATGAGACTAAACCTATACGTATTAATCAAGTTTAAAAAAATGACTTTCTGAATGGGATAGGACCACACCTTGTATTAAAAAAGTGAGATTTACATGCATTAAGATATGGTTTGTGGATCACAAAAGGAAGTTATGGATCGTAGTTGGATTAATTCTAGACTCACAACTAATGAGCATTAGAATGGAGTGGAAGAGTTTATCCAATTTACTGAAAGAAATCTTCTTGATAGTGGTGGGTTCTTCTATTGTCCTTGTGTTAATTGTTTGAATGTGAGATGATTGCAACTTGAGCAAATATGGGAGCATCTCCTTTGTGATGGCTTTTGCAAGAGTTATACAACATGGAGATGGCATGGTGAATTGTTAGACATGTCAAGTATGTCTCAAATAGATCAATTTGATGTACCTATAGACGATCGATTAGAGGACATGATTCGTGATATTGGACTAGAGTCTTTTCAGCGAGTTCAAGTATACAACACTTTGTGCAGTGATGTGGATAAGCCTCTATATCCGAGGTGCACTAAATTCTCACAGTTGCCAGTGGTGTTAAGATTAGTGAATGTCAAGGCAAGAAATGGGTGTAGTGATAAAAGTTTCATTGAATTGCTTGAGCTGTTGAATGAAATGTTTCCAGAAGGTAACACGTTGTTGAGACGTAACTATGAGGCAAAAAAGGTGTTGTGTTCGATGGGATTGGAATACAAGAAAATACATGCATGTCCTAATGATTGCATATTGTATAGAGAAGAGTTTGAAGAGTTACACAAGTGTCCCAAGTGTGGGGTATCATGGTATAAAGTGAAGGGTGATGATATTGATGAGAGCACAAAGGAAGGTCCCCGTGCTAAGGTATTATGGTATCTTCCAATAATTCCAAGGTTTAAGTGATTATTTGCCAATGTAGATGACGCGAAGAACCTTACGTGGCATACAGATGGGAGAAAATATGATAAATAGCTTCGCCATCCTACAGATTCTCTATAATGGAAGAAGATTGATTATTTGTTTCCAATCTTTGGGATTGAGGCAAAAAACCTTAGGTTAGGACTTGCTACAGATGGAATGAATCCTTATGGGAACTTATCCAGTAAGCACAATTTATGGCCTGTTCTCATAATTATTTATAATCTGCCTCCTTGGTTGTGCATGAAGCATAAATATGTTATGCTATCTATGATGATTATGAGCCCAAGACAGCTAGGAAATGATATAGATGTTTACTTACGTCCCTTGATTGAAGATTTGAGAATGCTATGGGATGAAGGTGTTGATGTGTATGACGGGTATCATTGTGAAAATTTCATGTTGCGTGCAATGTTATTCTGTACCATCAACAACTTTCTAACATATGGGAATTTGAGCAGATATAGTGTTTAGGAACATAACGCTTGCCTTATTTGTGAAGAAGACACATGTTATGTACAACTTAAACATGGAAAGAAAACAATATACACTGGGCATCAAAAATTTCTCAGGCCGAATCACCCATATTATAGACTTAAAAAAGCTTTTAATGGATGTCAAGAGGATGGTATTGCACCACCTATTTTAACTGGTGAGCAAGTTTATGAATAGGTGAAGGACATCAACGTCCAATTTGGAAAGACCCAAAAGAGAGTTATTGAGAAAACCTTGTGGAAGAAGAGGTCGATATTCTTTGATCTTCCATACTGGTGCAATCTAGATGTTAGACATTGTCTAGATGTCATGGATGTTGAGAAAAATGTGTGACAATGTAATTGACACTCTTTTGAACATTAAAGACAAGACGAAGGATGGTTTGAATGCTCGTCAAGATTTGGTTGAGATGGGTATACGCCTCTAGTTATGTCCATAATTAGTGGGTAAGCAGACATATTTGGCGTTTGTGCAGTATCAACAAGATCTTTCCTTTTACATGCTACTCGTTTTTGAGTTTTTACGTTTTGGGGAAATTTTTTAGTTTGACTTTCCATAAGACACATTCCTTGCCAACTCTGACACTAAACCCATGCCGTTGGGTTTTTGCACGTTGTGTAACACTTCATCGATATCTGAAATGATCTCCTCTGATGAGCCATACCCAGAATTTGACATGCAACTTTCTTTGTCAGAATTTATCTCGTTTGATAACGCTCATACCTACAGATTTGAAAATGTTATCTCCAAACAACTCTTCTACTAGTTTAATGGGGAAAATATTTCCATGGATGTCCACCCTTATCTCATTGTTAATAATTTCTTGTGTAGTGGTTCTTAATAGAATTTTTACCACATCCATTCTGTTTTTTTTCTGGTGCTATCGTCTATATCCCCATATTGGCCATAAGTAGAAGTAATAAACTAAAAAAACTGTTTAGACCATGCGTGAATAGGAGTAGGACACCACTGCCTAATCCATACCATTCTCTCAATGTCTACGGATCTTGGACACCACTGCCTAATTTCTTCAAACCATTTCATAATCAGTCCTCTGCATTGCGCACGAGAGTAGGAATCTCTTCTTTGTCCTCAACCTCAAAGAGAGCAAGATTTGCACCTAATGGTGTAACTTTGATGGCAAAGTACCTTTCTTTAATTAGTCTTTCCTGCAGAAAGAATGTGTCCACTGGAGTTCTCACCTTCCCAACATACATGGACCTACATTTTTCCTCTTCCTCTGCATCTACCTTAAAAGAAACATAGGAAAAGTTACTTGTGCTCGGTTTGTAGGTCATTCCTTGATTCTTAACTTGGCTTACAACTTGAGCGTAAGTGGGTTGTTTTCAGAAGTTTGCTGTGTCATTATTTTTGGTTCGACCAATCTTTGATTGTTACTTGTACTTCCTACCACCCTCACCACATTTGAATCTAGGCAGATTCACATACAGTTTGCAATCTCCTATAAATATGTTATCTAGTTCCCTCCCCAGCTTATAAGGATCAAGGATGTGTCTAAACCTAACAAAACCAAATTTTCTCCCTCTAATATCCACTCTATTTAGAATATAAACCTCTTCAACCTTCCTTCATTTCTAAAAAATCTTCCACATATCTTTGGAACCAAAGTTATGAGGAAAATTAGTGAAGAAATATGAAATATGGCCCTCTTGGAGATCTCCTTTGGGCAATATAGTGCTATCCACTTCATTCCTAAACGTGGCAAAGCTACTGTTCTCCTTCCTTCTAACCTCTTTCGGCTCACCTCCATGCTCTCCCATATTTTGCAACCTTGTTTCTCTTTGCATTTTACATGTGACACATTGAAAGGAACTGATTCATGACAAATGCAAAACCATGACACATTGAAGCCACATGTTTACTTATTTACCATAGATTGCTAAGAAAGACACACATTATTAATTTTTATGAAAAGCACTCCACCTGCCAATGAGGCAGCATGAAATGTGTTTTTATTTATCCTCATCAATTTAACTCCTTCCTTTAAAATCAGGCAAATTGGCTCATGGACAAGAAATAGGTATGAAAAGGCTACCAAAAAACCTCAAAACAAAGCGTCTTAGAGTTTATGAATGAAGTTGGATTGGTGGCCAAATTACAACACCGTAATCTTGTTTGTAACATCCCGAGCATTGACGAGAATGGGGAGTGATCGCCGGTGCAAAACAGATAAGACACAAATAAAGAACGGCTCCTGGCAGGCTTCCAACAGGAGGGGCACATGAATGAATCGAATACACACCGGAATGAGAGGGATCTATAGGCTGTGCAAGTATGGGACTGTAAGTTGAGGATAGCTTAAAATGAATTAATAAGTGCTACCTATACCAACAAGATGCATATACTTTTCAATAACCTATCACCTAAGAACTCCACAATTAAGCGTGCTTGAGTTGGAGAAATTCTAGGATGGGTGATCTCTTGGGAAGTTTCCTTGGAAGCATGTGAGTGAGGACAAAGCACGCTGAAAAGTCTTGTGTTAGTTTGTGGGGACAGTCACTGATCCTGAAAGCGGCTAAGCGTTACAAAGTGGTATTAAAGTAGTGTAACACTCCTTTAATTTTAAATATAATTCAGATTAATTTAATTATTAAGTTAAGTTGATGAAAATGTGAGTAAATCTTTTTTTCAATTTTATAATAGAAAAAATTCCAAATTTTGTGATAAAAGCTGCTTATATATATACATATATCAAACTATATATCATGGTTTGAGTAATACATAACATTCAAAAAGAAAACAAAAGTACATCAAAAGACATATACTACCTAGCCCAATATATATATCAAAAATATCCTATACAGAGCAGTATTTATCTATCATATCCCTCAAAGAAAATATTATAAACTACGTATACAAATCTGGAGGAGTATCCTCTGACTCGTCCTCAACATCATCAAGTATTGATGTCATCTTCCATAATTACAATCAATCATACAAAAAAAAACAATGGAGTGAGGTGATTTGTTCTAAAATCACTTTTACATGTATGACAGGAATTAAAACACAATTAACAAAGGGAACCTAGGGTTTATTCTAAGTTATACTACACTACCTTGACTTGGTATAAATCCATACTTCTCATTAGTGAGTAATAGTTCTCAATAGAACTTGGAAAGTGATTGGGAGTACATATACCTCATCAACATCATCACATGGTACAGTCCTCATCATTAATAAGGAACAAATATCAATCATGACGTCCATTTATAGAGGTATACTCTTACACCAATCTCAGAATGTTGAGTAGTTGTCAGGGTTATTGAGCTTAGCCAAGCGAATATCCCAGCTCGAGGGCGTTACCCTAGCCATTGGGACCTTGACTACTCAATGCCTACCCCTAAGACCTCCTCAAATGGGTCCCTACTTTTCATCCCTCAGCATACCAAACTATAGCTTCCCTAGCAGGGTGTCATGCCACCATATGTCACTTGCTTTACATTACTCACTAAACTATTAATTCCTAGCTTCTCAAGTAAAGGTTTTCCTAGTCTCATTTAATTTAAGCACTAGTACAATCAACATTTCTGCCTCATTTTGCAAAAATTGCTCAATATCAAAATATTAACAGAATAACAATTTAGTAATCATATAAAATTTTAGCTGAATAATGACATAGTAATTATACTTTAATTACTAAAATTCTGACAGAATAACAACTAAATAAATACATTTTACTTTCTAAATTTGAGCGGAGTAACAGCTTAGCAAGTGCATTTTAATTTTCTAAAATTGAGTTGAGTAACAACTTAGAAATTATAATTTGATAATCTAAATTTGAGTAGAGTAACAACTTAGCAATTATAATTTTATAATTTATATTTGAGCAGAGTAACAACTTAATAAAAATTAAAGTCTAACACCAAACATAATACAATGATAATAATAATTAAAATTATGCCTAAACGAGTTTAGGGGAAAACCCTTCCTACCAATATGCAAAGTGGCAGTAATTTAGAACCAACCTCACTCCCCCCATTACCTCTAAGGTGGTTTATGAAGAGGATGGAATTGTTGATGCAAAGCTCTTAGGAAGAGAACTTTACTAATTGTTGGCAAACTAGTAAAATTTTAGCATAAAAACAAAGTAAAAAAAAAAAATTCTAAAGAGAGAAGCTCTCTAAGAATTTGGTAGCTTGAGAGAGGTAGAGGTGCTAAAAAATGGTCCAAAACCATGGCTATCTATAGAGGAGAACGGGTTAGATGTCCACTTGAAGATGTCATGCAATATGTCACAAATAAAGTTTTTGATTTATTTTTAATTCAGTTAAGAGACAAATATGCAAAACTAGGGACATATATAAATTTTAGGTGGTGAATCACCCCCTTTTAGGCTGAAAATGTGTTGGGTGAGCTGTCCTAAAGCTCTCTAATATAAATTTTAACTGTAATTGATTAGTTGGTACCGATAAAATCGCTTAAACTTTGAAACAATAGCTTTTAATATCAAAATAATGCATTTTAATGAAAAATGGACAAATACATTATTTTTCATCAAAAATAAATTTATTAATAATAAATTTAAGCTAGGAAACTCATAAAAAATCCATTTTAATTCAATAAATACCAAATTTTTTATGGAAATTCTAAAATTAAATATTTTACCCATAAATAAATTAAAATTACCATTTTCATCCTTTTTGGATGTCAAACCAATACTAACTAGGCTTAATAGATACCTAGGGGGTATTTTAGTCATTTTATATAGGAATTCCAGAAAAATTTCCAAAATTATATTTTAATATATATGACATAATTCTAAGCTCTAATTGAAATTTTAATTTCAATTGAATTTTTTTTTCACGTAAAGGAATAGGAGCAAAATCGTCATGTTTTTAATTTTTCCAGACCCTAACTCGGAAAAATTATTAAAAATCACAATTAAATAGCTCTTGAAATTTTGAGCAAAATGATGAGAATCAAAATTTTGAAATTCTTTCCCAGTTTTTCAAAATTACATTGTCAAATATTAGAAAAACGATTGATAAAATTGAAATAGGGTTGTTATATGCTTCACTATTTTTATTTCAAAATAAAATTTTTATAATGAAATATACTTATATAAAACTTTCAAAATATTTTGAGGTCAAAAAGTCTCTGGTTAGTTTTTGTAGTCAACTAGGGGTATTTCTGTCATTTTACAAAATTTATATCAATAAATTTATGAAAATTTTCTAAAATTATTATTAATAATTCTAAGTATATTGCTGACTCAAAAATAAGTTTTAAACACTTCTAATTATTTTTGTTTATTAATTCTGTTATCTTGCTTTTTAAGGACAAAATGGTCATTTTATAAATTTTCAAACTCCATGCCCTAAAATCATAAAAAAAAAAAAAAAATTCTAAACTCAGTACTATTTATTAATACAATTATAAACATAGGGATCAAGTTTTCAAGATTTCCATCCAGTTTTTCAAAAATAAATATAGAATAATTTAATATACAAAAGTAGGGGTGTTACATACCTCCCCTCCTTTTAGGAATTTCATCCTCGAAATTCACTAACCTAAGAAAAGTTGAGGATATAATTCTTGCATGTTGCTTTCTAGTTCCCATGTAGCATCTCCATTGTCTTGTTGACTCCAAATAATCCTCACCAAGGGTATCTTGTGTCCCTAAAGTTGTTTAATCCTACAATCCTCAATTCTGACTGGAAATACATCATAAGTGAGGTTTTCCTTTAATTATACTATATTAAGTTCAATCAAATGAGAAGGATCGAAAATATATTTTTGGAGTTGAGAGACATGGAATACATTATGAAAATTAAAATATTTGGTGGTAAAGCAATTTGATAAGCGATGGGACCCCTTAAGGATTTGATAAGGACCAATGAATTTAGGAAAAAGCTTTTAAATTTAAAGGCTCTACCAACCCTAGTTATTGGTGTAACTTTCAAGAACACATGTTCCCTTTCTTGAAACTCAAGGGGTTTTCTCCTTTTGTTATAGTAATTTTTCTACCTGTCCTATGATATCTTCATCTTTTCCCTAATCATTTTTTTCTTATTAGAGACTTCTTGAACTATCTCAGGTCCTAAGATTAAAGGTTCTCCTATCTTATACCAACATAATGGAGTTCTAGATTTCCTTCCATACAAAGCCTCACACGAAGTCATTCCAATGCTAAAGTGGAAACTGTTGTTATAGGTAAACTCAATCAGTGATAAAAACTGATCCTAATTACCTGTCTGTTCCAAAACACAAGCTCTTAACAGATCTTTTAGGGATTAGATAGTCCTTTCAGACTGTCCATCTATCTAAGGGTGATAGGCTAAACTAAGTCTAATCTTAGTCCCTAAGGCTCATTGCAAGCTATCCCAAACCTAAAGTGAAACATGGATCCCTATTAGAGATTATACTAGAAGGTACACTATGTAGTCTAATAATCTCTTTGATAAACAAGTGGGCCAGCTTTCCTAAAGAAAAGTTGATGTTAATGGGTAGAAAATGTGCAGATTTGGTTAATTTATCTACAATCACCCATATAGCATCATTGCCAGATGAAGTCCTTGGTAAACTCATAACAAAATCCATTAAGATGCTATTCCATTTCCATTCTAGGATATCCAGGGATTGTAGTTCACTAGAAGATTTCTAATGTTCTACTTTTACATTTTGACACACCAAACAAGATGCTACAAACTCAGCTACAACTTTCTTCATTCTCGACCACCAAAACATCTTTTTCAAGTCTTGATACATTTTGGTGGCACCTGGATGAACACTTAGTCTGCTTTTGTGAGCTTCTTCTAGAATTAGTTTTCTCAGATTTTTCTCAAAAGGCACACAAATCCTATCTTGAATTTGATGATGCCATTGGAATCCTTGTGGAATTTTGGTTCCTTCCCTTCTTCTCTTGCTTTCATGTTCTCTTATAGAAATTGATCCTCTTCTTGTGCTTCTCTAATTTGTTCCAAAAATCCACTTGAAATTTTCAGCATTCTCAAATAAAGACTTTTGGGTCTTATTTCCATTGCCAAATTGAAATCTCTAAATGATTCTACCAATTCCAACTCCTTCATCATCATCATTAATATATATAAGGATTTACGACTCAAGGCATCTGCCACTACATTCGCCTTGCGAAGGTGATATTGTAGTTCAAAATCATAATCCTTTAGTAATTCCATCTACCTACGTTGTCTCATATTCAGTTCCTTTTGATCAAAGAGATACTTCAAACTCTTATGATCACTGAACACTTCAAACCTTGCACCATACAAGTAGTGTCTCCGAATCTTTAGAGCAAACATTACTACAACTAATTCTAAATCATGTGTAGGATAGTTAACTTCATGCTATCTTAATTGTTTTGAAGCATAAGTAGCTACTTTTCCTTCTTGTATTAATACACACCCTAACCCTTGTCTTGATGCATCACAATATACGTCAAATTTTCTAGTTAGGTTAGGCAGTATTAACACAGGAGCAGAAGTCAGTCTTCTCTTCAACTCTTGGAAGCTAGCCTCACAGGCTTCATTCCAAATAAAAGGTTGTCCTTTACGTGTTAACTTAGTTAAGGGCAATGCTAATCTAGAAAATTGTTAAATGAATTTTCTATAATAGCCTGCCAATCCTAAGAAACTATGTATCGTTGTGATTGTTGTCAGTTGTTCCCAACACAAAACTACTTCCATTTTCGTAGGATCAACAGAAATCCCACCTTGCAATATTACATGCCCCAAGAATTGCACTTGTTCCAACCAAAATTCACATTTTGAGAGTTTTCCATACAACTGTCTTTCTCTCAAAATTTGCAATACAATTCATAGATATTCTTCATGTTCTTCATGACTTCTAGAACACACTAGTATGTCGTCTATGAAGACTACTACGAACTTATCCAAAAACTGATGAAAATACGGTTCATATAATCCATAAAAATGACAGGAGCATTGGTCACACCAAAAGGCATTACCAAGTACTCGTAATGATTGTATCTCGTTCTAAAAGCAGTCTTTGGAATATCTTTAGCCTTGACTCGAATCTGATGATAACTAGATTTCAAGTCAATCTTGGAAAACACAGTAGCACCCCTTAACTGGTCCATTAAATCATTAATCCTAGGAAGAGGATATGTATTCTTAATGATAATTTTGTTAAGCTAATGATAATCCACACATAGCCTCATACTTCCATCTTTCTTTTTAACTAATAGCACTGGAGCACCCCAAGGAAAAACACTAGGTCTTATAAACTATTTTTTCAACAGTTCCTCAATTTGCTTCTTCAACTCTGCTAACTCTAAAGGCAACATCCTATAGGGAGCTATGGATTTTGTCTTGGATTTTGTTTATAATTGTAAATGGCCATATTAAATGACCTCAGGATGAAAACATACAAGCCAATGTCTTGGAAATAATTGGATCAAATATTCAATCCACTTACTCTAAGTGCTCAACTAACCTAACTACAAAACTTGGTATAAAACTTCCTATCTTGGTTATTATTGTCTAGAATTTAAAGAAGTATTTCACATTTGAGATTCAAGTTTTGAATGATAAGAATGTCAAATGCCGATTTCGAGCTTCAAATTTTCAAGTACCTGAGTTTGCCCATGTTCGTATGCCTGATGAATTTGTCCACAACTAGTAGATGTTTAATTTCTTCCATACTTATTTTGTGCATAAGTTCTCGCGTCTACTTAATATAGAAAACTTTGATTTTTTAAATAATAACATTGTGGCATGATTTTTCTTTTGTGTCATTGTATTTTATAGTTAGAAAGTCTTAGAAGAATCTTGGTCACATTCCCCAAGTCTGTAATGGAATTCACAATTTGAGATTGCATATCCTTTCATCTATTTTTATTTTTTTTGTAAAGGTCTATGTGAATGTAAATTCTCAAATTCCATCTTCTACTTGATGCATTTGAATGTGCAGAATTGCTTTGGGATTAACTGACATCAGTTATAGTTGTTCTATTAGGTGACATTTACTCATTGGTCATTTGGAATTAAGATTAATTAGCTACATTAACAGGAAATCAAACAATACTGATCTTACTTTTAAAATTTGACATGTTCAATCTGCTACTAAGTACACATTACCCATGAGAATTGTGTGAGGACAACCATGCTCCTTATTGTTCAAAATAAGAATGGGAATTTTCTTGTTTGTTCTGCATACTTCAAAAGGAAGTACAAGGGAAAATAAAATGATTTTGTTTGGAACTAAAGTGTTTTGGGTGATTCAAAGACTGAAAATCTATTGTATCATACAATCTTTTCTTTTTTAAATCACCAAAAGGATGGTTATTTGCGGTGGAATAGTTCTTATCATCAAGCAATGTCATTTTTGAGGTGTACATTGGTGTTTATAAAAAGAAAAAGAAAAGGAATACTATGACATTTTTGCTAAAACAAAAATCTTACTATTTTTTCAGAAATACAATGATGTCATTTCTCTTTAAAATAATGTCAATTTGCATTACAAATGATTTATTGTTCTCTTATTTTCATGTTATAATAGGTTGTCACTTGAGTAAAGCACTACATTTGCACCATGCCACTAAGATAGTAATGGATGAAGGATGGAATCAAATCTAGCTTAATCTGGATGATTTCACCAAGAAAGCACATGGCACTAATTCTATGGAGACATAGCAAGTTTAGGCACATGTAAAATTATTGCTTGAGATGGATTTACTTCTCTGATGGCCTCTAGTTTGAAGAGGACTCCTGCCAGAGTTTAAATTGTACCTTTTGATGCAAGTTAAAGACGCCTGTATATAGTCTCATCTTGCTTTATTTTGTTTTTTGGAAAAAATATCACCTTGTGCTTATCATCTTGTAGAAATCCTAAAATTGTTGTGGGAGGATGAAATTGGAGCCACAAGAGAGTTGGATGTTATTTCATATGCATATTGTGTGTAGTTTTAGTTGTTGGCTTCTTTATACCCAAATTTGTATCTATGATGTGCTAGAATTAATAAGAACTTTTGCAACTGCTCATTCCAACCACATTAAGCTGAACGATGTTCTAATGCTTGCCTTTGTAACATTGGAAGTCAATTTTGATAATGATTTGTGTTGTTATATGATAGTTTTTAATCGAAGAAAGGATGATAGTGTTTTAATGCATTGCATTAATAATGTATATGCTTGATATAATATTATCCAATGAAAGGTTTCGCTTCTCGTGGAAAGAAGAATGTACAAAAATATGAAGTAATAAGTCTACTCAAATCAGTATGAATTGATGAGAAGATATGCTTTCATTTTGGGTTAAGATTGGAGATGGTTAAAATTCAATGTGTATAAGTCATCTCACCCCTCCCCTTCCTTATGATTGTCTCTTCATTTTAATTTCATAGGAACATAGTAATTATGGTGAATATTTACCATATTTGGTGAAGTACAAGCAACTGGTGTCAACATTATACATCATCATGTCCAATAAATGCAAAATAATGTCTTATTCAACTTAATGTAATGTTTTGACCCTTTTTTTGGGAGGGGGGGTGGGTTTCCTTCTTTGAAACACAAGTTAGGATAAATACAATTTTAAAACAGATAAGTTTTAAAAAATAACATAGTTTTTACATTTAAAGAGAAATTGAAAAACAAGAGGATAAATATTACTTGATACTTTTGTAGTGTCCAACCAAAGAACACAAAGTTAAAAGACCTAATTTGATTATTTCTACTATATCTTCAACTATCCTAATCATGTGTTAAGTTTGAAGTAAATTATGGTCTGAATCAATGTAGGACAACAAAAACCAACTAATATAGAAAAAAAGGTTTGAAGTAAATTATGGTTTGAAGTAATGCATTCTATCATGTTATAAATATTAAGATAAATTAAATTAAAAAGTTTTGTAACTTGTTTGAGCTAAGTTAGATAGGGACTAAAGTGAGAGAATCATATTTTCTAGGATAATAATCTACGAATTAAAGTCTTGCGAGTTAAAAGAGGATGAAAGGATAAATTATTTGAACTTTCCTTTTAAAATTCCATATATGGAGTTTGTAAAATGAATATTAATAAAAAAAAATTACGCTGTTAAGTGTTCTTTTTATAAATTAATTTTAGGAACCTAACTACAAAAATAATATAACTAGTAGGATTTAATTAAAAAATTCTGTAAATTATAAATTTAAAAATTATAAAAAGTATGAGAATCTAGTTAAATTTTCAAACTATAAAGACTTATGGAGAATTTTTTATATAATTACTTAATGTTGAATGTGTACATGGATGTTTTTATTTATTTATTATACAAGAAATATGTCATTTTTTTTCTCTTCATTCAAAAAAAGGGTAAAAAAAACTTTATAACAAGAGAAACAATTATCCTTCTACGTTCAGTACTCAATGTTGAAAACAAAAAAATTTAGCACTTCAAAAGTTTAGAATTTCGAGGGTTGCAATATTAGTTAATCATATTTTAGAATTAATGTGAGGAAATGAAAGATCAAAGATTTCAATAGATAAAAGATTAAATTCATATAAGATTTTGCTCATCTAAAATTTAAGATGAAAAAGGATGAAAACTATTTATAGCTTGCTGTAAATTCAAACTAGTAATTATAAGAGTATTTTAGTTTTAATACTTTGGATAAATGACATAATGCTACTCAATGAAATGCATTTCTTGTGAGTTTAAATTTTAGACTTTTATAATACAATAAATTAATTTCATATTATTACTCAATATGCACTGCTACAGTTAGACCTGAAATTTAAAAGGTAAAATCAATTTTTAACTATATTAAAACCTTTGTAATATAAAAGAACAGTTATCTCTTTAGAATTCTTCTATTTAAATTATTAAACAACATATCAAAAACTAGTTGTGAATGTCGCAATGATTTCTCGTAAAACATTCGAAACAGAATTTAACTGTGAAATATTTTATCCAATAATAATTGATAAATAAGTGACGGGTGAACAAAGACAAAGCAAATATAAGTTTACAAAACAATTATTTAGTAATTGCTAGGAAGTTTCAATTTGATAATTAATCAGAAACAGGATCAACTTCGACATATTTAATGTGAGCAATCTTTGGCCAGTCTTCGCCTTCTGGTTTCCGGCAACGCTGTTTGAGCAAAGGACAATTGCTGCAAATTCTAAGATATGAAATGGATTTGGGCAGACCCTCCTTTGGTAAGCATTGTAGGCTGGGGCAATTAATAAGAACCAATCTCTTGAGAGAGGAGAGGTGGCAGAGACCCTCTGGCAAGCATTGGAGGCTGGGGCAGTCACGAAGAGCCAACTCCTTGAGAGAGGAGAGGTGGCAGAGACCCTCTGGCAAGCATCGGAGGCTGCGGCAGTTACTAAGAGACAATTTCTCGAGAGAGGAGAGGTGGCAGAGACCCTCTGGTAAGCATTGGAGGCTGGGGCAGTTACTAAGAGACAATTCCTCTAGAGAGGAGAGGTGGCAGAGACCCTCTGGTAAGCATTGGAGGCTGGGGCAGTCACGAAGAGCCAATTTCTCGAGAGAGGAGAGGTGGCAGAGACCCTCTGACAAGCATTGGAGGCTGGGGCAGTTATCAAGATACAATGACCGGAGAGAGGGGAGGTGGCAGAGATCCTCTGGTAAGTGTTGGAGGCTGGGGCAATCCCTAAGAGTCAATGACTCGAGAAAGGAGAGGTGGCAGAGACCCTCTGGCAAGCATTGGAGGCTGGGGCAGTCACGAAGAGCCAATTTCTCGAGAGAGGAGAGGTGGCAGAGACCCTCTGGCAAGCATCGGAGGCTGCGGCAGTTACTAAGAAACAATGACTTGAGAGAGGAGAGGTGGCAGAGACCCTCTGGCAAGCATTGGAGGCTGGGGCAGTCACGAAGAGCCAATTCCTTGAGAGAGGAGAGGTGGCAGAGACCCTCTGGCAAGCATTGGAGGCTGGGGCAGTCACGAAGAGCCAATTCCTTGAGAGAGGAGAGGTGGCAGAGACCCTCTGGCAAGCATTGGAGGCTGGGGCAGTCACGAAGAGCCAATTCCTCGAGAGAGGAGAGGTGGCAGAGACCCTCTGGTAAGCATTGGAGGCTGGGGCAGTTACTAAGAGACAATGACTCGAGAGAGGAGAGGTGGCAGAGACCCTCTAGCAAGCATCGGAGGCTGCGGCAGTTACTAAGAAACAATGACTTGAGAGAGGAGAGGTGGCAGAGACCCTCTGGCAAGCATTGGAGGCTGGGGCAGTCACGAAGAGCCAATTCCTTGAGAGAGGAGAGGTGGCAGAGACCCTCTGGCAAGCATTGGAGGCTGGGGCAGTCACGAAGAGCCAATTCCTCGAGAGAGGAGAGGTGGCAGAGACCCTCTGGTAAGCATTGGAGGCTGTCGCTGTGGGAGAGAGACAATTTCTCAAGAGAGGAGGGTTGGCAGAGACCCTTGTAGTCCAGTTTTTTAAGAACTGGACAATTAGAGATTGACGAAGAAGCAAGAGTGAGCGGCAGCAAACCTTTATCAGGAAAAGACTCCGTCTCTGGCAGTTTTCCAACATGCAAGTTTTCCAGAGAGGGATTGTCTCCCAAAGCCCCTTTCAGTGAGGTGATAAGTTTGGAGCAATTTCTGAGTTTCATCTTTTTTTGATTTGATGGTAAACTTCTGTCAGGGGACAACTCAACATTCGGACAATCTTCTATCTTTAGCTTATAAAGAGATGGAAGGAGGATATGCATGCGTGCAGGCAATGATTCTAATTGAGGGCACTTAATGATTCTCAGTTTCTCAAGATGATTATGAGCGTGTTCCTATGAAATCATTTGTAGATTACGACACCCCCAGAGATCAAGCCACCTGAGTGTTGGGAACAAATCTAGTGGCAAGGTCGTTAGAGAGTCACAGCCACCATCGATCCACAAATGTACAAGGGAATCGTAGCAACAACTCATGGGAATATTCATGTTCAGGCAAGAAAAGATGCACAAGAATTTAAGAGAAGTATTAGATATCATTTGCCCAATCAATTCGACCAGCCATACTTCCATGTTGTCTCCCTTAATGATGAACCATTTCCCATGAAATTGCAGCCTTCCATTGTCCCCTAGAAGTTGTTCACAGTTTTCAATTTCGAGTTTCTCTAAATGAACAAGTTGCATTGGCAGGTGCCCTTGCAGCTTGGGACAATGCTCTATAGAAAGATGTTGCAGACGTGGAAAAGCACCTGTCACAGTTTGACATTCCCATTTTTCCCATTCTTTCATAAAGGAGAACTTCAATGTTTCCAAGGTTGTAAATGAAGAAGAGCTACTCCCATAAAAATCAGCATCAATACTCACTACCCCATCCAACCTTTCAATCGTCAGGTCCTTGAGAGATCGCAAAAGTCCAAGGGAAGGTAAACATTGGCAAGATTGACAGTTGTCCAACCTCAAGGACACCATATTGCGTAATGAATTATCAGATAACCAAGGTGAAAACTGTTTACCACCATAGTTCTTGATTGACAACTTCTCCAAGTGTTTGGAAGGTTGTAGTTTCTCAGTTACAACTACATCCCTTTTTTTGGCAGAATCATCAGGGTTCCCGTCCCTATTCCACTTGAAGTCTAGCTCCACAAGGTGTGTTTTATTTTTCAAATCCACTGCTGATGCATCTGAGGGATTCTCAATATTCTGCAGCTCCCTAATCGATAGACGTCCACGAAGATTGAGTTCTCCTAACTGCTGAATACGGAACTCACTACTTTTGCCAACATCAAACGAACTCATCAATACTTGAAGATTCTTCACTTTTCTCAAATGTGCTGGCGCCTTCTCAATTCAGTTCCTATTAATTCAAGGCGACACAAATTGGTGAGTTTATGCAAATTTGAGGGAAGCTCCTCCAAATATTCACAATAGCTTAGCTTCAGTATTTGCAAGTTGGAAAGTGAACATGTTGAGTCAGGTAGTTTTCTTATGTCAGTATGAGAAAGGTCCAAGGAACGGAGACGTTTAAGATCGCCAACAGAGTCAGGCACCTCCTTTAGATCAGAATAAGACAGAGATAAGACACATAAGAACTTTACTTTGGAGAACAATTCATGTATCAACATCTTGCAATGCCAACAATTTTTATATACACTTATTGGCATAAATGTACGTAACTTCTTAGTATCACATGAAGGTTCAAAGCCATCAAAATTTTGAACATGATTGATTGCAACTGAAAAATGACGGGTTGTTTTTGGTATACTTTTTGCTTGATCAACTTCCAACCTGAAACAGATGTCCCCACAAACATATTTTGCCAAATCGTTGAGAAGATCATGCATGACAAAACACTTTTCATATCTAATGCTTGATTGTTGAAAGAAGGACCTTGATAATAGATCATTAAAGTACTGTTCACCAACTTCTTCCGGACTCTTACTCTGTTGAGGACATTGTAGAAAATTTTGAGCCATCCAAAACTGAATTAAACACTCCTTGTCAAACAAATAATCTTTGGGAAATAATGCACAGTAAGCAAAGCATCTTTTGAGATGGGAAGGAAGGTGGTGATAGCTCACTGCTAAAGCAGGGACAATATTATTATTCTCTAGTTCCCATATCTCGCTTTGCAATACGCTTTCCCATTCCGAAACAGATTTGTTGTGTAATAGACTTCCCATTGTTTTCAAGGCTAGAGGAAGTCCTTTACATCTTTCAACTATCTTCATACCAATCTCTTCGGAGTCTGAATTTGGTTGAGGATTAGCATTTTGGAATGCATGTTCCGCAAACAACTGCCAGCAATAATGTTCTTGTAATTGCTCCAAGAGATGTGCTTTTGACCTCATGATAGAAGCAACTTTCTTGCTGCGTGTTGTGACAAGGATCCTACTTCCCTGAGCCCCAAAATTAATTAGAGGAGTCTGCACAGCTTCCCATTCCTCTTGTTTTTCGTTCCAAACGTCATCCAAAACAAGAAGAAATTTCTTCCCTGTCAGTTTTTCTTCCAATCTTTGGTGAACCATCTGTAGGTTTCTACTATCATCAGTTGATTTAGTGATGGCCTCAAGAATCGTTCTTGTTAGGTTGAAAACATCAAAATCATCTGAAGCACAGACCCAAGCTTTGATATTAAATTTACCCTCTATCCTTGGGTCATTGTATGCATGTTGGACAAGTGTGGTCTTACCCACCCCACCCATGCCAAGAATAGAAAGTATTGATAGCTTGTTACGATTGTCAGTGTCAGATGTAAGCCAATCAAAGATCATTTCTTTGTCATCATCTCTGCCATGAATAACACTTTCAACCACGAAAGATGTTGATCGCAATTTCTGTGACACTGTACTACCCGATCCTGATCCAACCCCAACACCACTAGCCTCTTTCAAACCTAGATAACCACTTCGGTTTGCAAGATCTTCTAGGTCCTCAAGGACTTGTTCCATCCTTGATTCAACTTCCTTTTCAAAGGAAGTGACAGAAAAAGATTTGAGGAAATTGCTCACCTTGTTAGCAGTAGTCTGGGATTCAGCCTCCACTTTGCATTTGGAGAGTTCACAGTCTATTTCGTCCAAGAGATCCTCTGCTTCAAACACGACATCTTTGGCCTTAAGAAGCCAGTCTCTCACACGTGCATCTCTGAACTGCTTTTGTTCTGCATCATCAGCCAGAGCATCGATGGATAGCAGCTTCACCTTCAACTTGGTCAGCAGCGTCTTATTGAGTTTTCTTCCACGAAAGTAGTCCACAAAATGAGAAGCCAGCCTGTCAAATGTCACCTGAAGGAAAGAAGAAAGAAGAAAGAAGAACACCACCAACGAATTCTGCTGCCATGGTAGGAAAGGGAGCGGAGTGGATGAATGGAAATGAGTAATTTGAAGGGCAGCTATGCCAATGGCTAAGTGTAGGGCAGGGTTAATACTTTGATGAAATGAGTAAAGAGTTATTTTATGTATGGTGGCTTCATTTACTTGATGGTTGCTGAACCGAACATCTTTTGCTTTAATGGCCAGTCAACCAATAACTGCTAAGTCTTCCCGACAAGACAAACAATGACAGCTGTATTCCAATACTTGTGTTCACCAACGTCTACCTTCACATTCATTGACTAGTCGTGTTGCTGTTATAATTAGGGAACAGGCTTTTTCATTTCGGGAAGCTAATTTTTTTTTTTATGAAAATAATCAGAATAGGTAGTTCTTGAAAACATTAACAAATTAAGATAAGTTATAATTGAAAAACACAATTTTTGAATCTGAAATTGTATATGAAGTTACAACTTCTAATTTTTTTTTAATGACTTTGAAATGAAGTCGTAAAAGGATATGCGACTTCTATTTTATTTTATTTTAATATGATAAAAATGAATTAAATATGATAATTTTTTTTTTAAAGAGTGTGTTTTTTAAATGAGACCTTAATTTTTTTTTTATTTCCTTAAAAAAGAAATGTTTTCAAAATAAGACTTTAATTTTTATTTTTTTTTAAAAGTCATGCTTTAGAAATGAGATTTTAATTTTTATTTGTTTAATTTTTAAAGAAGTCATATTTTTAAAATGAGACTTTTATTTCTATTTTTTTAATTTTTCAAAAAAGTCATGTTTTCAAAATGAGACTTCAATTTATTTATTTATAGAAGTCGTGTTTCCAAAATGAAACTTCAATTTTTAGTTTTATTTCTAAAATCTTAACCATGCACATGCATTGCTTTATTTTATTTTATTTTAGTACTAAAGTTGTATACATAGACATGATTTGTGCTATTTTTTTTTTATTTCTAAAATCGTAACCATGCACACGACTTCCTTTATTTTTTTTCCACTAAAGTCACATCCATTTACACGACTTGTGCTTTTTTATTATTTTTTAAAAATTAAAGTCTCATTTGAGAAACACTTCTCTAAAACTTTTTTAAAAAAGTAAAAATTGAAGTCTCATTTCGAATACATGACTTCTTTACAAAAATAAAAATAAAATACAAAATAAAGTCTCATTTTCGGAAACACAACTTCTTTACAAAAATAAAAAACAAAAATTGAAGTCTCATTTTCAAAACACATCTTCTTTAAGAAATAAAAAAATAAAAATTGAAGTCTCATTTTGGAAGCACGACTTCTTTAAGAAAATAAAAAAAAATTAAAGTCTCATTTAGGAAACACAACTTCTTTAAAAGAATTAAAAAAATCTATATTTAATTCATTTTTATTGTATTAAAATTAAAAAAAAAATGAAAGTCGCATATCCTTTTACGATTTCTTTTGAAAGTTGTAACAAAAAAAAAATTAAAAGTCATAACTTCATATATGACTTCATATTCAAAATGCATATTTGCTAAATACAACTTACTCTAATTTGGTAATTTTTTTTCAAAAACTATCCATTTTGGTAATTTTCAAAAAAAAAAAAAAAACCCACTAGGTTAAAAAGAGCATAGTTTAGCTACATAGAAAGAAAGGGATCTTATTTCTTAAATACTTATCCTGCGCATTTTCAATCAATACTAAAACAGAACAAATTAAATAAAATAAATTACAGTGACTTCTATATTGGTATATTTCCCAAATTTCCAACTGCTTGGATATTCTCTTATCACCTTTTTTCTGTCAAATATAATATATGCATACAAATTATTTGATGTATATATTAACATCCTTGCTTTATTCCCTTAATTGATTCTAATGAAATATTTAAGCAAGTTTAGTACGTTTAGTTAGTTTGATGTATTAACATCCTTACTTTATTCCCTTAATTGATTATAATGAGATATTTCTTTATTTCAATCTTTGCATATAGTCAAGTGGAGAGAATTGATCAACAACTGTGTTGGGTAGAAAGCAAGAAGATGGTCTTGTGTGAGTCATAGAGAACCTTCCAAAGTGAAAACTTACAAGGAAATATATTGTAGGTCTATGTGATGTTTATTAAAGTGAAGTTTTATTCATACTTTGCGCTTCCTTTTATCTTCATTACCTACACTTTTGCGAGTGCATTGCTATTAATTTCTTAACATTCTACTGTGATTATCTCATCTAATAGGATTTTGACATGGCTTCATTCATTCATCCATCACCTTAGCTAGAGCTGTCAAAGTAAGCCAACCCGGCTCGGGTTGGCTCACCACAAGTTAAGGAGAAAGTGAGCCAGCCCAACCCGGCTCATTTTTTTGGTGAGCCAAGAAATTGTCAACCCGGCTCAACCCACCACAAGTTGGTGGGTTATACAGGCTGGCTCACTTAATTTTAAAAAAATATTCTTTTAAAACAAATAATTTTTTTATGGAATAATTTGTGTAAATCAAATGATTTTTTTATGTTCTTTTTTGTTCCATACATAGTAATTCCTGTAAATAATCCAAAATTAAGAAAGTCCATGAAGCCAAAGTGCACCATTCTTTTTCACACGCAGTTATTCTTTTTCTTTTCACACCTTTCAGTTCATCCAACGTTGCCACTTGAGTTGTTTCCTTAGTGGAAGCACAATTCACTGCCAAACACCCACTAGATTCTAATTGATATATGTTAAATCACATTTAAACTTTTATAATATAATAAAATAAATTAAAAAACTAGTAATTTACCTTAAAACAAAAAGTTTAATTTATTTACGTATTAGAATTTTCACATGTAAATATGGAAGATGACACAACAATAAATAATAGATGAAACGAATTATACAGTTATGAAACTAATATAAATTTATCTAAGAAACTTACCTATGAAACTAATGCATGTGAAAATTACTGCAATGGTGCAACCCTTTCTCTTTGGGCTTTGGGCCCTTTGCGTCACCACCAATGGTCCAGTGCTTGCTTAGGCCCACTAGCAGTAAGCAGTCCAGTATTGGCCATTGGATGAATTTTTTTTTTTATCTTATTCCAATAACCCGTGAGCCAGCCTGGCTCACCACGGGTTCAACCCGGGTGAGCTGCGAGCTAAGTGAACCGGGCCATATTTCCTGTATAATTGTTGTGAGCTGATTTTTTTTAACCCAACTCGGCTCTAACCTGTGGTGGGTCGAGTTGGCTCACTGGGCCACGACTCACTTTAACAGCTCTAACCATAGCTATGGTAATTTCACTGAATCGTGTTACAGACTTAAAATAACTCTCCATTTCCACACATATATACAATATACTGTTTTATTATTATCAAAAATAATATTATAAAAATCATAAATAGTAGCAAAATTAGAAATTGATATTTAAAAATAAAAATAAGAGTAAACTAATATTATAATTCTAAAAAATAATAACAGTAGTAAGAAAGTTTCATAAACCAGAAATAACATTAAATTAACATTTACAATATGCAAAAATCAGATATAATAATAAAATAAAATCAAAGAATGAAAAAAAAATGGCAGTAAAATAGCATTACAATATGCGAAAATCAGAAATAATAAAAAAAATATCGGTAAAATATTTTTAAAATGATGAATAAAAATAAAATAATATTTATAAAGTGAGAAATGGTAGTAAATTTTTAATTTTTCCATATTATCTTCAATTATTTAAAAATGATAAAGCATATTTTATGAAAAATAGACAAAAAAATATTTTATTATAGTCACTGTAAATAATTTTGTTATTTTTTATTAACAACCACTCTATTATAACTTTTTTATTAGAACACGGTACGTGGCATAGTTTGGGAATAGCTTTTTTAAAGCAATTACTTTTTTAAAACTCCATGAAAAAGTTGATAAAAAATTAACTGTTTCTTTAAAATGAACTGAACTACGCATATATTAACATTACAACTTTTTAGATTAATAAAGTATTAATTTAATCCTCTGAATATTTACTTTGATTTTAACTTGATCTTTTATTTTTTTTGTAATATCATAAAAAATAGAAAAAATAATATTATAATGAAGTTGAAAATAAGAAGCGAAAGTAAAAATTATTTATAAAAATAAAAACTAAATTAAAATTAAAAAACAAAGTGTCTCACTATATTATAATAATAACTATTATTAATTATTACATAAAATACCAATAAATATTATTATTTTTATCATAAAATCACTATTTCTATAGAAAATAATATTTTTTACATTTTAATTATTCATATACAACTAATTGGTTACATCAACTAAAAGTATTCAAGAACTATCTTGTCATGCTAACATGACTAAGTCGGAAGTTACTTTCAACGACTTCCAGTTTAATAAATTAATTATATCTGATTTTTTTTGTGTGTGTGTATAATGATTACAACAAAGTTTAAACTTAAAATCTTGTGCAAATTACCTTAACCCTCCACCATTAGATTGATCCTAGTGGGTTATATCTGATGTATTTTGAAGACAAGTTTGGTCGTGTTTGAATAAACTTCTTAACAAGTACTTATAGAAAATAAAATAAGAAGATAAAACGAATTAAATTTTTCTTATAAGTTAAAATTAGCTTATGTATAAGTTAAAATCAGTTATTGGAGAAGTTAAATGGGAGAACTTCTATAAATTAGTTTATGGATAAGCTAATTTTAACCCATGTGAGAAATTTAATTTATTTTACATTCTTATTTTTTTTCATAAATGTTTATTGAGAAGAGTTTATCTAAATGAGACATTCATATTATACTTTGGCATATCTAGATCCGGTCCATTGTCGTGTATGCTTTTAAAACATAAAATTTTTAAACAATATTATTAATAATATAACTTTTAATTTAATAGATAATGTTTTATATAACATGATATTATATTTATATTGATATTGTTTATCTTTTTATTATAAATGTATACTTCTTTCATTCTTCAATTTAATTATATATAACATTAGTATTAATACGATCAAATAAATAATCAAAATTTTAGTTAAATTAATAAGAGTGTAGATAAACTCATCTCCACTCGTATAATCAAATATGAATGACTGACTCATGAATTTATTTCAAGGTTTGATGCTGAACCAATAGTTGTTGCTATCTTTCGGACAACATATGCGTGCGGATTACCTTCTTTTTGCTTTATTGATTAGTCAATTTTACTGGCTAACTTATATATCAATAATTAAATCCAAGGAACCTAACACCATACATATATATTTAAACGATGAGAGGTGCCTACTAATATAACCATGAAAACATCTTTTTGATTTGAAAAAGAAAGTAAAAGTATGGAAAGAAAAAGAAAAAATGTAAAAAATAAAACGATTTTTATGTTGTTTAGTAAAAAAAAAAAAACCAAAAAAAGGTAATTTTTTTTGTTTGATTGTGTACAAATTTTAAAAAAATATGTTTACAAAATAAAATAAATATTTTTAATAAAAAAGGTATATAAATATTAGAGTAATATAGTATTTTTATTACACAAAATCAATTTTTTTTTCCACCTTTTACTCCAAAATGAGCAGATCCATAAAACACTGGACCCCACCTTTACTTTTGTGCTTTCTTCCTACATGCAGTGTCACCAAAAGAAAGAAAGAAATAATTTAGCATTCTTTTCCATCCTCCTCCTTCTGTTCTCCCGTGATTTCATCCTTCCAAGACAACTCAACAAAACATGACAAACTCCCATCAAACTAATTAAATAACTCAAAGATTTATAGTGTGTTTGGGAAGACGTTTTGGACGCAAGTATATTTTGATTTTCACATCAAAATTGTTAGATTGATGCAGAAGCTAAACTTTGTTGTTTCTGAAAATTCACGTCAAATTGGCTTCAAAATCTTTTTCAAACATGAGCTTAGTCATTTATTTGTTGCTTTATTTCTATTTTTTTTAATTTTATATTTTTATTACATCTTTCTTCATTTTCTTAATTTTAGTTCACTCTTATTTATTTATATTTGGTGCCGTTGGTCTGGTATGATTCAGTGCAATAAGCTATTTTATGAATGATGGTTTTACTGAAAAAAATAACAAAAAGCAGGTGCCATTGTCAGCGTCAGCTGTATTACAGATTCTATGACTGAAGAAGTGGCTATGATTGTGCTCGGGTAGCTTTTATGGGATATTTTCAAAGCCTTGTAATATAGCCTTGTTGCGTGTGTCATGTCTTTATTTTTATTATTAGAGTCAGAACTATATAAAACATATTAAGAGACTTGTTACAATTAAAAAAAAAACATATTAAGATACTTGTTACAATTTTCTGCACGTTTCCAAAACTTAAGTGTATCGGGTAGCTTATCATATCATGCATGATTTTGCTTTTATATTTAAGAAATACCACAAAAAGAAGGGGTCTTATTTCTTAAATACTGGTCATGAGGATTTTCAAACAATACTAAAACAGAATAAATAAATAAATCATCTGTCACTATATTATAAATGAAAATGAGAAATAAAAACTAAATTAAAATAAAAAAAACAAAGTCTCTCACTGTACTATAATAATAACTATTATTAATTAATTACATAAAATACAAATATAGACATTTTAAGAAAAGTACATGATTAATAAATATTTTATTATTTTCATAATAAAATATTGACTATTGTCTACAGAAAATATTATTTTCATATTTTAATTATTCATGTAGAACTAATTGGTTATGTGAACCACAAGTGTTCATGATTCATATCATTTCATTAACATGACTCAACATAAAATTTCTTTGACAAGTTTTAGTGTAAGAAATTAGATTTGATGTAATTTGCAAACGAGTTTAAATTATACTTATTGTCTCAACCCATTCCAATGTCATATTTTTAAAAAAAATAAAATTCAAACAATAATATTGGGCATTAACAATGTAATTTGTTGACTTAATGAATAATATTTTGTATAATATGATATTATTTTTCTATTGATATTTTTTATCTTGATGAGAAGTCCAGAACTTAAAGAGAAGCCAGCATGTCAAATGCAACCTGAAGGAAAGCATAAAGAAGGGCACCACCAACGAATTCTGCAGCCATGGTAGGAAAGGGAGTGGAGTGGATGAATGGAAATGAGTAATTTGAAGTGTAGCTTATGCAAATGACTCAGTGCAGTGCAGAGTTAATAATCTGATGAAATGAGTAGTAATAAGCTATTTTGTGAATGATGCCTTTACTCTAAGGTTGGAGAACATCTTTTTCTTTGATGGCCGATCAACCAATAACTGTTGAGTCTTGCCGACAACACAAACTTTAACAGCTATATTCCATGAATGAACTAGTGCAATGATTCTGTTGAGGGTAGCTCTTGGGATATTTTCTAAAACTTGTTGTCTTACTAAAAGAGACTTGTGTTGTGTGTGTCACCTCCTTATTTTATTACAAGAGACTTGTTGCACTTTTCTGCACGTTTCCAAAACTTGAGTGCATCGCCTAACTTATCATATTATGCATAATTTTGCTTTTATATTTAGGAAACAACATAGAAAAGGGGGTCTTATTTCTTGAATACTTGTCCTGCGGATTTTCAAATATTACAAATACAGAAAAATAAATAAATAAATCAAATTTGACATCTGAATTGGAATATTTCCCAAATTTCAAACTGCTAGGATATTCTCTGACTTGATAAGAGTTCTGATCAGCTTTTTTTAACCAAATATAATATATGCACACAAATTTATTTGATATATATTGACATCCTTGCTTTATTCCCTTAATTGACTTTAATGAAATATTTAAGCAAGTTTAGTACGTTTAATCAGTTAGTTTAGTATGTTTAATCAAGATTGAGTATGTCCATGGAATGGTATTAGTTGATAACTCTGCACATAAAGTCATGATTGCCTGATGAAATTACATGGCAAGTTTGTAAGAGGGAGTTGAAGTCACGATCTTAAATTTATATTGTAAAAAAGCATTTCCTTAGAGTTCTTTTAATCAACTTGTTTAGCAGATCAAGTTTTGGAGCTCTATTGAAATTTCAATCTTTGCGTATGGCCAGCCAGAGAAAATTGATCTGTTGCTTTGTTGGGTAGAAAGCAAGATGGTCTTGTGACGGTGATAAAGAACCTTCTAAAAACTTGCAGATAATGATATTGTATATATGTGTGTGTGATAGTTATTAAAATGTTCATTTAAAGTTTTATGGCTTCCTTTTATGTTAATTATTTGCCCCTATATTTTTTTTGTGAATATGTTGCTATTAATTTCTTAACATTTTAATGTGACTATCTATTCTGCCAGATATTTTATTTATTTATTTATGTTACCAACATGTCATTGGTCTGAGTGGCATTGGACTTGGGTTCCTTAAGTAAGGTCTCGGATTCAAGTCCTGTGGATGAAAAAATACATGGTTGGAAACAGAGAGACTCTACTAAAGGTGGTTAGTTAAGTTTCCTGACGAAAATTAGCCACATATAATAACTTTCCATTTTGACACATAATATTAAACATATATATACAACATACTGTTTTATTATTATCATAAAATAATATTATAAAAATCATAAATAGTAATAAAATAAGAAAATGATGTTTAAAAATAAAAATAAGAGTAAAATAATATTATAATTCTAAAAAATAATAACAATAGTAAAAAAGTATAAAATACCAGAAATAACAGTAAATTGACATTGCAATATGCAAAAATCAGAGATAATAATAAAATAATATCAAAATATAAAAAATAAGAAATAGAAGTAAAATAGCATTACAGTGTATAAAAATCAGAAATAATAATAAAATAACATTATTATAATATAAAATAAAAAATACTGGTAAAATATTTTTAAAATGATAAATAATAATAAAGGTAATATTTATAAAATGAGAAATGATAGTATATAAAATTATTAAATTTTATCATATTATTATAATAATTATTTTAATTGCATAAAAAATAAAACAAAATTTTAGAAAACAATAGACAATCAATATTTGATTGTAGTCACTATAAAATTATTTTTTTATTTTTTATTAACAACACTCAGTTATTATCTATTACTTATATTAGTAGTAGCATAGGTTGGGAATAGCGTTTCTAAAATAAGATATACAATGACAATATAAAATAGTTTTACACTATATGTTATCCAATTATAAATCATTATGTATAATAAGTTTATTAACATTTATAATAACTATCTTAAAATCCATAACAACGATAATTTCTGATTATTTAATAATGTAAAATTTTTTATACTGACAATACATAGTCATTAAACTCTTAAAATAATTACTTTTTTAAAACTCTATGAAAAAGTTGATAAAAATAAGTAACTGTTTCTCTAACATGAATTGAACTAAACATATACTAACATTCCAACTTTTTAGATAATAAACTATTTATCTAATGCTCTAAATATTCACTTGATTTTAAGTTGACCTTTTAATAAGTTTTTGTAATATAAAAAGGATTAAAAAAATAATATTATAATGTTATTGAAAATAAGAAGTAAAAGTAAAAATCATTTATAACAATAAAAACTAAATTATGATAAATAAATAAAAGTCGCTCACTATATTATAATAATAATTATTACTAATTAATTACATAAAACATTGTTATAAATGATTTTATTGTTATAAATTATTTTATTGTTATAAAACATTAAATTATTTATTTAATGCTCTAAATATGTACTTGATTTTAACTTGACCTTTTTTAATATAAAAAGAATTAGAAAACAATTATATTATAATGTTATTGAAAATAAGAAGTAAAAGTAAAAATCATTTATAACAATAAAAACTAAATTACAATAAAAACAAGTTTAAATTAATTAGTAGGTCCCTAAACTATTTAAAATTTTTTAATTAAGTCTCTAAACTAAAGAAATTTATAATTGAGTCACTAATCTTGTAAAATTTTTATAATTAGGTTCCTGATGTTAGTTTATGATGGCTTAAAATTGTTAGAAAATGATAATTTGTAGCAATTTTAAAAACCTTAGGGACTCAATTACAAAACTTTTACAAGATCCATGATCCAATTACAAATTTTTTTACTTTAGAGACTTAATTAAAAATTTAAAATGGTTCAGAACCTATTAATTAATTTAACCTAAAAACAAAGTCTCTCCATATTACAATAATAACTATTGTTAATTAATTACATAAAATACTAATATAGACATTTTTCGAAAATAAAAGAATAATAAATTTTTTATTATTCTCATCATAAAATATTGGATCGATAATAATATTTTCTATATTTTAATTATTCATATATAACCAGTTGTTATATGAAGACCGACTTATGCCTTTATTTCAAGGTTTGATGGCAAATCAATAGCTGTCAAGTCATCTGACAACATAATTGCATGCGGAATTCTTTATTTTACTAGCTTCCTTGCTTTATTGACTACAACTTTAGTGTGTTTAGTCAATTTTGATGGCTAAGTTACCAATAAATAAAGCCAAGGATAGATATAGTGTAGAAGTTTATATATTTTTTTTCCGCAACCTTTATTGATATTCAAATCTTTGCCCTGTGCCTTTTTTTTTTTTTTGATAAATCTTTTCCTTGTGCATTTTTTTATTTATAAATCTTTGCCCTGTGCTTTATTTGGTAGAAAGCAGGAAGATGACAGAGAATATTTACATATATGTTAGTGTGAAATTTATTAAAATGTTCACTAAAGTTATATTCATGTTTTTTGGGTTTTTGTCTTTCTTTATTTTCATTATCACTGCCTATGCTTTATTGTAAATGCATTATCTGTGAGTGTCTAATGACATGACTTATTCTATTCATCCATCCCCATAGTTACAGTAATTTAACTGACTTGTGGTACAATAACTTGATCTTCCACATATCTATCCCAGAAGAAAACTTGACCTTCCATACATATATACAATATACTCTTTTAATATTGTCATAAAATAATATTATAAAAATAAGAAACAATTGTAAAATAATAGTTAAAAATAAAAGTAAGAGTAAAATAATATTATAATTCTAAAAATTAATAACAAAAATTAAATAGTATATATCAAAAATAAGAAATAACAGTAAATTAACATTACAACTTGCAAAAATTAGAGGTAATAATAAAATAAATCAAAGTAAACAAAAGAAATATCAGTAAGATAACATTACAATATGCAAAAATCAGAACTAATAATATAAATAATATTATCATAATATAAAATAAAAAATAATGATAAAATATTTTAAAATTATAAATAATAATAAAAATAATATTTGTAAAATGGTAACAGATACTTAAGATGGTAAAAAAAATATTAAATTCCTCCATATTATTATAATTAATATTGTTAATTGCATAAAAATAATAAAATATATCTTAAAAAATATATAAATCAATATTTTAGTATTGTCACTATCTAATAACATTTTTTATTTTAATTATTTTATTAACAACCACTTTATTATAAGAACTAAAAGCAATAGAGAAAAAAAGTCATGTATTGACAGTGTAAAGTAGTTTTATACTGTCATTCAATCACAAACTACTATCTATTATAAGTTTATTGATTTTTATAATAATTACTTTAAAAGTCATGTCAATGGTGATTTTTGATTGGTTAATAATGTAAAACTTTTTACACTATCAATACATGACTATTAAACTCAAAGTAATAATCATTTATAAATATAGAAGCTAAATCAAAATGGAAAACAAAGTCTCTCACTATATTGTAATAATAACTATTATTAATTACATAAAATACTAATATAAACATTTTACGAAAAGTATAGGAATAATAAATATTTTATTATTTTCATCATAAAATATTCACTATTGTCTATAGTTTTTTTTTTTTTTTCTTTTTTAGCTCCAAACCTCATTATTTTAGTTCCAAAAAAATTATAAACTTTTTGTTTAAGTCATTACATTGTAAGATTTTCATTTTAGTCCTATATTATTTAGACAACACCTAGCCTATTTCCCAATATCTCGTTATACATAACAAGTTATCCTGATATATCAAAGACTAAAATAACAAACTAAAATTTGATAGGAACTAAAATGGACACAAAAATCAAGAGAACTAAAACCAAAACACCCATACATTATAGAGACCAAAAAATACTCAAGTTAATTAATTTTGTTTAAATAAGTAATATATTATAAAAATAAAAGAATACATCCCATGTCATTACACGGTACACAAGTTATATATTGCATGTCACAGAAAAAAAAAATAGTTAATACATAAAGGCTGATATTAAAAGTTGTGGGGCCACATTATTATTTTCAAATAAGTTGTTTACAAATGTCCTATAATATGGTTTGGAGTGAATCACCAACTTAGTAGCTGAAATTGTAATGATTTGTCAAATTGGTTTATAAAATTAATAAATCGGTAAAATGGTCCTAAAAATGTACCTTGTCAATCAATTTAGATCCTAAAATTGTAATAAATAGTCAAATTGCTCCCTGAAAGAAATAAAATGGCAAATTGATCCTTGAAATATAATGATTGGTTAAATTGGTTCCTAAAATTAAAAAGATTTAATTGTATTTTTTTGTCTCCTAACTTTTAAAATTTCATGAATTATGTCTCTAAAAAATTTTTTCGCACATTTTGATCCTAAACTTACATAATTTCGCAAATTTTATCCTAATGTTAATTGACCATCTATGATGTGATAGTGTTAACTACTGATGTAACAATACACATGACACTGACCTAGACTGCTAAGACTGTCGCTGGTGTGGAAAGGGAAATATTAATTAGAAAAGACTTAGTTGCACTTTTTGTGCCCTACTTTCAAAATTTCATACATTTTACCCATAAAATGCAATTAAGGCTTAGGAAACGATAAAAATGTTAAAGGTAGGATTTAAACCCTTGACCTCCTCTTTCTCCACTACCACTAAAGTCACTAAGTCATTTAACTTGTTTAGTTTATATAAACAAATAGAATAAACAATTACTTTAGTCCCTGAAAGTAGTGTTTGCTGTCACATTAGTCCTTGAAATTAAGAAAATGTCAAATAAGTCCATAAACTTAACTACTTACTATAATTTTAGTCCCTAAACATACATTAATATTATCATTTAAGTCACATGTTTTTTTGAATTTTGGACTAATGTGATTGTCGATTTGCACTTTTAGGAGCATTTTTTTTAGTTTCCTTCAATTTGAGGACTAATGTGATAATGCCTTCTAATTGTAGGGACTTAAATAACTATTACACTTTTGATCCCCTAAGTGTATATTTATATTTGTCTAAAAATATTAAAATTTAACATGATAAATTTATTTATTAAATATTTTAATTTTAATTATAATTGTACAAATTTATTTATTCAATTATATAAAATTATTTATCATTTATACATCTTCCACTCTTTTATTTGTAGGGCAGTTATTCAAAAATAAAAATTTTTAATAAATAAATTTATCATCTCAACTTTTTATATTTTGTTATACGATAAATTTAAACATACACCTTGAGAATCAAAAGTATAATTAACAAATGCAAAAGTGACATATATAATATATTGTTTATATAAACTAAACAAGCAAATGACTTAGTGGCTTTGGTATTCTTACATGTTTTGAGGCTAGGCAAGTACGAGAACTTGTTATATGTACCAGTTTAACTGCATCTTATCGGTATTCTTATCTGTTGTATTAAGGTTATGCAAGTATCGGAACTTGTTCTGCTGCCAAGGAGGAGGAACAATCCCACATACACGCAGTATTTGTTCTGCTGCAAGTATCGGTTATTTCTAACTGGATTACATCTTGCTACTTTTATTATTTTTTTTGGTTTTTTATGTCAATGTTATTGGTTAAGGAAGTCTAGTTTATCTCAATGGTTTAGGATGTCTCTAATGTAATCGGGCAAGGGTACCCTTTGTACTCCATATTCAATAAACTTTGCTTTATCCCAAAAAAAAAATAAAAAAATCCTATTTTTAGTACTCTTACTATTTCTTAGAGGCTTAATTGTGCTTTAGGTGCGAAATGCACGATTTTTTTAATGTTATGACAAAATTTGGGAATTTATAAAAGTTTAGGATCAAAATGAGTGAAAAATAACTTTAGGGATAACATTTGCAAAATTTTAAAATTTAGGAGGCAAAAAGTATAATTAAGCATTTTAAATTTTAGGGACAATTTGAACGACCATTACAATTTTAGGGACTAAATGATTGATAATTTATAATTTTACAGACCACTTTGTTATTTTATTTATTTCAAAAGCTAATTTGATTGTCCAATGCATTACAATTTTTAGGAATGAAATTGATAAATAATGTATAATCTCAGGGACCATTTTATTAAGTTTAGGGACCAATTTGACCAAACATTACAATTTCATAAGGTGATTCACTCTATGATTTGTTTTAATTTAAAAAATCTCATTAAAATACATTTAAATTCTTCTACATGACTAAAAAAATTAATAAAATGAAATTAAGAGGAAAAAAATAATTACAAACCAAGCGAAGTTTCTTTTTTTTCTTTCAAACTGTTATTAGAACACAAATTTAAAAAGTGGATATTTTCTTTTCTCAAATTTTGTAAACTGTTATTAAAAAAAACGCCAATAAACATTTTTCCTTCTTTTCACATGGACAATAGTTATTAAAAATTTCTTTATAAAATATTTTTGAAAAAATAAAAAACAATACAATATCAAATACATCCTCAATATGTGTTCAGTACCAAACCAAAACATTCAAGATATGAAGATGTTTTACATGAAGGTGTGAAGCTACCAATGATGTACAAAGCTAGCCCTTCCTTGAACCTACTCAAACTAGAGAATTAATAAATGAAGTAGACCTTAGTTTGAGCCTAAAATTTTATAGTTTTGGAAATTCTAAATATACTTATATGAAAATTACTAAATGCAGATGTGACCCTTTATTAAACATCAATTTTTAATTGAGAAGTTGTAAAATGTTGTAAAGAAGAAAATTAAGAGAGTTTTTCTGAATGATCTTATGAAGTATCACATTATCACATAATTGTATAGATTTTTAAGATAAACTTCATCTTAGGTATTTTACATTTAATCATGTACGGATAAATTAATGTGATTTTTGGTTTGAAACAAAGATCCCACAATGAGGGTAGAAGTTCTGAACACTGTCACTCTTTTCTTTGGTGCAATACATAGGGTAGTAAGAATACACATTGCTTATGCCGTGAGGAAATGTTGTAATCTAAGCCCTTGTAGCTTTGCAAAGGACAATTCCATAAGCTGTCAATACCCTTGTTTAAATTTGTTGAGTCATCCAAGTTGTTAAGATAGATGAATTAAATTAGTAATCACAAGAAGAAAATTGACTTGTAGTAACAGACAATAACCGTCACTGCAAGTTAAAATCCGTAGGTATATGTAAATTTGACATTGACCAACGGACACTCCATCCATCTATTACGAGTCATACAACAATAGTTATTTGACTGTCACTATAGGTTTTTTAACTATCACTATAAATGTCACTATCGGGTTTTTTAACCGTCGCTACTGCTTTAATTGTAATTTAATGTATCTAGTTCAATGTGTCTCTAGGTAAAAGTTATTGACTTATAGTTACAATTTCTTAGCCATAGGTAAAAATCAATATTGGTAAAAAAAAAAAAAAAGAAATTTACACCCACCGTTTCCATGTTTGTCATTTAATGTTTTTTAATTTTTATTTTTTAAAATTACAAAAATTTTATTTAATATTAGTTACTAATATATTTTTAATTTTTTATAAAATTTAATATCATTTCAATTATAAAATATTTAATATTATTAGAAGTAATATATTTCAATTTTTAAGTAGTGTGTGTATTCAACACATGGCAAGGAAGCTATCAGCATATGTAAGTTAAAAGAGAACATGATTTATCAAACTTTGCAACTATTGATTTCTTCGCCATATTCTATTAGAGAGAAGATTTCGTTGGTGGGGTGAAAGAAGAAGAAGAAGAACTAATAATATGAATCAACTCATCATTAATGAAAGGAAGGAGATTTTCAAGGTAGCAGAATTAATAAGATATGAAACTTATACAAACCAAGCTAATTAGAAGCCCACACTTCACATACACATGGACAAAGTGTTTTTTCTCTCTACTATTTAGCCTTAGGATCCTGTCTCCCATTGCACTAAATTTAACTAAATAAAACCACAAATAAATAAACAAAAACCTGTCTCATGAATCCAATAAAACTTTGCTATAACACAGGGTGAGTCCCCGAAAAGAAAGCAAGAAGGATGAGTCTCCTGATAAACAATTCTTGGCTATAAAGCTAGCTTAACGCCTGTCATGTAAACATACTTGACTTTGCATCACTAACCATGACTAGAATTTTGTGAAAGATATCAGCAGCAGCAGTGTAGTCACCAGCCAGAGCCAGAAGTCTCCCCTGTCAACTTAAAGTTAAAAGTAAGAGTATAAAGTCAACTTAAAGTCAAATAAGTTAATAGAATATGTTTTAGACAGAATACTATCACGCCTAGTTAGTGATCGTTAGTTAAGACTAACAGAAATCGGCAGAGATAGGCTATAAAGAGATAGGAGACAAGACTAGGGTATTCTGTTTTAGTGAGAGATTGGTTTGGAGGGAGAGATCTCAGGTTCTCAAAATCCCGAGAGGAACCATAATATTCATTCTTTCTCTTCCTAACTTGGGCTCACCAGTGATCCAGGGCTGAGGGCTGAGGGCGGTTTCATTAATAAAATCCTTTTTTTTTTTTCTTTCATTCTTTGTCTAATTTCTGAACCACTACCCAACAGAAACAAATTTTTAAATTTTGACATAGTATGAAACTTTTCAAAACAATCAGAATACTGTTAATTAATTTCTACGCTCCCACCCACATCCATTGTGCCTCACCTTGGATCCATTGTAGGAACCCTTAGGCAGGTGCAACTTGGTGAACTTCAGCAAGAGACCCAATGTAACTATGCTGAGTCCAAAAAGGCATTATTCCTGAAATGCGGTAGAGTGCTCCCTTCAACACACCATCTGAATTACAAGACGTTGTCACATTATATCTAACCTCTGTCCATCAAGTCTAATGGTCACATAGAACATGACCTACCAAGAAATAACCATTTGACAAGACTGAAATCACCACCACACAACGATAGAAAACCAAATAGGGCTAACAAATCTTGACATGACTATATATAGGTGGGAGGGGTGGTGGAAGAGAACGTATAATAATTAGTAAGAATCAGCAGTTGAATTTTCCAATTCTAACAAAGGCCAGAAAAACTAAATTCGTCAGGAAGTAAATACTTATATGCAAAACTTGGTTGGCATATATTAGCAGTATCCTATAGATTGCTAGGCTGTTTAGTAGATATATCATTATATCTAGATGCATATAACCCAAACATTGGAACGTCAATTATTACAGGTCACGTACTTGCCCAGTGCAGTGAGCAGATGCAGAAATCTAAAATCAACAAACAATATTGAAGTACTGTGAACAATGCATACCTCACCAGCGGCAACAGAAATGACATGTAGAGTGAAACAATAGTGACAGTTTCACCTTCCATGGCATTCTCGGCAGAAGAAGCAAATAAGGTCCCACACTCTGGAATTGAATGCACGAATCAAATCAAATGGGTAAGGGATCTTAAACCTTCAATAGTGGTTTGACATAGTCATACCCAAAACAATTTTTCAATCAGATAAGCATTCAATCAATCAACAAAATGGAAAATAAGAAATCCCAAATAGTAAATAAAGGAATGATCAACTTTTCTTTTTAATATTATTATTATGTCCAATCTTTGTTTTTTCAAATTCAAAACACTTGATTAAGAGGAATTCTAAAGTAAATAGAGTACATGTGTTATTCATACATTGTTAAATCATAAAATGACAATATCATGCAGACAACATGGAATATTTATCCAAAAATGATGTGTAAGACAATGATCAACGATTTCTCTTTATTGCCCATCTCTCTAGAAAGGAGTAGTAATAGAAGGTCATAGAAAGTGAGAGGAAAGATTAATAATGACAAGTAACAGTCAGAGGATATTAAAGTCATTGAGGAACATATAAAAAAACATCAATGTCATAATGACAAAGAAAAGGCAAATTAAGATGAGATAAAAGGCAGAAGTACGTATGTGAAGAACTGCAGCTGGTCCAGTGAACTGGGTCAAAGGATAGCAGTTTCTGTTTAGTCCAGATGACAATTAGTTTGCCCTGGCCATCCACTGGGGTCTTGAAACTAGCACAGAACTGCACACACAATTAGTTCATAATGAATCTTAGGAACATTAAAGCCATTTTATCTATCTTCATTTGAAGAATTCTCATTCCCAGAAACAAGCCCAAAAACACCCTGCACCAGAATTAAGAAATTAATTTACACATGAGCACAAACACGGATAAAATAAAATTAGCATATAATATTGAGTTTGTGCTAATTGGGGGAAAACCACAGCCAAATATTAGAATTAAAACCAGCACAAAATATTCATCATTTCCCAACAAACCCATCACTGAAATCTTCCAAAAACTCGAGACTACATCGAACCAGTTTAGAAACCTGTGTGGCTCTATATCTTATCTACAACTTGAGAGTTGATGAGCAATAATTTTAAAAGCTACAACAAATAAACTTAATTACACAGAATTCCTACAATCATTTATCATTAAATCGAGTTACGCATCTGCACAAACAGAGAGACATCTAATAATCTGACACAACTCATAATTATAATTATGGAAAAGAAAATCATAATTGAAGTATAGAAGTAAATAATTGAGGGATTTCAAGTCGTGAGAACCCTAGAACAAGATTTTTGTGCGGAAAAGCAACATTCAAATTTGCTGATAGTGGAAAAAGATACATACCTTTGTCACTAGAGTCATCACTCGGAAGATGTCCTCACAAGTTCCAAGGCTCAAACCATCATTTGACGCTTCATGTCATTGAAACTGGATATATCCTTTATAGCAATAACAAGCATAGGAGCAGAAAATCAAATCCACAAATGAGAAATAAAAAAAAAAGAGAAAAATAAAATAATAATTGAAAAGCCATGAGAGGGAGAGATAAAAGAATAGGATTGCTCCAGAGGGAGAGATAAAAGAACGGCAATGAATCATGCACACATAACAAATTAGAGGAAAAGAAGAAAACAGAGTAAAAAGAGAGAACAAGTGTTTACGCTGGTGATAAGAACAAGCCAAAGGAGATGGCATTGCCTGCACAGAAAAAAAAAAAGAAAAAAAAAAGGGATACGCTCTGAACACACCCCAAGTGATGGCAATGCCAAACCGTTTAAAAGTTGTTGTTATTTTTATAATTTATCATATAGTCACAAATATCACAAACATGAGCCTCGAGCCTCAGGTTCAAGGTAAAAACCCAATAAAGTTAATTTCTATCTGCTAAGATTACCTTACCTCATTGAAGATGAACTCGAGGAAAGAGGCAAAGAAGAAAGGTCCTCGTACTCACGTAGTGGCTTAGGGCTTCAAAGACAATCTCCAGTAAGAAGATTGAAAGTCGAAACGACACCATTTAGTGACCAGAGATATGCAAATTAATAGTCTTGGTAAGGAGAAACGAGAGAGAGAGAGAGAGAGAGAGAGCTAGAACTGTTTTGAAAGGGATTTGAAATCATATGTTGAAAATGGAGACAACGTGATTGTGAATGGATGGAGAATAAGGATTGTAATTTCAGGACTTCAGATACTAGCTAGACTTCAATTTAATTTGATGAAAGAAGGATAAAAATTTAGATTTCAGTACAATAAAATTGGAGAAAAACTAACCAATAAAGAAGAGATAGGACAGAGAGGTGGAAAATAGGTAAGAAATAAAAAGGTGAATGTGTTTAGTAGGAAAAAGTAAGAGAAGAAAAAAATAAAAAAAATGTAAGATTCATTAGCTATTTTTATTCTATTTTTTACTTATTTTTATTCGCCTATTTATTCGTTTCCATATTTTTTTTTATATTTTTAAAATTAAATACCTTTATTTTTACTTTATTTCTCATCTATTTCATTTACTTTATACTCACTTTTACCTACACTAAACATCTGTAGGTAGAAGTAAAAAGGTTTTACCTGCACCAAATATTTATAGATAGATGTACTTTTAATTTTACCTATAGTGATTTATGTCCATAGGTAAAAGCGTATGTAGATATAGGTCATTTTTTTTTGTAGTGATATCAAATTTGCTATTGAAATTACAATTAAAGTTAGTTTTTAAAATTATAAAAATGTTATTTTAGCTATTGAAATTACTAAATAATCTTTTTTTTGTCCTTTTGTTCTTCTCATTTATTAATTTCTTTCCTTGATAACAAACTAAAAAACTTGATCAAAATAAACAATGTGATAAAGGACTTGGCTAATATCACCATAATTAATAAAATATTAAACATGGAAGAATGAGCAAAGTGTTCTATTCTCTAAAGTGATTAGTTACATTATAATTCTAAAACCCAATAGAAGGAACCATTCTTGCATTAAGGTGTTGTATCTAGGGAAATTTTCTATCAGTGAAATAATGGAAAATTGAGTTTACTTATGTTATTTTGTTGCTTAATTAAATATTATGTTGTCTCATTTTAATGAAAATGGACATAATTTTCCATCCTTAAAAATAGAATATATTTTTCGTCTCACATGAACCAGCAATAGATGCAATGCAATGCCATGCAATCAGTTTGGGAAAAAAAAAAAACCCACAATCACAAGTTATTTTCCTCTATGCGATTAGGGCTTTTGTCAATAAATGTTTTTTTTTTAACTTTAATGTAGTCGTGTGCAACCCATGTGCTATTTTTCAGAGAGAGTTAATAGGTTTTCTAACATAAGGGTTTCTTTTTTTTACACTATTTGCAAACATGAAGGAGTGTTTTGCATATATTTAAACTTGAAGAACTAATTTGCCCATGAGATAAACATAAAGGGGTTAAAAAGGACAATGAGCAAAGTAAGAACAGCAAAGTGCGTTGCAATGAGTGTTACAACAAAGTCGTAGTTAATACCCAAAAAACTAAACTAGAGAGAACATAACTATCTTTGACTAATACTATTTCAGTAAGTAGAGTATAATCTAAAAGAAAATAAAAAGTCAATGTTAAGCAGATAGTTAAAGCATATTTAACACCCCAGAGGATGTATTGAAGGAGTTAAATTGCAATTTCTGTTAAGTAGTTTCAGGCCAAACCAAGCAAAATTTATGCTATCATCCAAATCAACAGAGAATCGTTTCACCACAACACAGCAAATAACGGCCAAAAGAACATAACAGACATGCAGCATATCTAAATCATGTACCTCATGGCTTCATTGTAAACTACACCTGGCATTGCCTAAAGCATGTTAAGACCTCCATCCAGGTCCTCCACTACATCTACATGTTGTTATGTAGTTCTAGCAAGGTGGTACAGGGCATCTCGGAAACTAATATCAGTCTTCTCAGTGAACTAATCATATGAGACAAGGAAAAAAAAAACAATTAGCAACATATTATTGTGAGAAATGCTAGTAACATACTCTTTTCTTCCCACTCTTTATTATTAAGTGAAATCCATGTGAATCTCACTAGACAGGGAGTGGGATTACATTAGTTAGGGGGACACGCATAAATTTGAAATGCTGCAGTATAAATTCCTCAAGAATTTCAATTCTCAGTCACATCACCTGTGCAATTATCAACCCAAAACCCTGCATTACAAATTTCTCAAGAGATAACTGGTATTTCATGGTCTCATCTCCATTGGACTGATCAAAAGGGTCCAAGACTTTGACTGTCTATGTCTTAAAGAGAAACTAAATAGATTCCATTACATTGTAGGCCTTCAAAGTAGAACCTAAAACATACTTTGCCATTAGATTTTTATTGAAATTAGTTCAATTAGTTTTAATAATTATATCCAGTCATGATTCACTTTATTACTCCACAAAATACTATACATAACAGAAATACTACTATACTACAGGTACAATTACTCCACAAAATACTTGTTAAGATTAAATAAAAGAAATTATTGGATAACATGGTTGCTGCAAGCATGAAAATTTGAAGGTAACAATAGCTTAAAAGTACAGCAGTGCTTGTAAACATAACAAAAAATAAAATAAAATATCTCCATAATACCTGAATAAGTATTCTAGTAAGTGGCATGTAATCTATGCTACTGCATAACAAATGATTTGCAGGCCACATACACAGGAGAATTTTGATCTAATTATAACTGTTTTGCTGATTATATGGTGACTATAAATTTATGATTTTGAAACACTATTCAACTACTAGACAAAAGGTAATAATCACCTCAATATCCAGGCAATCCTTAAGAGTCCGAGTTGCATGAAAAAAACTCTGAAGATGCAATATCTTTCTGCAATCCACCTCATGGAAAGAACTATTTTGTAATTTGAATTCCCATATTATAGATATTTTTCAAATTACTTGTTCACACATTAAAATGTAGTGCTGCAATGGTTTTCAGGATAAAACAAAGATGTTTTAAGTTTTCAACATAGGGAAATTCTTCCAGTTACAGAATCCCTGCATTATGTGAAATGTGTGAAGACCGTTAGACAAAATATAGTCATTTGAATTGGATTGACTTCATGCCTATGGTAAGCCAGTGAATATTGAATGACTCATTTGGATTACATATGTAATGAAAGATTTGAAAAAAAAGACTTTCCATACTAGAATTATAAAAGGAGATGGAAGCCCTTACCATACTATAACAGGTTCAAGCTTATAGAGTTCTGAGAACAAATAAGTATGATTGTGTTAGTCTGTATTGGTTCCAATCATTAGATAAATATGGTGAAATTTGGAATGCAAAAACACCATAGAGCAATTCAATTTGTACTGGACTTTCTACAATGCAAGCCACATTGTACCGGATTAAAGCATTTCAGATGCTACATGATTTCATTATCCTACAGGCATAAAACCAAGTATCTTAGTCCTAGAGGATAAGCTTGTACAGGAAAATGTCCTCCACATGTTCAAAAGTTGATAAGTCTTGAAGTTGGTATTTAGGCTGATGATTACATGAAAGTGCTGTTTGTTGAGAAGATTGCTCAAGCAAACCTCCACATACACCTGAGCTGCTAGACTAATCTTTAGGTTCACTTATTGGGTGAATTAAAACCATCATGTTCACTTATTCCCATTTTGACCAACTGTTTGGTGAAGGATGCCTTTACAATAAACCTTCTTATTCACAGGCACAAGAAAATGATTATAGTCACACCCATAGTACCAAGTTCATTCAACCAAGCACAAGAAAGATATGGAGGTCAATAGTTTCTATATCAGTTTTCCTTCTGTTGAATGAGAAAGAACACAGTTGGGCTAGAACTGTGTGTCTGAATACACAACGGGCCTGAGATTATATAGGGTAATTACATTAATTATACATAAATAGAGGATATATAGTTTCCTCTAAATTAAAGATTACACGCCTATAAACTGCAATAATTATAATAAATACAGAATATTTCAGCACTCCCCCTCAAGCTTAAGCATATAAATCATATGCACCCAGCTTGGTACATATATAGCCAATTCTTGGTCCTCTCAAAAACTTGGTGAAGATATCCGCCAATTGGTCACTAGAGTTGATGAAGTTCTTTGTAATGTCTCCTGACTCAATCTTCTCCCTGATGAAATAACAATCAACCTCAATATACTTGGTTCTTTCAAGACAGGATTAGATGCAATATGCAAAGCCTCTTGATTATAACAAATCAGTGTCATTTGCGTAGACTTTTCAAACTTGAGTTCTCTGAGAAGCTGCTTCAGCCACATGAGTTCACAAGTTACTAAAGCCATGGCCCTGTATTCTACTTTAGCACTAGATCTTGCTACAACATTTTGCTTCTTACTTTTCCAAGATATCAAATTTCCTCCGACCAACACACAATACCCAGATGTGGATCACCTATCACTAGGTGAACCGGCCTAATCGGCATTTGAGTACCCAACTATCTAAGTGTGTCCTTTGTCTTCATAAATAAGACCTTTACCAAGAGAACTCTTAATGTATTTTAGTATCTGAATTACCGCATCCCAATGGTCCTGGCAAGGAGAGTTCAAGAATTGGCTTACCACACTCACAACAAAGGCAATATCTGGACGAGTAACTGTGAGATAGTTCAGCTTTCCAACCAACCTCCTATAGAAGTGTCCACTAGCTTGGCATTCAATAGGCCAGTTTCTTCCAAGATATCAAAAGTGTATTTCCTCTGAGAGATTACCAAACCATCTTTGGATTAAGCAAATTTGATACCTAGGAAATACCGAAGCTTACCAAGGTCTTTAGTTTGGAACTGTTGAGAGAGGTACTGTTTCAGATGGAAAATGCCATGCTGATCACTGCCTGTAATGACAATGTCATCCACATAAATAATGAGATAGATGCATCCCTAAGGTGAATGGTGATAGAAGACAGAGTGGTTGGCTTCACTATGAGTCATACCAAATTGCTGTACAACAATACGAAAGCAGCCAAACCAGGCTCGACGGGACTGTTTAAGTCTGTACAGGGACCTATAAAGTCGACAGACCATAGTAGAGGACTCCCTTTGAGCAACAAACCTTGGAGGTTGCTCTATGTAGACCTCTTCATCAAGATCGCCATGTAGGAAAGCATTTTTAATATCAAGTTGGAAGAGAAGCCAGTGGCAAATGGCAACCATGGAGAACAGTAGGTGGACAAAAGCCATCTTGGCTACTGGAGAGAAAGTATTAGTGTAGTCTTGCCTGTACACTTGGATGTATCCTTTGGCCACCAGACGTGCCTTGAAACGATCGATGGTTCCATTAAGGCCAACTTTAAGTGTATATAACCAACAACACCTAACAACGGATTTGCCAGGGGGAAGAAGAACCAAATCCCAAGTACCACTACTTTGAAAGGCACACATCTTATCAATCATTGCTTGCCGCCACTCAGGGTGAGATAAGGCTTCACTTGGAGAGTTAGGGATAGACACAGAAGACAAAGAAAAGAGGCAAGTATAATGTAAAGGAGAAAGATGTTGATAATTAAGGTTAACATAGTGAAGAGAAGGGTGGCAAGTAGAACGAATACCTTTTCAAAGAGCAATGGGACAATCAATATCAGGGGGCAAGCTCGGATTCGGTAAAGAAGATGAAGCTGGGGAAGAGTCTGGCATGGCCTTTACTATATCATCATGAGTAGTCGTAGATGTTGGTCTAGCATTGTCAGTAGGACATTGGTGGTGTTGATATGTTTGAAGAGGTCGCACGACCGAGGGCTTTGCTGGAACATCTTGATTTACTGCTAGAGCATCTAGAGGACTAGACGAAAGTGGGACAAGAGCAGGGGGTACCAGGACGAACAGAAAACTACATGTCAGAGGGAGTAAACTCAAAATAAGGGACAGACTCAAAAAATGAGACATTAGCGAAAATGAAATACCGTTGAAGGGCAGGAGAGAAGCAACGATAACCTTTCTACAATTGATGATAACCTAAGAAGACACATTTGATGGACCTTGCTGAGAGTTTGTCAAGACTTGGAGTTAGATTATGGACAAACTAGGTGAAGCTGAAGACACGAGGAGGAAGCACATGGAGTGGTGAGTGAGGGAACAGGACAGAATAGGGAACATGATCATTTAAGGCAGAGATTAATGAGGTAGCAAGCCATGAGTACAACATCACCCTAAAAGCATAGGGGAACATGACCGTGAAGAGAAGAGTTCGAGTGGTCTCAATGGGATGTTTGTTCTCGCGTTTAGCCACCCTGTTTTGTTGAGGGGTGTGGGCATAGGATGTTTGATGAAGAATGCCCTTCAATGCCATAAAGTGCTGAAACTGATGCGATAAATATTCACGAGCGTTATTGAAATAGAAAGAGCGCACAAGAAAGAGGGGTTGAATTGTTCGTTTAAAACTTTTTAATACAATAAACAATTTTAAAAACGTTTTCAAGCTAAAAGCTAGAGAGAGGGATAACATAGAGAATTTTTATACTGGTTCACTCAATCTGAGCTATGTCCAGTCTCTTCACCTTGAAGGTCTCCACTAACCAACCTTAGGTTACACAAGTATTGTTTGTAGCCTTTTCAGGCTTTATAAGACAATCACCCTAGATTGCTCAACCTAAGTATTCTTTTTCACTGAGCCTCTCCAGGCTTTCACAACACAAACAAGTGTTTATACAAAGGTATTGACTCACGTAGTGAGGATTTGAAAGATTAAGTTCAAATACTCAGAATATTTTTACAAGACTTCTCACTATCGTCCACTGGACGCTTCTAGTTAATGTACAGAAAGTTTTTGATGTCTCGCTAAGATTGTCACTGGTTAGCACGTATCACAATTGTCTGTGTTTCTCACTTCTTCCTTGATGCATATATATAGTCTTCAGGGAAAAAGATTTGTTGAGGAAGACTTGACTTCATTATACAAGGAGGGACGTGCAAAACATGCTTTCAGAAAGATCAGATGTGGCAGCCTTTAGATTTGCACTAAAACGGAAAGCGCAAGAGTGTGCTGGCGGTCTGTTTTTCTTGAACATTCTTCATTCGACATGGTAGTTTGATAAGTTGACTTGTTTTATCTGTTTTGCTGCGCTTTTTGCACTAGAGTGAATCTGATTACATTTAATGCTTCAAAACAATTTGAACGTTAGATCATAGGGACGGTAATATGTTAGTTTCGAGAAATACGAACATAAGTAAATTGGGTGTTTAAATAAGACTTAGCTGTTTGAAGATTTATCGTTGGAAGTTGTTGTCTGGATGCATCTGATATTTGAATTTCTTCTAAGAGACAAGATTTAGCTTCAGACGGTCATCTTCAGCTTGTTTACTGGACGATCTTCTTTAGCACATCCACTGGATAGTCTTCTTTAGCATGTCTACTGGACGGTTTTCTTTAACACGTCTACTGGACAGTCCATATAAGAGTAACTTGCTTGTTGTGGCAAGGTTAGTCCGTAGGCAGAAACTTAAATGTTAATAAGATTGTTATCTTCAAAACTTTGAGGGTTTAGACGCTTCTACATCTTTGGTTCTAACAGTTATCACTGCAAAGAGAGTCTATAGGAATACCAAATTAGATTCTTATTTCATGATACAACTTTTGAAAGAGGGAAAATAGGTTGAACCTACTTTTCATTAAACATAACCACGTACAATGTGAAAAATCATCTATAAATGTGACAAAATACTTAAAACCGGACGGGGTAACAATACGAGAAGGACCCCAAAGATCTGAATAACCTAAGGCAAATGGAGACGTAACCCTTTTATTAACTCGATTGGGAAACGAAGTACAAGTGTGTTTCCCTAATTGACATGCCTTGCACTGAAGAATAGATAATTTGGAGAGAGCGGGCACTAACTTCTGAAGCTGCGGTAAACAAGGATCTTTCAGATGAGCATGGACCGTCATTGGAGATACTGTGGTAAAGCATACTTGTGGTGTCGTGGAGAGATAATAGAAACCATGAGACTCACATCCGATGCCAATCATCAATCCCGAAGTCCGTTCCTACAAGGTAACAAAATCTTTAGTAAAAGTAATGACAAAATCATGGGATTGGGTGAGATGATGAACAGAGAGTAGGTTAAAAGGGCAATCAGGGACATATAAAACAGACTCAACGGTGAGACAGGGAAGGGGATATATGGTGCCAATTCCTTGGGACTGTCTTTAAGAACCATTAGTAGAGGTAATAGTGGGTAAATAGCCAGAGGTAGAAAGGGAAGAGAAAATGGAATGATTACTATATATATGGTTAGACACACTAGAGTCAAGCACCCAAGGAGCCAGGGAAGGGGATTGAGATATGCAGGCAATAGAATTACTAGTGTGGACAACAAAAGCAATAGCACCAGGATTCTGGTGAGTCTCAAACCACTTGACAAAATCCTCATAAGTGGCCGGGGTGGCTTGAGGTTGATTAGTAGGCTGAGGGGTTGTTTCCACCGTCAGTGTGTGAGCCACATTGGTAGAACGAAGGGGTTTACCATGTAGCTTCTAGCAACGGTCAATGGTATGGCAGTGATGATGATAATGCTCGTATTTGTGATGACTCTTGGAGTGAGATGTCCCAGTCTGAGAGCGCTTGGAAGAACTGCTCTGAGATGCAAGAGCAGAGGTATCACCTATTGTAGGAGTGAGAATCTCCATAGGTACCTTCGGTGGAATCCGAAGGAATGTAGACGAGGCAGATGTCATCGTAAGGGCTGTGGCTGACCCAAGAATTTGGTCACGTGCAACAGAATACTCCTTCAGCAATTCGTGTAGAGCAAGGATCAGAAAAAAGACACTCCGATTCTCTAGTTCTTTATTAACCTCAGCTAAATTAGAGGTGGCGGGAGGCAGTAGTTCATTAAAATCATGCAGGGGCAGCATGAACTCTCCTAAGATATGCATACATAAGGCCATCAAAACACTAAGGTGCAATGAGGGTCATCAAGTTATGGCAAACGCCATATAGGCACTGAGTATCATTAGTATAAAGAGCACGTGCCTCAGTCCAAACCAATTCACATGTGAAGAAAGGCCAGAAAATAGGTTTGATGGAGGGGTGGATGGTGGACTTGATTATATTGCATAATTGGGCGTCAATCTTCTCCCATTGTGCACGTTCACCTGCCACTACAGAATCAATAGTACTAGTAAGGTGGGTTTTGTAGCCCAGACCACTAATCCATAAGGTGATGCCTGAGGCCCAAGTGGAGTAGTTTGAACCGTCTAATTTGTTAATAAAGAGCGAAAAGTTTGGAAAAATAGTAGTGTCTGCCTTAGGTAGAGTAAAAGAACCAGAGGAATCCATGGTCAGCGTAAAAGGAAAAAAACTGTCAAAATCAAACCTAAAACAAACAGTGCTAAGCGCACGGAGCAAAAAAAAGGTGTCTTCAAAAGTGATCGATGGAGGCGAGACTAGGAGGGTGGTATCGCACTAGGTGGGCAACCACCGTGCTAGAGACGCTGTTGGAAAATCGTCGGCACGTGCTGTCACGCGCCAATGATAGGTGTTGTTTGATGCAGCACTATAGATGCGCATGTGAGGGCGTGGTAAGTCGACTAGGGACTCGGTCAACTGGGTCGAGTAGATCGGCGGGTGGTTGTCCTAACGGTGGTGGTGGTAGTTGGAAACATCGCTGGAGTAGCAACGGTGGCCGAAAAGATGCCGAAAAATGGGAAAAAGTTGCCAAAAGAAGGTCGGCGATTTGAATGGCAAACCAGAGAAATACAAGGTTCGCCAAAAATAGATTATCTCTGGGGACAATGGGTCCACCGGGCACGCATAGTTCATGAGATGCCTCTGTCAGGCTTTGGATACCATGTTGAATGAGAAATAACACAAAGACATATTAGGCTAGAATCATGTGTCTGAATACACAACGGACCCAAGATTATATAGGCTTATTATATTAATTATACATAAATAGAGGATATACAGTTTCCTCTAAATCAAGGATTACATGCCTATAAACTGCAATAATTATAGTAAATACAAATATTCAACACCTTCAAATATAAACAAAAGCTTTATTCCTTCCCCTTTCCTCTATTAAAGAATCAAAGCCCACTTCATTTAAGCTTGAGAATGTTAAAAAAGGTACCTAAACCTAAAAAGAGAAAAGGAAAAAAATGCAAAAATAAGAGAAAGTGAGGAACTAGATGAAAATAGTTCTTCAAAACTAAACTTTTGCCACCCCCAAAAAAATAAAACTTCTTCAAAACTGCTGTATTTCCTTAAAGTCATTCCTTATAAAAGCATAACACTTGAGATATAATAAAAGAATGGGGGCCGGGGGGAGTGTAAGGAACATACCTTACTAAGGCTTACCAATAGAAAATAAAGAGAACCCACAAGCACCTCTCGACACTTCTTACCTCCAGCAACGGTTCACGCTCCACTGCCTCGGCCACCATGGAGCTTCTGATGGAGAGCCTCCAAGACATCCAGAACTCGACTGTGGCACTGAAGTGACTCATGGCCATCCACCACGTCATCAAGCATGGCTGAAAGGAGAGAAATCTGTCTGATAAGTTGTTGTGGTTTGGGTTGGTGGGTAGAGTGTTTGTTGAAGGCGAAGGACTATCACTGAAGGCACAAAGTGTCTAAGGCTCACAGATGAGCCCCCATAGCGCTTCTCTAGCACATTTCACCCTCTTTACAAGTTTGACACCGGTGAAACCTTCTATTCAGAAACACATGGCCAGGAGAGCCACATCACTGCAACAGAAATATGCTATCTACTTGAGGTCAAAAATAGAAATCCCCAGTACCACACTACCACTGCCACTCAAGAAAAGAACAAGTGATATTTACCCACAACAACTACCACCGGCAGCTGTGTGTCTGCACAATCCATGGTATGCATAAGCATATCTTCCCTGGAATTTCAGTTCTAATGGATATAATTCAACTCCTTGATAAGAAAAATCCAACTACGAGGGTGCATTTAATCCTCTAAAGTTTGACTAGAAAAGAGTAAGCGCAGGTCCAATTTATGTAAGAAAAAATATATTCCAAAGAGCAGTGTTAGAACATAGAAGTGTTACAATAAAAGATAAAGGCACGCCTTTGGGGGCAGGGCGACTTTGGCTCTCAGTACCAGAACTATATATGAACTATTAGCTTCCAGGGAGGAAAATAAAATAAAATTATACAAATAAACAAGTAAATTACTTTCCTAAGCTTCTAGTGTTGAGAGTAGCAACATAAAAAGCCTTGTAAATCTTTATCCACATACCCTGGTTGAGCTAAACCTCTGAAAACATCATTTTACTTCCAACATGACCTAAATAATCAAAGAAATTTCTTACCACAAGGAGGAAACGTTGATGCTGGAGTTGCTTGTGGAAATGCTGCAGAAACAAACATCTGGTTGTGGTAAGTAAAAATAGGAAGACTTTGCATTTTTGACAGAATCGTCTGCACAAATCGAAGCGTTCAGTAAAATGCACAGCACAACAGCTTAATAAAATTATTACATATGGTAATAATGCCAGAAAAAATGAATCAACAATAGCAGATATTAATTGCCACTTGTAATGATTGAATTCAAAATAGCATTTTTCTAGTAGAAGGCAGGAATAAACATATTAGTGGAGCAAATGATAAGAATGTAAACACATTAGTAATTATTAGATAAACAAGAATTAATGATGCGTCAGTGAACCATGCTAAGTACCCCAGGTTTATACAAGAACCTCCGTGTATCAATATCTATCAAACAAAACTGATCGCTTCGAGCAAATACATCCTCGGAGAGAGAGAGAGAGAGAGAGAGAGAGAGAGCAACTTAACATCTGTTATTTATTAAATATGTAACATCTAACTTGATTAAAAGAATTAAAATATTTTCAAATTTTATGTGTATGTCCATCAAATAAAATTTTACTAGTATTTATTTAGGTTTAGATTCAAACCCTATTGAAGAATAAAAATCATACCCACTAAGAATAATTTGTATAAATGTCCATTAGACTCAAGTGTAATTATGATCCCTAAATAAAATACGTGAAAAGGAATTATTGATACTTTTTCTCATTAAGGATGAATTAAGAAAAATGTTATATCTTTCATTAACTTTTGCGAATTATTCATTTATTCTCTCAATAAAAGGCTTTCATAAGGTCACATAGTAAAAATTTACAAATAAAAATTAAATAAATAAAAAATCTAAATATTTATTATCTTAGATTTTTTTAAAAAAGTAACATTTTTATGAAGTTATTATAATGATTTAGTGGGGAAAAAAAATACTATTTTCATCTTGAACATGTTTTTTTTAGGCTACTTGTCATCAAAGCCTCAAATGAAATCATCCAAACACTATTCAATTTAGCAAATGTCTATCATCATTATTCTTACATTACAACTTTGGTTACTTTTTCATTTTTTGCCCACATTAAAACTTTCGATGAGCATGGTTTCGTTGGCCACTGATCGTTTGCAAATGGCAATAGTGTAACGGTTGACTATTGATAAAATAAAAAAAAAAGTGTAACAGTCCTATTTACATTTTTTTTTCTCTTTGCACTCCTTTCATGTATTTGTAATTTTTTTTTCTTAACAAAAGTGTACTTCCTAGAAACTAATTTTTGGAATGTATAATATCATTCTAGAAATTAGTTTTCAGAATGTTAATTTAAGACTTCTAATAACTAATTTTTGAAACTACTCAAGTGACATTCTATGCATTTTGGAAACTAGTATATGGTACATCTATGACCTGCCAAAAAAAAAAAATAGATGAACCAGTGAAGGAAATGACAGTGAAGAAGACTATATATTTGTGTAAAATTATTTTTTAATAGTATATATTTGAAGAGTTATACTACTATTAGCTATATAATGACTCTAATAAATGAAATATTTGATATTTGAATTTTTTTATTATTTTTATTATATCTTAGCATTTATTTAATATTTTCTTCAAAGAAAAATAAAAGTAAGACTAAAACTAAAAATCGGTCCAATCAAAACCTCTTTAGATTAAATTGAATTGGATTAGATTTAAATTTTAAATCAAACCAATTGGATGATGAATTAAAAAAAATCAAAGTGATTGAATTGGATGATTTTTCTCATCAAAATCGATCCAATTCAATTTGCAAACACCCTTAGAAAAACTCTTTGGGTTCGAAGAGTGCTTACAAACTTGTCACATGCAAGACCCCTTGAGGTTCTAAGCATTGTAAGTTGTGGACATAATTTATGTACCAAATCTCTAAGCTAAAGGTAGGGAGGAGCCTCTTGTATAGTTAAGAATCGAACCCAATCTCCAACTTTGCATTCCATCACTAAACCACCGTAGCTATTTAGCATTTTGTGACAAAAATATATGGATGCATAACTTTAATCATTATGTCACCAACTACATTATGTAGTTCAACCCGTGACTTACTGGTTTGATTAGTAACCCATCAACTCAATAACTAAACCAAATCGATAACTGATCCAATTCTTTGAACAACATTTAAGGATCAATTATGCTTTTAAAAGTTAAAATATAATGTCCAAATATAATAAAGATTTTCAATCATTAGAATTGCTTGCTTGATTTTTAAAAATTGAATCTCTTCTCTCCCGTTATAGCATTATATCATCTTGTATTTTTTTATTTAACTAGAGTAATAACTTGTAACTTATAGTTGTAAGGGTGTTAAGTTTATAATTTATAAATTTTATATATTATTTTTTTTTATATATTTCTAAATTATTTTTAATTTTACAAAAATACACGTTAAACACTCTTTGTCCACATGTGGGATGACGTGTACTAAATGCCCTCAAGATCTCTTTGTTCTCCACTGCAAGATTCGCACCCCATCACACGATGTAGCTACTTCAGGACCTCTGGTTCGAGAGACAATGATATGATTACAATTGCTCTTATTAAAATTGATACATTTCAAAATTTCACTAAAGGGTCTCAACTTCCCTCGTACCAATTTCCAATTTGCCACATTAGGCTTCTCTACAATTTTCCTTAACCAGGCATTAAATCTAATGCAAACACTAACTAGCGTGTACATGACAATATAAATAACCCACATCAAGTGACAATCAATTCGTTCTTAATCAATCAAAGCAATAATGAAACTGGATCAAAATACAGGTAATCCCGCATGTATTAGGGTGTTCATTGGTTCGAATCAACCCGAACCGATGATTCAAATTGAACCAATTTAATTGGTTCAAATTTTTTAAGTTGTTTGGGTCTAACCCGAACTGAACCGATAAGACCTGATGTTGATTGGTTCGAGCATCGGGTTTGAATTTCCAAACCCGATGAAACCCAAACCAAACCAATAGAATGCTCTAATTTAATTTTTTCCATATTCTATTTTTAGTCAACACACTATCTATCTTTAACTAAGTCGCACACTCTCAACTTCATCACTCATTTCAAACCCTAACCCAAGTCCTTCACGTCTTCACCCAAACCTCATGTCGCTCTTTTATCTTCTTCGTTGGTCTTCTACCGTCATTGACCATCACTCACTAGCCGCTTGTACACCTAGCATCGCAGTTGCTCATTGTCACCAGGCCTCCTCCACTCCTCTTCATTGCATTGCGTGTCACCCAGTCCAAGTGTCCTCACTTATCGTCACTAGGCCATAGCATGCCTTTGACATTGTGAGTAAGTTTTTCCTTATTTGGTATTTGCTTGCTACAATTTTTCTTGACATTGTTATTTGCTTGTCGTCAACATTGTTGTAGTGTCGTGAATTATTTGTTCCTGCTTGCTAAGTTAGTATTTGCTTGCTGCAATTCTGCCTGACATTGTTTAAATTGATATTTGCTTGTTGCAATTTTTGAACTTTGGAAGGGTTCCCTAATTTTGGTTCTAATATTGTTTTATAATATTGTTCTATTTGAAATGTCGTAAATTTAAGTTTATTTGGAATTTTGCAATGTTGACATTGTTGCAACATTGTTATATGCTTCCTTGATTGTGGTTTTGAATGGTTCTGATATGATGTTTGCTCTATTTTGTAAAACCATGATTTTTTTTTTCAAAAGTAAATTTTTGCATTTTTTTAATATGATGGACCTGGTAAAACTAAACCAAACAAAACCATCCCATTCTTGATTGAGTTGGTTTGGTTTGGGTTGTAAGAAAAAAATAAAGATATTTGAACCAAACTGAACCAGTGAAAAATGATTGGTTCGAATCCCCCCCTAATCCGAACCAAACTGACTCGTGAACAACCCTAACATGTATTCTCTTGCCCTCTTTACTTTCGCTCATTCATGAGGATTAGAAGTCACAATTTTATTCTCAACTTTATTAAGTTTTATGATAAAGCTTCATTCTAACTATATGGTTTCAAACCTTAAATCTCTTTTAAATTTTATGAAACCTCACCTTACACTCCATTCTTCTTAATTATTCTTTAGGTGGTTAGGATTTGTTATTTATAAGGTTGATCATATTTAGTATATTTATTTATTTTAGTGTCTTATTTATTTATTATTAGTCATAAATTAAAATTGAAATTATATTTAATAGATTATCTATTTATTTCAAAATTTATATTTTACTACTACTAATTTGGATCAATGATAAAGATATCTTAAGGTCCAATGAATGGCCCTCACATTCTAATCTTTAGCTCATTTTCTAAATATTCTCCTAATTTTATCTATTTAATGTGGCCTTATCTACAAAGTCCACAAGTAGTTTCATAACATGTATTAAATTATATTCAATCCTCATTATTATCATTAATAATAATAATAATAATAATAACTATTGTTATTATTATTATCATCATTAATTATCATTATTGTTGTTATTATTGTTATTATCATTACTATATGTTTATTTTTAATATGATTTTATTTATCATTCTGGTTTTGAATTATAATCACACCATTGCTACTTTTAATTAATGGATTAAGATGTAGTTTATGGTTTAAATATGAGTGGGCCAATCCTAACTTATAAAATCAGGAGGGTTACAATCAAAGAAAAGTGCAATTTATTATGGCCTAACCAGTGTTATTAAAACCAGACCGGCCTGGCCGGTTTGACCGGAAACCGAAACTAAGGCCAATCCGGTTGAGCATCTAGATCGTTTGTGCAATCAACTAGGTAAAAATCGGTTAGCTCGAGCTTAAACCAGTAAGACTCGGTGAAACTCGTTAATTTGGTTCGGCTGGTTTCTAATATTACAATTTGCACGTGTTTTTGTGTTTTGTGTTGAAACATGAATTCAATGTTTGATGTTAAAAACACTTACCAAAAATTGTACACAGCTAGGATAGAACCCACAACCCAAGCTATTTAAAAGACAACATGTACCACTAATCGAGAGCTATTTCTACAACTAACGTGCACATAATATATTATATATTAGTAAATATCTGATACGTAAAATTTCCAAGTTTCATATATATCGATTCATGCGGTTCAACCAATGACTCACTGATTCAACCAATAACCCATTGACTCGGTACCTTGGCCGAGTCAATAACCGGTCTGAGTTTGATAACTTGGGCCTAACACCAATGTTTTAAAACTCAGATCAGTGATCAACTCGATCAAGGTACTGGGTCAGTGGGTCATTGGTTGAACCGCATGAATTGATATATTATTAAATATATAATTTTATATTAAAGATATAGTATAAAAATTATATTTGTCATACATGTAATAGTTAGATGCCTTGGTGTAGTGGTGATAATTCTTTTAAGCATCCAAGGGACTTGGGTTCTACTCCATAATGGTGCAAAATTTTGCCAACTCCCACCTAAAAATTTCTCCGGCCTTTTGTAGAGATTGGGCAGTGAGCAACATACAAAAAGGACAGCTAGCAGTGTGTAGAGAGGTTGGGGTTTCTCAACCGGTTTGTATGTGGTGGCTCGTGAACCGGGCAAGTCACTGGTTCTACCCCCGGTTTAAGACCGGGTTGATGATGTCACCCTGAGTCTAATGCATGTTCGATATGATAAAAGGACTGAATCGGCTATAGGTCCAACTTTCGGTTGAACCAGTCGGACCGGCCAGTTCGACCTGAGTTTTAAAACACTGCCTAACACTTTAATTCTCGGTGGTTTCTCTTCCATTGACCACGTGGTCATTGTGCTCCTCTGAAACGGTTTCCTTTGCACCCGCTCCAGCATCAATCCGTGGGAGATGAAAGAAGAAGATAGGGAAAATAAAATAAAATTTTGTTCACACTCAATATACAACATGCATAGTTTAAATACTGAAATTTTAATCAATCCCACTCAAAATCATGTTAAACTTCCAGCAAACAGAACAAACACTAAAAAAATTACCACATTGAGGCCCCAACCTCCTCACCCACCTCAAAATTTTGAAGATTGAAAATGCTCCCTTCTACCGTGCACAAAACGTTCTTGCTCTCTTCCACTCCAAACACGAACCAGCTGGAATCTCTCGCTCCCAGTAGTCACCGCTTCACCACAGTGTAGGAGAAAAGGGGAAAATGGAGCTGTACATTAAGAGAAAAAGAAGATTCTGGGAAGAGAAGGAACTGGTCATGGATGGCATGTAAAATGAAAGGAAAGGAAATTTCTTCTTCTTTCTTGGGGTTACCTTTTTTTTTTTTTTTCTCACCGTGATGGTTTGACAGTGCACAGGTGCCACACTGCCCCCTCTTGATCAGTGTTAAAGAATTGATATATGCTCCACTGGGTTGGATTAAAATGAATAGTTGTTAACAAATTGAATAAGTACTGTGCACGTTGCAGTAGAAGGAGGTTTTGAGGGATACAACTATTCTCCAAAAGTGGCATTTGGAACATGTGGACAGCACGTGCATCCTGCAAGCAGAGCAGGCCTAATTAATTAGAGGGGAACAAAAATAATAAACTGACTAGTTCATAGATTTACCAAAGAAATTCTACTTTTCAAAATTTTGATTCAAATGCCATATATAAATTTTTAGATTTTTAAAACCTTCTAAAATTTTAATTTCCTTCAGTCGTTTTTGTTAAAAAAATTTCAATGCCCAGAGATAAAATAAATTCTTATTATAAGAATATGTATAAAAAAAAAAAAATAGTGTTGCACAACTCTATGAAGATATACACTAACAAGTTTATTTCCTAATTAATAATAGTAAGACTACAAAACTTTACTTCATGTCCAAGCTACATTTCTTTAGATCCATAAATATTTTAAAAACTAAATATAAATTCTATTAATTATTTTATTTTAGTAGAAATATAATTGTGACACCAGTATAAAATAAATATTAACTAAAATAATAACAGGCAAAATAAAATACTAATTTATTTACTTTTATAAATAAAGAAATTAGGAAACGGAGAATGTCACACTAATATTTAACTCTACTAATTTATTATTTTTTTTAATCTACGTACCAATTTGATTTATTCTTAACTCATGAAAGGTTGCTAAGAGTGCTTTAGTTTCATGTGCGTGCATATGAGAGATTACGTTGTGAAAGGGATTCCTTTTTTTTAGTGAAACAAAGGATGTGAAAGGGAATTTATACATTCTTAACTTTTTATTCACTGATTCTTTCTCCTATATGTCAATAATACTCTATTACAATAACTTACTCTGTCTCTTACTCTGAGTTGAAACATCTTGTCTTCTAATACATGTATCATTTTTCAATATATATGCTTCTGAATTATATATTTCATATGATTACACCCGTCGTAGTGTATGCTGGGAAATAGAGTGCCAACGTGAGCAAAAAAATAAGTGTAGTGAAGATAAGAATATTGAGGTGCGTGGATGAGAGGAAAAGAAATATAAGATTAGGAATGGATAATGAATCATGCATTCAGGAGAAAGTTGGGATAGAATGTGTAGAAGATGACAGAAACTAGCCTAATTAAGGTGTTTTGTTGTGGCACTAGGGAGAAAAGTGGGAAAGACCTCAAATGGAAGATATTTGATGAAAAGGTGTAGAGAAAGACTGGGAACAGAACACACTTAAATGAGGTTAATAACCTCAAAATGCTTTGTATGCTTTGAATGGTGGCCTTCTGTAAACACGGTTGAGACAAGGAACTTCGTTGAAACCCAGACCCTGGAGTGAAGCCGACTAGCTGAAGCTTGTGTGTGTGACTGAGTGTTCTTTTCATTGTTTATTTGTTTGTTTGTTGTGATTGTGTTTGTTCTTTTGGCTGAGACAAGGAACTTCGTTGCATGGGGACCTGTGGTTCAATGATTGTTTATTTGTTTGTTTGTTGGATTCAATGTTCAATGGCTCCTTTGCATGTTCTTTTCTGTATTTGCTCATATTGAACTATTGAGTTCCTAGACATTGTGTGTTTTTAGAGGGTGGAAAGAGCATTTGGGAGAATGCCTGGCGTGCCTGCATGGAAAGGCAGCATAGTCAAAAATCTCATCCCGGTCCAGCTAACCGTGAAACACCTCTACAGTCATGATCTGATATCTCGTGATATATATATATATTTTTTCCCTTATTTTGTTATTTGAGTTGTTTGGTTAACTCCTGATTATTGAGATCTGCAGTTGCTAGAACCTCTGATTTGCGAGAGTGTTGTGGCACCATCCATTGTTTACTTTATGTTTTTTAAATTTGCATATTTGATTAAAGCTTCATGTCTTGCGTATTATGTGCTATACCTGTAAATGCCTAATTTCCTGTTGAACTACTTTGTTTCTGTTTTTGATCTATGCTAAAAGATTCTCAATCTCGTGTTTTGTAATGAATAATACTGAGATGGTAAGTCCTACTAAAATGAGTAATGTAGGACTTAAAGAGAAGGTAAGTCCTACTTAAAAGATCCTCAATCTCATGTTTCGATCATATTCATTCCATTTTTGTTGTCAGATGCAAAGAAAATAGTTAAAGAAGGAGGCAGAAATGCCGCAAGGCTTGTGCTAGAGCCACAAGATATGTTACCATGATTTGTTTTTAGTTCTGTATTTTGTTGCTTAAGTTCAATTCACAGAGCCGATAGCCACAAAGGCACAATTATCACATTCATAACCTCTTTTTATTCCCTCAAAATGCATGATAATGGCAGCAAAGCTCTTTATCAGTTTTCAGGTTGTGTAACCTTGATGATAAAAACCAGCGAGCACTCTTTTTCTGCTTTGCTGACAGTGATGATAGTTACTCGATGGAGGTGCTCCTCACTTCTTGTTTCTTTCACACTTGTAAACCAGATATTGAGCAGACAAGAGTTTGGAAGTCTGAAAACTTACACTTTGTGTTGTGTCATGTTCTTTTGAAAGGCCTGGCTGTTCTTCTCCGGGAGTTGGTGCATTTTCAGAGAATGTGCCATTTAGGCCCCAAAGGAGACAAAACGTTCCAGATTGACAGATTGAGCAAGGAAGTTGCCGAGAAGAGCCACCAACAAAGGTACAAGTCTCAACTATTTTGCTTTCCAATCAATTATCTCCACTTCGTTTTGTAAAGTTTCATCTTCTTTCCTATAAAGTATAAACTAACAACTCCAACTGAACCTGCAGGGGATGCTATTGATGGAAGAGAATGAGTGACTAAAACGTCATGTATGATATTCTTTTTATTTTTTTCTCTATTTTTTTGGGTGTGTGCATTTTTTTTTCTCATGAAAACTTGTCTCTGAATCTGACTTCTGCAATTGAAAACAAAAGCACTAAGCTATATATATGTATGTGCTGGCACCAAAGGTGGCGGGCACAATTAATGACTAAAGGCACGGTGCTGCCAAGTCTGAGAACTTTGTTATGGATGAAGGTCAGTCTTCAGAGTCTGTCACTAACGTTTGCAACTCCACTGGACCCCATGGGATTATGAAAGCTCAGATACGTTCCTTAAATTGGGGTGAATTTTCATTCACTTTAGCTTAAAATAAACTGGTCGAATTATTCTACATTCTGGCACGAGTTCACAAAAGATAATAATGCAGTGTGTTATTCTGTGTTAGCAAACACGTGAACTTCGTTTTGTTTTTTATTTATTTTTGTAAAATGAATTGAAAATTTTCTTTTGTGAGCTTAGTGAACTTTCTTTTATTTTTTATTTATTTTTATAAAAGCAATTGAAACCTTTCTTTTTGTGGACTTAAATTGCTCGGATTGAAAAATTCGTTTTGCTGGAATACTTGTGTGCAACCCTACTTCATTTATTTATCTTAACTTTTGCTTAAATTAAGCTTTTGTGAATTACTTGCAGGCTGCTACCATACTCTGGGCCGATGGGAAAATGTGTGAGGAGATAAAACTTTCAAGCAAAAATGAACAAGATTATGGTCTAAATTTCATTAATGATTTATGACACTATGCTGTCGTTGTGGTGTGGTGGTAATATATATTAGTAAATAGTAATGACTTTGCTGGTACTCTAGATGATGTCATTCAGAAATTGGTTTTAAAAAATAAAATAATTCCTAGTAATGTTTTTAATTGCATTTTTTAACAAGTATAATCCTTGCTTCTTTGCCTCTATATGACATGAGCCAAAGCAACTATTGGTTGGTTTGTATCTTAAACAAGTGCTCATTGTAGGTCCAATTCAATTCGTTGGCCAAGGATTTGATGCCGTGAATCACACTCTACTCCTGGAGCTTGAAGCACAATTTTAGGTATAGTACGAGGTCCTTGTTTTGACAGTGGCAATGCATATGTTTTTTTGGGATCTTTCAATAATATATATGATCTAAGACCAGCTGGGGGTTTTGTATTTACTTTTGAAATTAACTAGCTAATGGTTCTTGAGATATAATTTGGACGTGATAGTGTGATTTATAGGATAAGCTGTTTAAGTTAAAATTGAATTATAGGATAAACAGTTGAGTTTATTTTTGAAACTTACCAGCTAATGGTTCTTGAGATATCATTTGAACGTGATAGTATGATTTATGGGATAAATTATTTAAGTTAAAAATTGAATTATAGGATTAACGGTTGAGTTTACTTTTGAAATTTACTAGCTAATAATTCTTGATCTATGACTAGCTGGTCGATGATAGTAAAATATTGTATATTTATATAGTTTTATTTAACTATTTACATATTTTTCCATCATATATCATTTTGTATGTGATATTGTGATTTATAATATAAACTATTTTCGCGTTAAAAATTGAATAATATTGTCAGTGTGGGTGTATGCAAAAACGTTTTAATGGCCCAAATTAATCCTGTCTTGATTGAATGAATAAGAAAAGGTCAAAAAATTTGAGCCAAAAATAATAAAACGGGTAAAAATTTGGTTTTGGGCCAACAAAATCAAATGTAGTCGAAAAAGGCCTAGTAGTGTGTCAATCCACGAGCCCTGTTATTCTCACCCTAATTTTCACTATTTTCACCCAACTTTTGCTTGTTTGAAATTTTGACAAATTTTTTAAAATTTATAATGTAATTGTTATTATATAAAAATGTTCCACAAGTTTTTCATCTTTTGAAACATCATCAAGAAAAAAAAATGCTGATCTTTTAAAAAAAGTTATGAAAGGGAAGAAAAATTATTGGAATCAAAAATGTAAGAAGCTCCAATCCCTCCAAGTTTTGAAGTTAACAAAAATTATTAAATTCTAGAGTTCTTAAATATTTGCTCTCACTATACAGTTAAAAGCTTTTGAAAGCGTCCAATGATGTTTATGAAAACTAGCATCCAACACGCCACTTTATACCAAGAGTTCAAATGCTTTATTTTAACATACACAATCTTTATGAAAATCATCAAAAACCTTATCTAGGATGTCTTAAAATTCAACTAAGTTTTAATTGACTTATTCCTGTACATTTTAAAACTTATGTTTTATCCTTTTCTTATGAGATCCAACGTTAAAATATCTCACATTAAATGAAAAGTAGATATGTTTTTATGTATAAGTACAGTGTTGCAGGAAAGTAAGTCAATCTATTAAGTTGCCAAATTAGAATAAGGAATGTTCAGAAAAAAGTAACTCAAACACAAAACTGTACCTTTCAATTTGATGCAAAGACAAAAGTTGGTTTTCTGTCTCTTTTACAAACTCGAAACACGTGCATCTTTTCTTATCAAAGTTTTAGAACATGTCTCTGAAGACTGAAGCTTGTATATCCCAATGGCTATCTTTTGTTTTTGTAAACGATCCTCACTTTGTGAGTTGTTTTCTATAAAACATTTTATCCATGTTATGAAAGCCTGGAGAGGCTTGGTGACTAAAGAATACTCAGGTTTTTAAGTGATCTTGGGTTGATCACTATTGTAAGGCCTGAAGAGGCTGATAGAATACTTATTTGTAACCAAGACAAAGGTATTGGATGTAACTCAAGTTAAGTGAACCAGTATAAAAATTCCTTGCATACTTCTCTTTCCTTATCCTTGCTCGCATTTCTTTTATACGTACCTTTTTGATTACTACTAAAAGTTTTGCAAAAAAAGTTTTTCTTATTAACACACAATTCAACCCCCCCCCCCTTTTCTTATGTGTTCCCGTTTCTTTCAATTGGTATCATAGCTCGATCTCTAGGGGTTGATCATCTAACAGTGCAAGGGCAAAAATATCCTGAGCATCTATGGATAATGAAGGACAAGTTGTTAACACATGATCTCTCTTCAAAGGTCAAAATTATGACTACTGAAAACAAAGGATGATAGCCTTCTTTGACGCATGTCACATTGATATATGTGATATTGTAGAGATGGTCGACTATCTACCTATTGACGAGAATGGAGTTGAGCTGCCAAGAGGTCAGTGGATAGAAGAACATAAACAAAACTATTTGCTAAACTCTAAAGCTTGAAATGCTATTATGTGTATTGTGTCTAAATCTACGTATGAAAAAGTACATAGCTTAAGAAGCCCTAAAAAGATGTGGGACACTCTAGCTCTTGCTCATGGGGGGACCTTACAAGTAAAAAGATTTAAGCTAAGTCTACTCAGCTAGAGCAAATCCACGTACACGAGGTGACGATTTTACTACATCACTTGTGCTTTCTTCTTTTTTTAAATATGCATTAACTTGCGTTTTGCTTTTGAGGCCAAAAAAACTCTAATTTTATTAATCACGTGGGACAAAAAAAAATACAAGAGCTACGAATTATAGTACGCAACACAACCCACCTACATTATACTTTGAATAAAAACTACTTTATACTAAATCAAAAGAGTCACTTAACCTTCATTACCAATCATGCTTCAACTATAATACCGTCTAAGGTTACTCATATTCCATGTCCGCGGGATGGTAATCCCAGGCAGCGTCTTAAGCATATATGCTCTTGTGCCAGTCTTCAAGGTAACCCGATAAAGGCCTTCCCATTTTTCAGTAAGCTTCCCCTACCTAGCATTCTTCCCTCTAATGTCGACACTCTTCAACACTAGATCACTAGGATCAAAGGTGCAAGGAACGACCTTCTTGTTGTTTCTTGTTACAACCTATTTCTTTATAGCAGCTTCTTTTATTGCAACAACCTTTCTTCTTTCTTCAGCAACATCCAGCTCAGTTTGGAGCAGTCTGTCATTATCTTCTAATATCAAGCTAGCCACTCTCCATGTTGACTCACCAATTTCTACCGGGATCATTGCCTCCATGCCATAGGTAAGGCGGAAGGGAGATTCCCTAATGGAAGGGTGTGGGGTTGTGCGATACACCCAGAGCACGTGTGGTAGTTGCTCAGCCCAATTTGATGCAACTGGAAATACGATCTAAGCTTCTCGCCGCCATGATAAGTGCAAATACAACCTTCTCCATCTTCGAATACCTTGGTTCAACACTTTGGAAAGGCCTGCTTGCAAACTATATCAGTTTTTGTCCTTCTGATGTCTCCCCTATTAATGCGATGCTCACAGCTTCATCAGCAATGGCCAAATACAAATACAACACTTCACCCATCTCGGGCTTAGTGAGTTAGGGAGGAGATGATAGAGTTTCTTTCAACCTTTTAAATGCAACCTTGCACTCCTTGGTCCACTCAAATGGTTTGGCCTTCCTCAAAAGCTGAAAGAAAGGAAGGGCATTTTGTGCTAATCTGACAATGAACCTCGTTAATTTGGCTAGGCATTTGGTTAACTTCTAGACCTCCTTTACATTCCGAGGGCATTTCATCTCCAGTATAACCCAGTATTTTTTCAGGTTTAACTCAATGCCCCTCTCTAGCAACATGTATCCCAAGAATTTTCCCATTGAGACTCCGAGTGTGTATTTATTGGGGTTTAACCTCATGTTATACTTTGTTAACTAAGCAAAAGTTTCCTCTAAATCTTAATGGTGTGCTTCGGGAGTGGCACTATTCATGATCATATCATCGACATATACTTCTAAGCTCTGCCTTATTTGCTCCTCAACACCTTATTCACCATCCTTTGGTACGTAGCTCTAGCGTTCTTCAACCTGAATGACATAACCTTATAACAATAATTGGCCTTCTTAGTCATGAAGGCAATCTTCTCCTGATTGCCTAGGTAAAGCAGAATTTGGTTATATTTGAAGTAAGCATCCATGAAGGACAGATAGCGATACCCATAGGAGCCATCTACTAATCTGTCATTGTTAGAAGAGGATACAAATCTTTTGGGCAGTGCTTATTAAGATCGGTGTAGTCAACACACATCCTCCATTTACCATTTTGCTTCTTAATAAGGACCATGTTAACAAGCCAAGTGGTATATTTCACTTCCCAGATGAACCTAGGCTTTAACAACTTGTCAACTTGCCTTTCAATCTCTTATAAGTATTATGGGGCCACCTTCCTTCTTCGTTGGCAAACCAGCTTTACTGAGGGATCTACCTCTAGTCGATGACAAAAGAAATTAGGATATATCCCTAGTGTGTCTATCGATTTCCAAGCAAACAAGCTGACATTATTCTTCATGAGAGTTGATAGGTCCATCTTCATCTTCTCGTCAAGGTTGGCACCAATTTTCACAACCTAACTAACTTCCTTCCTAACTTGAACTAGGATGCATTCGCCTTCTGGCTTCGGACGGGGTATCCAACTATCATACTTTATCTCATCCTGACAATCTAACTTTGTTAACAATACCTTACCCTTTTCAACATTGGGTTTATATTCCACCTTGGATTTAGGGCTGACTTTAAGGGACTCCTTATAACATTCTCTCACTTATTTTTAGTCACCTTGCAAGGTGACTACCTCCATGTTGTCACCCACAAACTTCATTGCCAGATGCGATACCGAGATAACAAATTCCAAAGCGTTTAGCGTCGGTCTCCCCAAAATAGCATTATAGGAAGATTTGGCATCTACCATAATGAATCAAGTGGTCATGGTCTTTGTAGAAGGTGGTTTTTTGAAGGTCACATGCAATTTTATATATCCAATCAGCTTAATGTGGTGCCCCAATAATCTAATCAAATCTTTGCTATATGGCATTAACTCGAATTCTGGAATCTTCAACTTCTTAAAAAGCTCATAAAACGTAACGTCGACGGAGCTTCTAAAATCCACTAGAGCCTAAGAACCTCTTTATTCGTCATGAGAGCATTTACCACAAGAGAATCATCGTGATTTGGTACAATGTTAGCATAGTCAGAATAATCGAAAGTTAATGCTGGCCCCATCTTCTTGGCAAGATTATCGACCACACGAATCCTAAAAGAGGTTGTCAATACTTCTCTGGCATGTCTTTTTCTAGCATTATTTGACAGCTCTCCGCCTGAGAATCCACCCGTTATGACATAAATGATCTCGTGACTCTTTGTAGGAGAATGAGTGGGAGACCTCATGGGTTGCTGGGATGACGATCATTGTATAACTTGAACCTTGACGTTATCTTGCTATGGTTGAGGTGGGGAACGACTTCTCAGTGTATTGTGTCTAGATGGTTACCTCTCCCTTTTTGGGAGAATGCCCACTTTTAGGGCTCTTAGTTCTCCCATTCTTCGACGGTGAGTAACGTCAAAATCTTTTACAACTGTCTCCACATTGTTTTATGAAGAGGCTAAGTATTCCCTTTCTTATCAGTGCTTCAATGGCGTCCTTCAACTAATAGAATTCGTTAGTATCATGTCCCAGTGCCCCATGATATTGACAGTATTTAGATTGATCTCCGCCTTATCTGTTTCTTAATGGCTTAGGAGGTTTTATCCCTTCTTCAAAAAACTCCACATTGAATACCTCATTCAAGATCCTTCCCCTAGAGGTATTCAACGGTGTGTACTCCTCAAACCTTGGTCCTCCTTTATACAGACCCTGGTTCTTGTGATGCAATGATTTATTGGCCTTTGACATCAGATTCTTCTTCTATGTTACAGTCTCGACCGTTTTCACTTTCCCAGCCTCAAGCAAATTCTCTTAATTAATATACTTCTCCGCTTTCCTCAAGAATTCCTCCATTGATGTCAAAGATGTTTTAGCAATTGACATAAAGAAAGGTGAACCTTCCTTCACCTTGTCCTTTGCCAGCATCAGGACCATTTCGGCCTGCAAGTTCTTAGCTACCCTTGCTTCCTAGTTGAACCTGCTAATGTAGTCCCTTAGTGGCTCATTCGAGCCTTGACGAATCCTCTTCAAGTCTGCTTCAATTTTAGGCCTAGCTTTTGCTAGTCACAAAGGTAGTCCTAAACTTCTCCCTCAGCATCATCCACAAGTCAATGGATCTTGGCTCCAATAATTGAAGCCATTTCAGAGCCATTCCCTTTAGTGAGAGCGAGGATGCTCTACACATTAGTGAGGTAGAAGCTCTTTTATACGACATTACTGATTCGAACACTAATGGGTGATCGTTTGGATTGGTGGATCCATCATACAACTCTAGTGAAAGCAGCTATTATAGTTGCTTTGGAACCTAGAAATTCAAAATTCTTGCAGAAAAAGGAAGGTTGAACAGAATCATCTCGTCATCTTCATTCACCTCTACAGCAATGTGCATATCATGCACCTCTTGCGTAATGTGACATGGTTTCAGAGGCAATGCTGCTGACCTCTCAATGTGATCATAGCTATTCTCCATGGTTTTCTTGTTCTCTCTCAGCTTAAAGTTTCACAATAATCCTCTCCTATTTCTTCAATGCCTCTCTCTCTATTACTGTAGTAATGTAATAATCCAAGGTAGTGAGATCAGCCATAGTGACTAATGGTTCCAAAACACCATTCACCTCAGGGACCGCTTTACATGAGACGGAAGTGGCTTTGCCATCCCTAGGCGATGGCGACAAAAGTTTTGGTGGCAATGGTGCCACAACAAACTCGCGATTTCTCGTGCTAACTATCATGAACAAATCTTCAAACAATGAAGAAAGTGAAGAGAATCAAAAAATGATTCCCATAGACAGCGCCAATGTTGTGTGGTGAACACAAGGAAAGATCTCTAGTGAGCTCCTATAGTGGTCGCAGAAGTCTCTGGTGGTGGCTCCTACAAGGACTCTATGCTTAAGTAAATAAGGACACAAGTGTGAGTGAAAATGAGAGAGAGAGTGTGTACTTGATGGGTGTGGAGCCTTTTATATTGTTTTGAAGGGAAATACCATTAAGGTTGGGTGCCACGTGACAACACACATTTGGGTGCCACGTGACAGCACACATTTGGGTGCCTCGTTACACTTTTTCTTGCTGTTAGGCGCTTTCTATATCGTGTTGGGGTAGGCATAAAACTCATACTGGGATGAGTAAAGCCAGATTATCCAGGAATATATGTGGCTATGATAGCCGGGATAGGTAGTGAGTAAACCGACTTAGGGATGAGTTCTAGGTAACCCTCAAAGTAGTAATGTTTAAAAATATAAAAATTTAAAAACAATAAAAGTTTGAAAAATATAAGAATGTAAAAACAGTTGATTTTCTTTTAAAAAAATAATAAACGAAGGTTAAAAGATATATGAGGGAAGAAAATATGATAAGGTTTAGAAAAAAAAATTATAAATTATTTTTGTACAATACTATTATTTTCAAAAATAATTAAATATTAAAATATAAATACTTTGTAAAGATTAGAAAAATGTGTAAAAACAAAAAAAACAAAAAAATATGTTAAAGTTTCAAAATAAGATAATCATAAAAAGTTAAAATTTGTCATAAAGTGAAGAAAACAAGATACTAAAAAAACAAAATGATAAAAATTTCAAGACAACAAAAAAAATATGATTTTTGAAAATAAGAAAGCAAAAAGTTGAAATGTGTAAAAGTAGTGTTAAAAATATCAAATACTTGAAAATAATAAAACCTTAAAAATTTTAAAGAATAGAAAAAATAGTGATTTAAAAAAAGTAAAAAAATAAAAATGTATAAAAAGGACAAACTTATTATAAGTTTCAAATGTAAAATTACAATCAAATTAAATTTTGAGAAAATGATTAAAAAAACATGATAAAGTAAAAAGTTTTGGAACAATTACAAATAACAGTAAATTGCAAATTAAAAATATAAAAAAGGCAAATATTAATAGATTAATAGATGTTAACATAGTTATAAAATGTTGGAAATAATAAAATAAAATAATTTGTAACATTCAGAAAAATAGATAAAAATGAAAACAAAAAAAAATAAAATAAAGAAAGAATATAAATAATTTTTTAAAAAATTAAAAAATTATTAATAATGATCATTTTTTGAAAATTATTGTGAAGGGAAAAAATATGATGATTTTTTCAAAATAAAAAAGTATTATAACAATTAAAAACAATAAAATACAATTGAAGATATCAAAAAGAAATTAAGTAACATATTATTATATGATAAAGTAGTTTTTAAAATACTTAAAATTATAAAATATAAAGACATGCCAATTTATAAAATTTTAAAAAAATGGAAAATAAAATGATAGAAAATATGATAAGATTTAAGAAATAAACAAATTTTTTTTTGTAAAATAATACAATTTTTGAAAATATAGAAAATATTAAAATGTAACTGTTTGTAAAAATTAGAAAAAGTTTAAAAACAAAAATTATAAAAATTTTGAAAAAATATAAAGGGATTGATATTTATAAAAAATAAAAAAAAGAAAATCTTTTTAAAAACAAAAACAAAGTTAAAAAAAAAATATGACCATACTTTTAAAAAATATCAAAAAATTTGAAATACATAAAAGTTATGTTTTAAAAATATAAAAAATAATAAGTAGTGTTTAAAAAAAAGGTGTAAATTTTTTAAATAGGTAAGAGAAAGTTGATAATTTTAAAATAAGTAAATAAGATTTAAAAATGTATAAAAAGTAAAAAATATGATTGGGTTTAAAAAGGAAAAAAAGTTTGTATAATAATTTGGTACGATAACACAATTTTTGAAAATAATAAAAATATTAAAATAAAAATACTTTGTAAAAATTAAATAATTGTAAAAACAAAAATGATAAAAAGATGTACAAGTTTAAAAAAGATTAGTATTGATAAAAAAAAAGTTAATAAAATATGATATTAAAAAAAGGTGACAAAATTTAAAAAAAATAAAATACGATGTTTGAAAAAAAAAAGAAACACATGATGATATTTTAAATATTTAAAAATGATGTGTATAAAATTTAAAACCATTCATAATGACAAAAAGGTTAAAAAATTACAAAAAAAAAGTGAAAAATTGATGATATTTTAAATAAAACAAAGCATAAGTAAAAACTTAATAAAAAATAAAATTAATGATGTTTTAAAAAAGAAAATAAAAAGTTGACATTTGTAGAAGTTTTGAAAAAATAATAATAAGAAAAAAATAATGTTTAAAAAAATGAAAAAGTTGAAAACAATAGAAATTTGAAAGTTTAAAAAGGTAAAAAAAAGTTGATGATCTTTTAAAAAATATTAATCAAAGGTTAAAATGTATGTGAAGGAAAAAAATAAGATAAGGTTTTAAAAATATTTTAAAATGTTTTAGTAAGGCAACATAATTTTGAAAAATAATAAATAAAAAATGTTGTAAAAATTAGAAAAATATGTATAAATAAAAATTATAAAAAATGTGTAAAAGTTTGAAAATAATTGATAATCATAAAAAGTTAAAAATTATCAAAAAGTGAAGAAAATATGACACTAAAAAAAACAAAAAGATAAAAAAAATTTTAAAAAAGTATAATGATGTTTAAAAAAAACAATCTGTTAAAAATACATGAAAAGGAAAAATATATCATAATTTTTTAAAAAAATATATGATGTTGAAAAATAAAATGAAAGAAAAGTTTTATAACAATTACAAAAAACAATAAATTGCAATTTAAAAATTCCAAAAAATGTATAATATTATTATATTTGAAAATAATTTTAAAAAATATTGAAAATAATAAAATAAAAATAATGTGCAATAGTTAAAAATAAAGATGAAAATGCAAATAAAAAACAAAAAATATGGAAAATTATAAATAGTTTGAAAAGGTTGAAAAAATATTAATAATTATAATAATTTGGTAAATTATCATGAGATGGAAAAATATGATAATATTTTTTCTTTTCAATAAAAAATAGTATTATAACAATTAAAAGAACAATAAAATAGAATTGAAAAATATATAAAAAAATGTAACATATTATTATTTATATGATAAAGTAGTTTTAAGAATACTTAAAATATAAAAATTGTAAAATTTAAAAATAAAAATGAAAATCAAATGATAGAAAATAATATTGTTGAAAATAAAAAATATAGCCAATTCATAAACATTAAAAAAATGATTATAGGTTATATTGAAAGGAAAAAAAAAGTGAAAGGCAAAAGTTGGGGATGCACATTCTTCCGAGTTCAAAAACACCGTGAAGCTTTGTGATTGAACCACCAAAATGAAAAATAAAAAAAAAATAGAAAGAAGAATTCCAAATTCAATCACATTACTTAAAAATATCTGTCATTGAACCTCCAAAATTTTAAAAAGAAAAAAGAATTCCTGTTGGAACACACCACAAACCGCTATCACCAAACCACAAAATACAAAACCAAGAATGAAAAAGAAAAGGAGAAAGAAAAAAAAAAGAAATAGCAAAAGACGATGGAGAGTAAAGAAAGAAAGAACCTAGAAGTCGTATTTCACCTTCTTTTTCTTCATGCAGACAACAATCTTGATCTTCTCCAACACCGTCGTCATGGAATAGTGTCGCTGTAATTGAATCCTCATGTATTCCGGGAGAGAAAATGCCACATGTGAGAAGCAAGAAAATGATGAAGAAAAAATGAATAATGAATGCCATAACAACTCTTTCATCCTCCTCCATAGTGACTATGTTGCTTCCCGTTCACTGATAAAGAGATAAACGTCATCTTTTCATTCATATTACCCATGTAAGTATTAAGTCATAACAGCAAAGACTCCTAATATTAATAATAATGAATTGATTTAATGTCATATACCAATGTTAGAATCTTGTTGTTGTTACCTTGTTGAGTGGAGAATTTCCTAGTTAGCTCAAAGATTAGTTGAATATCCCTCACAATCTTTATTTCTTGATCCCTCCGATTGATGATGCAATGAGAACCTGTGACAAATACAGAGACAAGCTCTTCAAGCCAACTAGAGCATAGTATTATGCTACTAATTTGACATTATGTTATGAAAATAAACACATTATTGATACAATGCATTTAGAATGGGAAACAAGATGTCCAATTAACCTAAAAGAAATCAAACTAAGATCACTAAAAAAAAAAAAAAACAAGTCTATTCCGTGTCTGTCTTTTAGATAAAGAAAAATAGTGGCATCCGTATATTGTTTGGCTTCTACAACGGATCTCTCAAGATTTAACATAAGCACTTACTGCTTATCCAAAGGCCACTGAACCTTAATTATGTAGCCAATTAGATATTCAGCATTCCTTTGTTACACACTACAGGAATAACATAAAATAAAATCACATATTAGGTAGGAAAGTTTATATCACATACTTCAATATAAGTCAATTTCGTTATGTGTAGTCCAAAACCAGCCCGCACCAAACCCAAATATACAATTGGTAATAATGCCACCATTTATTATTACGAAGCCTAGCATTCAAAAAGGCTTTGAATTACGTGTATAATAAATTCCAACAAGAAACAGAACACCCCCTGTTTTGTTCGTAAGTGAAGCTTTAACAAAAATAAAATGAAAACGAGTATAAAAAATAATTAAGTTTTTTCACAAAATAGGAAGGGGGGAGGGGGAGAGAGAGAGAGAGTTACAATAATTCTGGAATTTGCATTGGTGGCATCTTTGTTGGCGGAAGAGAAGGCATCCATGTCATATTCTTTGGGTTTATGCGTACTGAAATGCTTTTATATCATCCGAAACTGAAATTCTTTGGGTTCTTATGCTCTTCTGTTCCGAATCCAAACTAAAGCCTCTCCATAGAAGAAAGAAGATGATCACAAATCCTGCAAAACTGAGCCCACAACACATTCATCACTGACAAGGGAAAATAAAATAGGACATTCAAAGTAGCAAACCTAGACAAAGCAATCATGGAAATGAAGCCTGAGAAGGCCAGGAGCAATGGTGAGGTCTTTATTGAATAAGTATTTGCTCAGAAACATAGGTGGCAAGAGCAAATCATCTCTCGTGGTACAATAAAATGAGCCACACAATAATGAAAAATCTTCTCAAAACTTCCATATGACAATTCTAATTAAGCGAGCAACTAAGATCCAAAGGAAAAACATTTACTGCCAGCAAAGGCAAACTGCATGTGATACCTCTTTGTTGACAAGCAATCGTGCCTTTGGCATTGAAAACTATTTGAGGAATGATAACAATAATCTTAACAGATTGACTCTTGTTGATCCACTATATCATCCAAGAGATCAATAAGTACTTCTCTTTCACTTTCTTTCTCATAACTTGGGTGGTTCATTCTTCTAAGCAAAAACTGTTTATGAGTAGCTTGCAGAAGCATAGACAACATATCAAATAGTAAAAGAATCTAAATATATGAAAGACCCTCTGTAAGGAAACCATTGGAATTCGAAACATATATCAATGAATTAATTGCTCCCTATAATATAATTTAGGCTTTATACACAATAATAATTATCAAAGTCAATTAATCCCCAGCAACATTTTTAAGTAACATAATTGCACTTTTCCCTGGATCAGAACAAGAAACGGTGATTCAATCCACTCTTGAATGTGTGCGAATCCATTCCACTGATAATTCAGTGGACTAAGAAAAGAATCAATTATTCAAAAAAAGAAAATCTATGATGACTACCAGGAAAAAAAGAATCATATTAGCAACCACAACACCAATAATCTATGGCCACGTGGCTTTAAATTATGTGTATTATAAATTCCAAAGCCTCTCCATAGTCAGAAGAAGATGATGACAAATCTTGCAAATATAATGGGACATTCTCAATGAATAAAGAGAGAACCCGGAATAAAGAAACACCAATTAGAACATAGCCCCTTACTCAATTACCCGATTGGTTAGGAGAAGCAAACACCATATAATAAATGAAGAAAAGAAAACCCAGTTAGAGGCTAATGTGCTCTTCTTCTTCTGGCCCTTCAAGAATCGATTCGCAAGCTATTGCCGATAGAGACAAGATGAAGAGAATATGAAAAGTGCACAATTGTTTGTGTGCTGCTTAGAAGGGTTGTTTTTCTTGGGATGGAGAAAGAAACAAAGAGATGAAAAAGTAAGAGTGTAAGAGGGAGGGAGAGAGAGAGAGCGAGAGCGAGAGCGCCAGAAAGTTTGAGTTTGAAGCCGTTTTGTTTTTGTTTTTGGTATTAGCTCTCTGGCCATTATATGACTATCATTATTTGTCTTACACTTGTGTACAATGTGTGTCTACATTCTGAAGTTGGGCTTGGACATCCCTTTCACCATGGGCCCATTATAGAAGGTATCCCAAACAAAGCCCAAAATGCATGGCTACTTAGTACTAATGGTGAATAGAACAATCCCAAATGGCGAAACACGAAACCTCCGGTTGTGAATCTGAGGGTGCCTCAAGCTCAGAGTCAGAGGAGCACAAACTGTGGGCAATGGGACGAAGGGCATGCTGGAGTATGAGAAACAGAGGCTATCGAGGATCGCGGAGAACAGAGCCAGGTTGGAGGCTCTGGCCTACCCCAAATGGCCCCAAATATGTTCTTATAATTTTTACCATGTACATAACAAGCATTACGGTCTGAGAAGCCATGTTCTTGCGCTTACAATGCTGTAGTTAATTGTTGTTGTATATGCCATTGTATTACTTTTTTCTTTTGCATCTATTGATTTCCTTTTATAGTAGATAGGAGGACTATTATTTCAACGTATAATTGCTTGCATATTTGGTCTTTGAAGTATCAGGTATTTGTCATTCATTGGTATGGATTAGCTTTAAAATATGTTTTTTCTGATTGTTTTATTTGACCCTTTTTTTTTTACAAGTTCAGATTCTTTTTCTGTCGTTTTTAAGCTGTACAGGTAAAGTTTTTAACCATTATTTATTGGGATTGTTTAACTTATTACCCCAAGTAAAAATGTGTTTAACAATCCCATTAAAAATGATTAGTGCAATTCTCTATTTTGTATGAACCATTTTTATGTATATGCAAAATTACACCAATTATCTTTGATGAGGTTATTTAACCTATTTTTACTTCAGGTAAGTTAAACAATTGCATAAAGCTTCTCTTTCTCCCCCTCTCTAAACCAAAACAAAAAAAGAAATAAGAGAGTAGTTACTACCTAAGCTCTAAACTAAAAATGAGAAGCCTAGAGATTCAATAATGCTATCAACATCTAGCTATTTTATCTAGATTAAATTCTCGTTTGATATATAGATGAAAAAAGAAGTTTCTTCCCAATTTCTCTCTCTCTTTCTTGACTGCTTTTAATTCATCCACAGGTTGTTGTGATTGACAAGGGAAGTTGAAGCATGCAGAAGCAGAAAATGGAACTATAAGTGTAAGGGATTTACAAAGGGCAGCTACACCTCATGATTTTTTATGGATAGACAAAGAGTTGGTTGATATGAATCGCTGCTTTGATAAAGGAAAGGATCAGAAGGTCTTTCAATGATTTTGTTTTTTTGGCTGGAGGTCAAGGAGAACATAGAATAACCTCAAGGCTTTATGATTTTAAATTTGAATTTTGGCAAATAATCGCTAAAACTTTTTGGACTATAGCATAGATATGGACTATATATGTTATTTATCATTCAGGATTCTTACACTAATCCAAATATGATATGTTGATTGCAAATACAATGCAGTTAATCTCTTTCATTTTGTAATAGATACTCATATATTTTCCTTATAATTTCAAGATCAGAAAACATATCCTTTCTTACATCTTACAAATATGAAAATTGGTGATTTTAACCCCTTAATATAAATGTTGTGGAAAATTACCTGGAAAATTTTTGTGCACTATATTTGAATTATTATTATTATTAACTACAAAAAAATATTAGGCTCTGCTATAGCTAAGCCTTGATGATTTATGAAATATTGTTGTTCGTTGCAACATGATTAAAGGGTCTTGAAAATCTTGATAGAATCAAAGGTTAGAAGTAATGATAAAACAATGGAAGATATTACAGGATGACTAGATATTTCATCGAGTCCTTGTGCTCTTTTTGGTACCCCTTTGAGGGGTTGAGACAACTGTCATTCTAAGGACTATTGTATATAACATATAGTATTCCTTCTTGTATCCCATTATCTTGTACTATGTTGCTTTTCTTTTTCTGTATCTGTTGTAACTTTCTTGAGCCAAGTGTTCAATTTTAGGATAAAATGTACTATAGTGGCCTGTAATTTGATACTTTTCAATTCAATTAAACAGGTGGAGAGATAATTCCATATTTCTATTTTACACTTTCTTTTTTCTCATATACCAAATAATATAAAAAAAAAGGATGGGGATCAAGTTACTCCAAGAGTAACTCTTGGTAGAGTTACTCTACTTAATAACTCTTGATATGTGTTAAAATTCAATAATCCAACCGTTGAATATCTTGATATTATATCAATGATCATGCACATCAAATTTTAGGTGAATCGGACATTTGTAGCTAGTTAATCTTATAGTTGACATTTACTTATAATTTAGAAAAGTATATTATCCGCCAATTTGATTCTATTTAAAGAAGTATTAAATAGTTTTCAAACTTTATAAAATTTTGTAGACTTGATCTACTCATTATAATCTTTTAATTCAACGGTTAGATCGTTAAAATTTAATATATACCAAGAGTTATTAAGTGGAGTAACTCTACCAAGAGTTATTAAGTGGAGTAACTCTACCAAGAGTTACTCTTGGAGTAACTTGATCTCCACCCATATAAAAAATTATTTTTTTGACCAGTTTCTTTCTCACCAAATTCTTCTCTCTTGTCAAACAAAGCAGTATAAATTTGGATGTCAACCTTGATTCATGATTTGTGATTGCAAACGAAATAATTATAAAAATAAATCAATTGCTCTTTTCATTCACTCAAAGAATGTCCCTAATGATTGTTCTTGTGAGAAGCCTTATAGCTGGAGGCATGAAGGTGGAAGATCGAATATTGGCCTTTGTTATTGCATGACAGCTAACACTTAGGGAGAACAGCCATACTCAATCAGCAAATTAACTAATCAGAATTGCTTGTGCAAACATTTGGGAGGAGCAAACTCTTGTTTCCCACAAAATTGTTCCCATGGGAGAGATAATCAGAATCCAACTTTCTTGAGTTGAAAGAAAAGTTTTAATGATGTGAAAAGACTACAATACCTTTATTAACTCACTCAATACACTTATATAAAATTTTGAAATATTTTCTTATTAAATATGATAATAATTCAATTTAAGAATGAGAAATACTAATAAATAATATTAGTATACCTATTATAATTTTAAAAATAAAAATATTTTATAGTAATTATTTCTTTTATTTTTTAATTCTTTAAAAATCATCAAGGCACTAACTAATAAATCATTTAGTAATATCATCATCATAACATTTAAAAAAAAATGGTTTAGTAGAAATAGTAAAATAATCCAAAATAGAGAGAATGGAAAATCCCACAATGATAAAGCTAAATTAAAAATATCAATAATCACACTAATATATTTTATAATTTTAAAATATTTATTTTTTAAGAAAAAAAACCTTATCTAAACCTATAGTTTGATTAAATTTATTTTTAAAATTTATCTTATTTTATGTACAAGAAAAATGTTAGATTAATTTAATTATAAATGTTATATTTATATGTATCTTTTTTATATATATTATCAATATAAATAATTTTAATTAAAGAAGTAATAATAAAATATAAATAATTTATATAAGGAAATGCAAAATAATTACATAAGAAATACAAATAAAAATTACATAAATTTAATTGTTTTAAAATTTAATTCTTATAAAATAATTTAATTGTTATCTTATTAAAATTAAATTTTTCTTAAAACATAATTGTTAGTGATAATCGTTTTAAATTCATTTCCTATTTGATTATTGTGAGAATCTTGCATTTTTATCAAATTTTTATTGTTTCAAAATATAAATATAACTGTTAAATAATGAAAAAGTCATAAAGCTAAAGGGAATATAATAAAATATATTTTTGCATTCAAGAAAAGAACGATGACTCAAATTTATTATGAACACCCAATTATACATGTTTAGCTTCTTTTTTTCTTTTTTTTACTTTGCAAAAAATGAAAAAAAAAGAAAAAGAAAAAGAAAAAGAAATGAAATGAAATTTAAGGAAGTAAAAAAAAAAATGGGTCTTTGACTCAGACTTGGACTCTAAATTCCAATTTAACCAAATCCATTAACTCAAAGACACACTGAACCTGAACCATCATAACCTAATAACTTTCTTTCTAAATAATGCCAAACACAAATCATATTGACCCATTAACTCATTAGGTACCTAATTCAAATCAGCAATTCTATTCAAAACCCTTGATCCTTATTTTCTTTAGCAAACAAGCAATTAACCCTGGCCTCCATCACTATCTATTTGACCCACATGTAACGTCAAACTCCCATGCTACCTTACCAACCTACATCCTAACCCAGCCATGGTGCTGTCATAAAACACAAGATGCATAGCTTCAAGATTTTAAAAAATGGTTTGCGGCTGTGATTACAACTATAATTGTGACCGATTATAATTATAATTGTAATTCTTCAGCATATAGCCACATTCAGCACACAAGCACATACACTCATAATAAAAAGATGCACGAATAAAGTTCTCAATAAATACACAGGCAGCAAACCCTTCATGTGATATAAACTAGTGAATTTACAAAGGAAATCAATTTGCTATTGATACTCTTTGGAGCAAAACCTAAAAGAACAACAGACGTTTTAATTTTTATTTGTTGGTAAATAACAACTTATAGTGCATATTTGATAACATGGAACAGAAAAACACATTCAGAGGGGCTAATGAAACTCACAATAATTTCCAAGATAAGGATTCCATTGTAGGTCTCCAGTTTGGCAGTAATTCCAGTGTGTCCTTGCTAGAAAAACATATCAAGTTAAGCTCATCTAAGAACAAACTGTGCGCACAAATTAGAATGCAGTACCTGCTTAGAATGAAATGAATGCAAAGGAAAGCCACACCTAATTCAGATGTACAATAGTGGTATCTTCTATAGAACCAATGTAATAGCTCTCTTTTGGATCGCTTAAGGAATGATAAAGACTTTTCTGTCTTTCTAGAAAATAAACAATTGCATAAGGACATACACTGTTTTCTTTGACCATTGGCCATACACATACCATATACATCGTTGCCATTCATTGATATGGGTTGAAGGAAGCGATGTTACTACATGCCAATGCCAAAAGGATGAATATTTTTTCCCTTTAAGTACAATATTCTTATTCTTGATTATCCATTTGGCTTTAGATATTTTCTTCAAAACAATAGCTTAATGCAGAGCAAAAACAATAGCTTCAAAAGTCGTCATTATGCTCATCCTTAAAATGCCTGCAACATTACAAATGCTTTACAACACCTCAAATAACACTAATTAACATATGTCAGAGTCCCACTTTGAGTCAATTCAATCTAGAGCGATCTCAATTCCACATATGGCAAGAATAGAGAACAAGATTGTTCCGAGGGTTTGGTAAAAATGGTGAATTCACAGGATATTTTATTAGTGGTCTTGGCACCTGAATCGACAGTGAGAGGTTCAACTCCACATTTCCCTCGCTCTGGGAACCAAGAAGCTCCTCAACATTGGGTCGCTGAAGTGGCTAAAGGCAGGGGCGTTCTATAAAATGAGGGGGTTGGAAAGGAGAAGAAGTAAGAGCTTTGAGAAAATGAAACTCTGGAGTCATGGATCTGTTGTCACTTATGTGAACTGTGATGAAGGGGTTTTGTGAGAAAGAGGGACAAGAATGGCTAGAAATAAAGGCTATTCAAAAGGATATTATATCTGTTACTTATGTAATCAATTTGGAAAATTATATGATGGATCAGTTACATAAATAATCAATCTAGAAAAGGAACAAAATATTTCAAAATTGTCATCGCATCATTATTTTTACACGGTTATGACTATTAAAGGAATGGATTTAGAAACTATTTTTAGATCGATAGTTCAAGCCACCAACCAAGAATCTTGATCTCAATATTACAAAAATGTTACTTGTCTTACATGTTAGATTTGTTGTCTTGGAACTAATATAAAAAGTTACGCCAACAAAAAAATTGTTTGAACGAGATAATGACCATATATACATACAATTGAGGTTCTTCTAGCACAAATCTCATTCACTAAAGAGCTAAAATGTATGAAAATAGAGAAATAATGTTGAATTTTAATGAATTGGTTAATGATTTATTTTTTTTAATATTATTACTATTATACAAACATGTTGGTATTATTTTATCGAAGTGTGATTGTTTATGTGATTTTTTTTATGTGATTTAAATTCATGATGTGTAATTCAATTGACAGAATTCAATTTATGATACATTTGGAAATAAGTTTGTCTAAGTGTGTAGTTCTAGAAACTTATTTCTAGAATTTTTCATTGAGTTCTTTGTTATGCATGCATTACTGCTTCCCATTGCTAGGGCGAGAAACACTAAGGTGAAGAGTTTGTATTCTACCTTGAGATTGATATGCATTCTACCTAAGACCAGCAACACAATCTAGTCTTGCTTGTTGATGACTTTGACCCATCATATCTCCTATCGATCCAAGTTTGATAAATGATTGGAAAGTTAAATTCTCTTAAATTAAGCTTTTAACTCACGATTGCTATAGAGGGACTATTAATAACCATTTGATACTCACTTTGATCTTCATTACCTCCTTGGTTCTAATCCATGTTTTGTCTCTCAACATCTTTAGATGAAGATTTATCTATCTATTGTTATATCTCTTCCTAACTCTCCATGGTAGATAAGAATAGCTCTTCGGCCTTCAACTCATTCCCATGATTACCGCCAAACTTTTGAAAGTGTGCTCCTTGAATACATTTTGAAAACTTATTTCCAAAATGTATAGAAATATTGACTTATGAAATTTAAATTTTGGAAATCAAATTTTTTATATTTTCAAAACTATTATTGCATATTTTTTAAAATTAAACTCCATAATAGAATGTAAAATTTCAAATTTTATTTCTAGAGTGCTTTATTAAAATAAAATTTGACAAAAAATAGAGGAGAGTGTAGCTAGAAAAAAAAAAGGTGCACAAAGAAAGACCCATATATAAAACCCTAAGTTGTTTGAAAGGTTGGGCTTTTAATAGGAAAGTGACCCTAGTAAGAACAAGGCAGGCCCAATGACAAATGATAGAAATAGATCTAAAGTACTGAGAAATATTTCTTTAATAGTTATTACTTTTCATTTAATTTTTTTTCATTTTTATTTTAAAAATTTTAAATTTGAGAAAAAAAAACCAAGAAATCACTACAAAAAAAATCATTTACTACCTCTTTGTCATTTGACTAGTTCTCGTTAATATAGATTTTTCCGAATACATTTAATGAGGCACCCAACCTTAAAATTGAGTGTTGAACACATATAAGTAGATTCACATTCTTTCCCTCCCTCTCTTTCTAGAACAAGATAGCTTCTAAAATAGACACTACACTGAGCATTACAAACCTTACTTCTACATTTTTAATATGCACCTAGACGTATATATCCACTATACTTGAAGCCTAGAAATATGATCATTGACCCATATTACTCATTTGAAATCATATTTATACAAGTCACAAATGGTTGTTGAAATACATGTTCTTAGCTTCAATTGTCATATGTATTTATCTTGCGTTATAGGAAATTTTGAAACCAAATGGCTGACAATTTTGGCTATCTTTGAGGCTATTGTAATCTACAAAGATTGTTACAAACCTTGAAATGTAGCCTAAAGTCCATTCAAAGCTGTCAATAAATGACCATGCAAAATATCCTTTACATTCACACCATCCATATAATAAATTCAAAATCAACAAAATAAGTGATACATTAAATATTATATAACTAGTAAGTTTTTCTAACATTATTAAATATCTTTAAATTTAGATAAAAATTTGGAAATACAAGAAAAAAAATACATTGTTGTTAAATAATAATAATAAAGAAAGAAGAAAATATAATAAGATATGTCTTTATTATTTATAAAAAAGAATTTTATTTTATTAAATAAAAATAATTAAAGAAATAAGATTTTGAAATCAAAGAAATTACGAAAATAAATTTTGTAAATCAAAATACATCATCTTTGTGTCTATTAATTTGATAAAATGTGTCTAAAATTAAAATATGAATTATTGACTAAATTTAAACGATAGTAGAAACAAAAAAAAAAACGTAAGATACCTTTTTAAGGAAAGTATATGACTAGTTTAAAGAAAAAGAAAATAATCAGGCCACATAAAGTTCACCCTCCAAAAATAAAGTTTAAATTTTATAATATATATAAGGGGTTGAAAGATTAAGTAGAATAAGAAAAGTAGTTTTTGGATACGTGGTGTATAACACTTACTTGATTGCACTTTGAAGATGGTAGAGATGATGATAATAGGATTCAATCCTTGAGGTATCAGTAAGGGCATCCTCAAGCGATAGTATTGGATCATTGAATTCATCTATACCTATATAAAATGAATAAATTTTCCCAAAAAATAAGTATAAGAAGAAATATAGCATTATTCTCTCTCTTACTCCAATGAATTATTTTTCGTAAATGAATATTTAATAATTAAATTAAAAGTAAATTTAATTGATGCACTACCATTTTCAGTGATGTAGATCAAAGGGTTGTTATACTTTGTTTTGACATAAAGCACAGTTCGAGTATTCCTTTCGAACAAACAAACACCATTTTGAAGTAGTCTGAAAGTATACAAGTTCCTTTCCTTCATTAAGTTGAAAAAAATAATTGAAATAAAGCATTGATATGTAGTTACAGTTACAATTGAAATATTTACAAACTTACCTTTTGGACCATAGGTGTTCCATTACGCTCACCTGTCACCATATTATACATCACGCTCTACTAGTAACAAAAATAATGATAATAATATAAATCATTGATTTCATCAACTACAATTTGTGTTGGACTTCAAAAATAGATAAATTAAATTAATTGATACGTTCGAGTAACGATAGCCATTTGGACTATGCCATATATTTATGATCTCATAATCTTTCTTTCTTGTATTAAAGTCTATTCTATAATGAGATATAAAATTGCACTTACTTGTAAGAATAACAAGAGAATCTGAGGTAGCTAGGCCTTGCTTCACTTAATTCAGGTGTGTTGGTAGCATATTAGGAAGTATAATAGTTTATTCCAATAAAATCCAAGGACCATCTTACAAGCTTGATCTAATAGGTAGAGAACTTTGGTAATCGACTCCCTACCAAAGATCGCATGGAATTGGGGTATTCTCCAATTGTCTGTGGTTTCATAAACCTATAATACAATATTTAGATTAGCTCTTTTGACAAATATATTGGATTATTTTTTTGTAGATTAACATAAATTAATTATAGAAATTATTAGTTTAATCATAGCATTTGAGTAAATAGTGAATATTTATTTTTGGATTTTTTTATCTGAATAACCTGTGATGGATTGGACTTGTCACTTAGTATTCATTATGAGAAGTCTCATGCTCTTATTTGACTTCACTATACAAGTTTTTATCCCATTAATTAGACTATTTATGAGTATACCTAGCCATAAAATAAAAAGTAGTTTTCTTTCTATTGTTATTTCTCCACAATATTACATTAAGATTGTGGATGTAGATTCAAGCTTCTCTTTAAGTATACACACATATTCAAAGACATTCCCAACTAAACTATTATGTGGAAAACATATTATATCATGCATCATTGTTTGACTATTTAAAATCTTCTTCTATAATTCAGCAAAATATTGTTGTATTGATTGAAAATGACAAAATAAAATGCACTAGTTTATGATTAGGTCTCTTTTAGTAAAGGTTGATGACTACGATACTATAATTGAGTTCTACATAAGATTTTTGGTTCATAAAGTAGTAACCATCCAAACAAAAATCAAGGGCTCTTTGG